>JBBGZY010001323.1:2410000-2560000 GCA_037952925.1 Lithobates clamitans | reverse complement strand
TCAGGAGTGAGCAAGTAAATTTTGAGGAGGCTGAGAGCGATAGAAGTTGAGGAAATTTTTTATTTACTTTTTATTTAGGGTAGTTGATGCTTGCAATAAAATACCAGAAGAGGTAGTGAGGCAGTCAACAGTAAATGGCTTCAAACATGCTTGGGATGAACATAGATCTATAGTCAGACAACTACCATGTCCAAAGAATCCCTGTCTTCAGAACTTTCCTTTCAACAGCAATTTTGCCATAGAATTATTTAGGCATTTCATGTATTTGTGCATTTTATTTACCTGTAAAAGCCTCCCTTGTGTAAACATCCTAAAGCCCCAATACTGTTGCTGGGTGCCACCATCTTGATTTGTTGTCAGTGGCCTCTGCAGACTACGTTGTCACTCAAGTGACATTATTTCCCTACACTCCTCCCTCGGTAGCTCAATAAATAGTTATGTAGGAAAGAAGAGGGAGGGGCCAACACAAAGTAAACTAGACACTTCCGAAAAGGAGAGGGCTGTGACGTGAAAGAGGGAGGAGCAGTGCAAGGGAAATACTCTTTCTAGAATGGTCAGATTTTCTAGCAAAATCAAAAATTTAATTGAAAGCAAAAAAAATAAAAAATTCATTAAGCTGGTGACAGGATCTCTTTGCTGTAACCTGTCAGGAAAGGATTAGCCCTCACAATGCTAGCTACCTGGCTGTTATACTTGCCCTATGACTTCAATACTTGGCGTCATTGACCCGAGGCCAGGAAAAAAAAAAAAAGTCAGACGTTCTATACTTGTTAAAAATCAGTAACCAACAGTATTTAAGCCAGAGGGTCAACATGACATCCAGACAACTAGCAGTCAGCTGTGGCAATGTCCATATTTTTCATGACAGGTCATTAGAAATCTTCATTGTGCAACCCGTCCTGGCACTGTAGCAGACACGTAATCTGGGACTGCAACATTTTTTTGGCAAAGGCTGTTTGGCCTGCACAGGGCTACATTGTGAAGTTCTCTGGAGCAGGGCTGGTGGTAAGAGCTTGTCAATTCTGGAAGACCATACTACATAATACGGGAAATTGATAAACTTGCCAACTTTATCATGACTACAATGTTACCTGGTTAGCAATTTTCTGATTGACTTTGTTACCTGGAGTAACATTTACAATACAGAAGCCACAGCAATCCATCCGAATCCATCTTTTAAAGATGTCACTTCTGTAAACTGGAAGCTGATTTGTTGCCAAGTGTTCCTACACTTGGCACACGATAAACTGCTCTCTGTACGGCCGTGTGGAATAAGCCTGAGCATAGCTGATCGTTCTACCATCACCCAGAAATGTAATATCCACATAAGGGATAAGTCATATAGTGACTGATCAGGTGTTGATAGATTTACAAGCCAAGGCCAAATATCTCAGCAGTAAGATTGCAAAATATAGATCAGGCAGCCTCCATGAAGGTTATTACCTGCAAAATTCCAACAAATAAATCAATCCCATTCATTCATCATCGCAGATTTAATACGGACCTTTAGGGGATACATAAAAGCTGAATGAGGAACTAGAATAAAATAACGTCTTTGACCGTTGTAAATAGATGCTTTATACGCTGCCTATAAGCCTTGTGTAAAAGTGAAATGAATGCTGAAAACTCATGCTCCGTTCATTAGCCAGACCTCAACCTTGCCCACTAGAATAAAATAAGCACTAGGTTAAAGAGGAAAAAACGAAACCACGCTGGAGAGCCAGATCGCTGCTCTCATACACACAGCAAAGTGACCGGATCTCCAGCTTTCTAATCCACCCCCTGAACAGTGCTTGAATCAACAGCTTTTGCAGCTCTTCCCAATTTAAAAAATTCAGAAAGATTATTAGTGTTTATGCTGACTGACTGCATTCCAGTAGTAAAGACAAAGGCTTCAAAAACATTGAAAAGTTATTTTGAAATTACATTAAAGCTCCAGGGAGAGGAAAAATCCAACCTTAAAGCAGGGTTTCCACCAAGGTATAAGGGCCGCCAAAAAAACTGCACTTTTATATCGGGCCGGTTCCTACATGAGCAGACAAGGCACCACTCCCAAAGTCTGGCAGCTGTGTTCACTACCTGCAGAGAAAAACCTGAACATTTTTCTCTGCAGGTGGTGTGAACCTACCCTAAAGCCCCATACACACAGGGCAACATTCGGCCTGTGTATACTGCAGCTGGTATGACACAAGCCAGTCCGTCGAAGGGACATAACCGAAAAAAGGTCAGACCGGCTCCCGATCAGTGCTCTCAGCAAATGGCTAAGAGCACTGACCAGAGTGTTCAGGCGGGGGGGGGGGGGTGTCCCCCTGTCAGAACACAATAGTACAGCGGGGGAGATCGCTGTACTAACATCGGACTGGTAGCAGTCTTTTTTTGACAGGGGGATGGGCCCCCTGCCAGAACACTCCATTAAGCGCTCTCAGCCGTTGATCGGCAGACCTCTTTTGGTCATGCCCCTTCAACAGAAGCAGGTCGCACTTCAGTACACATGGGCCAAATGTTGGCCGGTTTCTACTGAACCAGCCGTTGGCACTGGACATGCGGCTCGTGTGTACTAGGCTCAAGATCAGTCCTCGCAGCCTCCTCTCCACTATGCTTTAGCAGTCACAGGTCTTCTGACATAATCAAGACCAATACAAAGTCCACAACTCTGCACTGGATGGGAGGATGCCACGGGACAGTCCACTCCTGCAGAGTATGGGAGTAGATTAGGGCACCGGCTGCCAGGGGCAGATCTGCTAAATAAAACAGCTTTTTTTGGCCCCTAGACCGAACCGAGCATGTAACCCTTGTAATGCAGGGGAAGGGAGCATTTTTTTCCTTTCCCCAGAGAAGGAGGACTTTAATATGTTAAAGATTATATAACATTTTAGTAATTGTGTTTCCATATACTTTAATCTAATTAATTGCACAAAAAAACAATCTCGGAAAAACAAAATAAAGCACAGTCCTTTCTTCTCGGTTTTTCCACATGCTGAGCAGAACCACATTCCCATGAAAAAACCCTAAATATGCCATATTAGCTTATGTTATGCCTGCACCCCCAGCATATGGATTTAATGTTGTAAAAACAACACCAGGCAACAAACACGCCTGTAGCGCCCTGACGGAAGATGAGGGGTTACGGAGCACAACAGATAAAATTAGCAGCTGCAATTATCATCCTCATGTCCCCTGCAGCTACCTTATACCACGTACAGCTGTGTTTACAGGAAACGCCGGACTAGCTCAGCTCTGGCACCAAAAAGATTAAAAGCTGTTACTACATGATTTGCTGCTAATTAAAATAAAATATTTTAATTACTAGTGCTTAGGCTTTAAAAAAAGAAATTGCAGTAAATATGGGATTTATGGATGTGGGTGCACAAAAAGGTAATTTCCAGCATATAACCACCCATAAATTGGACCTATAGGTAAATGGTAATGTATACTTAGATTCAGAAAAAAAAAAAAAGACTAACAAACTTAGCAGGACGGATAACTGAAATATACAAAAAAAAAAGCTAAAATACTCTTTCATGGAGAAAACACTGCATTAAAAAAAGCCAAGGATCAAAGTGCCCCTTTCAACAAAGGTCCAAAGACCTGCATTGGAGAGAACATTTTCTCAAAAATAAGCAAGTACTTCTACTCGTTTATCTTTATCCATCTCAAAAACACTGGTATAGGTCTGTGTCAACACCTGCTTATCTTGGTTTTAGGGTGAACCACTCTTCAAAAGTGAATTTTTGCTATCCTACGGGGAAAATCTAAAAAAGTGGATTGTACCCAAGCAGTGCCCTAAAATGTCCAAAGTTTCTTCTTGACTTCCTTCTGAAAAATAGCAGCGTACTTCCGGTGCCTAGGCACTCCACTACCTTGAGCCTCATTGCTGTACACCTGCAATATGAGATCATTAAGGCACCGCAAGTTTCACAAGATCTGGACTGGGATCTGGTGATGTTATCACTGTGCTACCAATTGGTCTTGCTGCACAAGAAGCTGCACCTGAACACCTGCAGTGCAAAGGATCTTACTGCTTCAACTTCATTCAGTTGATGTGTGTGCTTTCTGCATCTTACCTGCTGATTACCTGTCAGAGGCAACAGACATGAAGAAAAACCCTGTTCCTCAACAAAGATGGCCACCTCTGCACAGAGACACAATGCAGAACAAGACATAGAAGTCAGTGTGGTAAATATATAAGCTGCATACAGTCTACAGGAAATATTGATGACTAGTCTCTTGTCCTTTGCTTTTTTCCCCCATAGTTCGGTTCCTTTTAAAGCAACTCACACACGCATTTACATAAAGCGGTATTCAAAGAGAAGTTCACCTTAAGTAACATGCGACATCTGCATTTAGGGTGTAACATTTTACTAAAGCAGTAGCCTCGTTCTGCCCACACTGCCGCCCCAGTCATTCACAGAGATCCGTTAATGCCGAACTACAAGTTCCATCTTCTACCACAGCAGATGGCTTGTAGTTCGCAATGAACTGTTGAGCACCCTCAGTTGATTGATTGATTCTTCTTCCATCAGGCAGGCCCTTGTACTACATCCATCGGGGGTGTCCAACCTGCAGCTCCAGAGTTTAGCATGTGGCCTGGGCCCATATGGAGAGACACTGGGGTTGCAGTGCAAGCATAGCAGCTGTGGAAGCCTACATTGGCAAGTCAGGCAAACGCACACCTGGAGATGCTGGGGATGCCGTGCAAACATATTTGATAGGTGCAGGGTGTAAGTGCTAATGAGGTCAACTGCTTCCTGTGTCCTACTGGTGGTCCTAAATCTACATACCAGGAAGCCATGAACTTTCTGTGGAACACACCAGGGGCTGAGGTAAGGCCTTGTTCTAAAAATCAAAGAAAGATTTTATTTTTCTGCAACAGAGGCACATTAATGGTATAATGGTACACAGGAGAGCTGGAATCTTGGTAAAAAAAAAAAAAAAAAAAGTGGATTTAGCCTTTCAACCAGTTCTTAGATTAGCTGTTGTAGCTGCATTGATTTCTTTTTTAAAGTTTTTTTCCCTTTATTTTCACCTGGTAATCAAGCCAGTAACACTTTGTCTTAGGGTATCTCCACTTTTATAAAGGAGCAAGAGACAGCTTTGGACAGCAGCATATGTCAATCTGGGGGAAGTTGAAAATTATCAGAATTACGGGCCAGATCACTAGGTGAAAATAAAGTAAAACAGTCTTAAGAAATTGAATGCAGACACCACATCTAAGAACTAGCAAGCTGATCTAGATTACAGGTTTGCTTTCGGGTTTAGATACACGTCAAGTAATGTGAAGGTGTAACAACTTACAGGTATTTCATAGAGAGCACAGAACTTTCCCTGACATTACCTTCATCTAACTTTTGCTCTAGAAGTCACCCAGTGACACCTTTGCTTAGCTATCACATTACAAAGTGACATTTCATTGATCTTTATTTCCCTGCAGTGGTGTGAGATGTAGTGTAATACATCGCAACACGCTGGGCTGAAAAAAAAAAAAAAAAGTAGTGCATGTCCTACTTGCTTTACCTTTCAGCACACACTTTTGTGGTGTGAAATCATAGGACTTCGACTTAAATGATGCCCCAAAAGGTAATGCAAACAAAAAAAAAAAAAATCCCAAAGCGGGCATAGTAGTCTTTATGGTCTTCTGCTGTACACATTATCCACCCCTACCAGTAAGGGTCTATTGACATCATAGGAGTTGAGCTGCACTGGACAGCCTTGTCAAACGCAGTGCTGATGATCAGAAAATGACAATTGGCCTTTATTTTCTTATAGTTCAGTTTACATCACTGTGCTGCAATGTGTGCAGTCTATGCAGAATAATCAGCATGTTTATTTCACAGTAAAACACTTCCCGGTGTACTGAAGCCCATTACTCTGGGTCACCTGCAGATGCCCTGCACCGCCCACCCACCTTATTTTGATCCTCTTGCCTTCGTGCAAGCTACCCGACATTCTTGTCTGACTGAAAGCAGACATTTTTGCCGTTCCTAATAAATGGAACTTCATGGCAAGCAATACGGTTTTTTTTTTAATTCATAATCATAATCCAATCTCCAATTCATGTAAAGAGTGACTTTCAACACTAGGTCTGCTTTGAGTCAAAGAAAGCTTTGCCATTGAGGACTATCATGCTAGGGAGATTATATGCTGGGGATAGAATTTAAATGGACCCTTCAAATGTTGACATTAACTTTAATTACTTGATAGGTCGCTTTGTCAAAACCCAGCGATGCTTTTTTTTTTGCTTTTTCCACCTCATTGCATTACATTTGAGAAACTGTACCACCAGACTGAAATAAAGCAAGTGACCAAATTACAGTTATTTTAATAAATTACCTGGGTACATGCCAAGCAAATGTTCTCAGTCGTCTATAAATAGAATAGATTTCATCCTAAAAGTTGCATTGAGGGGTGGATTTTTGCAGCAGCGAATATGACATTCCAACATTCATTGCAGGTAAATGAATTATTGCATTGTAAAAGCACATACACCAGGAAGATACACCTGCAGTGACTGTTGAATGTCATAAAATCATAAAATCACAACTGAATGTATGGGCTTTATAAATGTCCGTGTCTTAATATGCCAATATTATGGTTAGAAGAATTATTAAAAAAAAAAATAAAATGAATAATAATAATTAACCACTTAAAGACCAGCCTTGTTTTGGATTTTAGGTGTTTACAAGTTTAAAACAGGTTTTTTTGCTAGAAAATTACTTAGAACCCCCAAACATTATATATTGTTTTTTTTCTAACATCCTAGAGAATACAATAGCGGTCATTGCAATACTTTTTTTTGCACCGTATTTGCGCAGCGGTCTTCTAAGCGCACTTTTTTTGGAAAAAATTCACTTTTTTGAAAAAAAAAATAAGACAACAGTAAAGTTAGCCCAATTTTTTTTTATATTGTGAAATATAATGTTACGCCAAGTAAATTGATACCCAACATGTCACGCTTCAAAATTGCGCCCGCTCGTGGAATAGCGTCAAACTTTTACCCTTAAAAATCTCCATAGGCGACGTTTAAAAAATTCTACAGATTGCATGTTTTGCGTTACAGAGGAGGTCTAGGGCTAGAATTATTGCTCTCACTCTACCGGTCGCGGCGATACCTCACATGTGTGGTTTGACTACCGTGTTCATATGCGGGCGCTACTCACGTATGCGTTCGCTTCTGCGTGCGAGCTCGTCGGGACAGGGCGCTTTAAAAAAATTTTTTTTTTTTTTTATTATTTATTTTATTTTATTTTATTCATTTTTTCACTGTTTTAAAAAAAAAAAAAATTTGGATCACTTTTATTCCTATTACAAGGAATGTAAACATCCCTTGTAATAGAAAAAAGCATGACAGGTCCTCTTAAATATGAGATCTGGGGTCAAAAAGTCCTCAGATCTCATATTTAGACTAAAATGCAAAAAAAAAAAAAAAAAAAAAAAAAAAAAAGTCGTTTAAAAAAATGACATTTAAAAAATTTGTGCCTTTAAGAGAGTGGGCGGAGCCATCGTTATGACGCCGCTCCGGCCGTCACATGGTATGGAGACGGGTGGGCGCCATCTTGGCCTCACTCGTCTCTATACCGAAGCACTGACAGGACCCGATCTCCTCCGCCGTTACCGACGGCTCCGGTAAGCGGCGGAGGGTGCGGGAGAGCGGCGGGAGGGGGGGTGGCACCTCTCCCGCCGCCGATAACGGTGATCTCGCGGCGAACCCGCCGCTGAGACCACCATTATCTTGTAGAGAATCGCTCACTGTAAAGATGGATATCTCGGTTGTGGCAGCAGCTGCTGCCGTTACCGAGATATCCATCTTCAAAAAAATGACGTATATATACAGTGAGCGGTCCGGAAGTGGTTAATAATAGTTTACACGGTTAACTTTTCCTGAGTTCCTAAACTAGATTGGAGCCAACATTGAAAAAAATATAAATATTTAATATAAACTGCTTTTATTGCCAAATAAAATATTACATGTGCACGAGCATTGTCTTAGGCCCCTTTCACACTGGGGCGGTTTGCAGGCGTTATTGCACTAAAAATAGCGTCTGCAAACTGCCCCAAAACAGCCTCCGCTGTTTGTTCAGTGTGAAAGCCTGAGGGCTTTCACACTGAAGCGGTGCGCTGGCAGGAGAAGAAAAAATCTCCTGCAAGCCGCATCTTTGGAGCGGTTAAGGAGCGGTGTATTCACCGCTCCTAAACCGCTCCTGCCCATTGAAATCAATGGGACAGCGCGGCTATACCGCGGTAATACCGCGGCTATAGCCGCGCTATACGAGGGGTTTTAACCCTTTCTCGGCCGCCAGCGGGGGGGGTTTAAAACCGCACCGCTAACGGTCGAATACCGCGGTAAAACAGCGCTAAAAATAGCGATGTTTTACCGCCGACGCCCCCTACCGCCCCAGTGTGAAAGGGGCCTTATAGCCCAACAGAACCATGTTAATAACATAATGCAACGGGGCTGCATATACACTGATGATTCTGCACCTATTTTACTTTAATGCTAGGTGCTTCTGCTAGGATTAAAATACTCTGTAAGCTGTGGATTCACTTGGGCTCTTCAGATTAAATAAGGGAATACAAAAGCATTTTACAAGCTCTGAGCTCCTTTTGGATTCAGTTTACAGGCTCTGAACACAAATCTAAACAGGAGTGCTTAGCAATAGCTTTACACAAGCCTTTAGCAAAACTTTTAAAAAGTATCTAAACCACAAAAAAAAAAAAAAACACACTTTACAAAATTTCAGCTTTCAGCTTACCAGTCCTTAGATGTGGTGGCCGCATTCGTTTATCAAGCTTTTTCCTACTTTATTTCCACCTGGGGATCCTGCCAATAACACACTTCCTGTCCCAGGGTGACAGCATAGGAGAAACAGACATGGGAATGTTTTTTTTACCTTAATGCAGAGAATGCATTAACCACTTACCGACTGCCTGCCGGCGATTGACGGGAGGCAGATAGGCACTCCTGTGCATATCACTGTAGCTGTATGGCGGGCGCTTCGAGTATAGGGGGCGCACGTGTGCCCTGTCCCTAAGAAGCCGGTGCGCGTGCCCGGCGGCCGTGATGTCCGCCGGGCACCCGCGATCGATCCTGACAGTGAGAACGGGGATTTGTGCGTGTGTAAACATACAAATCCACGTCCTGTCAGGGGAGAGGAGACAGATCGTGTGTGCCTAGCATATAGGGAACAACGATCGGTCTCCTCCCCAAGTCAGTCCCATCCCCCCAGAGTTAGAACACAGTGAGGGAACACATTTCACCCCTTGATCGCCCTCCAGTAATGACTCCTTCCCTGCCAGTGACATTTATACAGTAATCAGTGCATTTTTATAGCACTGATTGCTGAATAAATGTCAATGGTCTCAAAAATGTGTCTGCCGCAGTCCCGATAAAAAAAAATAAAAAAATATTTGCAGATAGCCGCCATTACTAGTAAGAAAAAAACAAAAAAAAAAAGAAACACACATAAATCTATCTCCTATTTTGTAGGCGCTACACTTTTTGTGCAAACCAATATATACTCTTATTGAGATTTTGTTTACCAAAAATATGTAGAAGAATATATATTGGCCTAAACTGATTAATACATTTGTAAAAATTTGGGATATTATAGCAAAAAAATATTGTTTTTTTCAAAATTGTCGCTCGTGTATAGCGCAAAAATAAATACCACCAAAATACCACCAAATGAAAGCTCTATTTGTGGGGGGAAAAAAAAGGACCTAAATTTTGTTTGGGTACAATGTCGCACGACTGCGCAATTGTCAAAGTGACCCAGTGCCATATTGCAAAGAATGGCTTGGTCAGGAAGGGGTAAATCCTTCCAGTGCTGCGATGCGGGAACCCTGCAAATCCACTGCATGTTCCCGCATCGCATGTCTCCCAGCGGCAGTTCATATTGCCCTATGCAAACTGCTGGGAGTGTCAATTAAAAGTTAACGACACCCCCAAATCAGTTTGCATATCACAGTGCGATCTGCAAACTCTGATAGAAATTGGATCACATGGGTGTGAACATGCGATCAGATTCTGTTGCAGATCAAAAAAAGGGTCCTGTGCGAGCTTGGTCCGAATGTGATGCAAATTCAGCCATACTATCTGTATGGCTGAATTTGTATCGCACGGACATCGCATATTATTTGCACTGGGTTGCACTGCAGTGCAAATCACGTGCGATCTCGCACAGCAGTGTGAACTGGCCCTTAGAACCACTTTAAGGGCTTTAGGGAAAGATGACACTTTGGTATAATTGATCAAATGAATGTAGTATGTATGCAGCACCCTTTAGTTAAAAAATGAAAAATCTGGTTTCTTCTATCCCTTGATAGAAGCAGAGAAGGTCTTCAACATTGGATTATTAAGTTGTACAGCTAACCTGCAATTATAATAAGCTCTGCTAGACTCATAGCTAAGTCATTCAAGCAAAAGAATCCTGACAATGACCAAGGTAAGTCCACTTTAGGTGTTCAAAGTCTTGGCCAGAGTTTAGCATTAGCTGCCAAGCAGCTGGGACAAGGGAGTTTGGAACATGGCTTTTCTCTGGTCCATTCATTGATGACATATGCAATCGTGCCTGGGGCTACTGTTTCTTTGAATTAAGAGGCACTAGTTGAGGCCATTAAGGTATCTTGGAATTAGTATTCTCAGAATTATCTTTGATCCTGCAGAGATCTCATAGAAGGCACTGGCGCTGTGCCAGTCATATCTTGTGCAGATCAGAAACACATTGGCATGCATATCTTCCAGCTGGACCCACAGAATGCCCACCATTATCTTCAATAGTGAAAAAAAGCCCTTTCAGTGCCCCTATCTTAATTACTACCACTTTGATACTGGGGCATGGCTTACTTTAACTTCAAGTTGAATGTTCATCAACTCCATGTCCAGTGAAGGTCCTTATTGGACATGGAGAGAATCTCACTGAATCTCATTGAAATGGCAGTCGGTAGGCTAAGTCAATAAAAGTCAAGCATCAGCATGAAATTTAGAGTGGTACAGGAGGATGCTTTAGCTAACAAAGGCAAAAATAAATTTAAAAAAAAAAAAAAAAAAAGAGAATAATTCTTCAAGATCACCTGCTGATTCTGTTTTCTTGCACCTTAAAGAATGTCCCGAAAACAATTCCTACATCCCACTCAATAAAGCGTCAGTGTTCTCGTTAAGTGGGAGAGACCCTCGCTGGAGGCCCAGTGAGTCATACAGTACACAGCAAGAAATTGTCAATTATGCAAAGTGACTGCAGCAAAAAGCCCTCGTTTATATACTTCATATTTTGAAGGCCTCAGACAATATTTAAAGGATAAGTTCACCTTTTAGATCATGTTACACCCATATTTAGGATTTAACATGTACTTGTTCCGCTCACCCCCTAAATGTGACACCAAGTGGAGGTCACCCGCCATCAGAGTTTAAAAATAGTGCAGTTGTGCAGGGCTCCACCCACACAGCCACATCAGACATGGACTCCTATGAATTAAAAAAAAAACTAGACGTCCTCTTGGTCACTGACAAAGTTGAAACCCATTGGTCTCTGTAAAGGTCTTCCACTGCATTATGCGAAATAACACCACTCATCAACATAGCATGCAAAGCTTCTATTACATCACTGAAGCGGAGTCTCAGTGGCCATAAAAAGAGAAACACAAATGAAAACACTTGGGAGAAGAGAAAGAGGGAGACTGCAGGAAGGTACTGCGATCCAAAGCCTTGTACATATGGGTTTCAAAATGTGAAAGAGCAATGTCTACAGCAGGGTTTCTCAACCAGGGTTCCTCCAGAGTTTGCTAGGGGTTGTTCCTTGAGCAATTAGCAATTTCTGCCTCTCAGATAAGTTCCCACTGACACCAATGAACTTTAGTCATCTGTATGGGGGCAATTCTTTCCAATGACCGCAAGAGTAAGAAGCATTCTTCCCACTATCGGTTCTTTCAGAGGTTGCTAGGGGTTCCTTGAGCAATTTCTGCCTCTTAGATGAATAACCGCTGACACCAATGATGGTTTTAGCTATGTGTAAGGGGCTAATGCTTTTCAATGACCAGAAGCGCAAGGAAAAGTCTTCCCATTGACCATCACACTAATGCATCATGAGTTGTAGTTCTAGTCATTTTTAGCAGGAGTTCTCTTGAGACCAGAAAGTAAAGTTCAAGGGTTTCTCTGGGCTGAAAAAGGTTGACAAAGGCTGGTCTACAGCATAAGTTTTCATAATCTTGGCATCATTTTTTTTTGCTATGCATGTACCTCCTTTGCTATGAGCTCATCATACCTTTAGCGTTTCTTTTTTAGCAAAATAGAGCGTATATACTGTGCAATAGAGGTCCATTTACCCCCCCAAAAAAAACACATTATTCTTGTTCAATTTTCCCAGAGAATAAAATATGAAACCTGCCATTCTGCGACAATTGTGCTTTAGTTTTCATTTTTTTCCATAAAAAGACCACGTAGTGAGAATCACTGTTACACAAAATAAAGATAAAATTGTGTAGTCAGTCCATGACCATGCCTTTTCAAATGTAAAGTCCTGAAGAATGTAGACTGACAAAAGAAGTAGGTAAAACATGTGACTATTCTTGGAGCCCTGAGGAACAGACTTAAGTCAGCAAATCATTCAGAATATTTTACTAGTCCTGTTAGCAATGAGAATGGCAGAAATGAACGCTTCCTAATCACCAATGCCAACAACAAATCCTATCCATTATTAAACTGAACTGCCCTATTAAATATGGGTCCATTTAATATCAGACAAGTGGTGGCCATAGCTCCACTGTTTAAAGACTATTTAGTCTGCAGGAGCCAGCGAATAATAGCTCCAGCTAGTGAATGCAGATCACCCCATTGTGTATTCTTCCTAGCTCTGAGGTGTGACAGGCCCGTCTAATGTTTAATGGACTGCACTCCTTTCATAGCCACTCTCTGTATATGTAGAGGAACAAAGCAACAAGCTGATCTGAGCACAGACCATGACGGAGATCTGGGCAGGTTCAAAGGTCACACGATCATTGCCATCTCCCAATCCTAATTACTGATTAACTGCAACTATTTTTGTGTACAAATGAGAATGTAAAGGCAGAACCCCATATTGCAATGATAGTTTAATTTAGAACCATTTCAAAAAGAGTCTTACTCTGGGCTTTTGTTGGAAACCACATCAACAACCTTTTTTTTTTCCCTATTCATCGAAATAGAATTTGCTCTCCTGAATAGACATCTCACACTTATTGCCACCTGATGCTAGATGTATTTTAAGCAGTAACCCATTTGTTTTTGTACCAAGGTCAGATATAATATTGTGGGGGGAAAAAAAAAGAAAGAAAAAAAAAAAAAAAACAACACATTCCATCTTCTTAATGTAGTTGTGCCCTCCAAATGTACAGTGTCACACAAACACACACACACACACACACACACACCTCTTTTGAGTTTAGACATGCTTTATTATAACAGTATATAGCAGCTTAAATGGGACCTTCCCTTCCCATGTGCGGCGCACGTTACGTCACTAGTGTCTTAAAAGGAACCAGGAAGTGGACATAAAATAAAAAATAAAAAAAGTCATTTATTCATTTTTTTTTTTTAAATCAGTGTTAAATGATTTCATGTTAACCAGTGTTAGTGATGCATACGGATGTGAAAATAAGTAAAAAAGAGAGGGTAAGGTCTACTTTAACAATTCTCAGGTGTAGTGGCTTCATTAGTTTAAAAATAAATTTGTTTATTTTCACCTGGCAATCCTGCAAATAATACACTTCCTGTCCTTGAATGGCTACACTCACTCCAATGGATCTCTGAAGGCAACCATGGTTGTCACCCAGACTGGACTTCAACCACGTCTGCCATTGTTCACCTCCATGACTCAGTGGCTTGATGGGATTAGCAGTATACAAATGAAAGAGAATATTCTTCTAACAGTCTATTCAGCTCACCAGAAGTATCAAGGAAAGTAGTTGTAGTTGAAGAGGTTCTTCACTTGAAAAATGAAAGCAAATGCAGTCACCACATCCAAAGGTCTGCTAAGAGCCAATAGATTCATTTTGTTCTTGAGTTCAGACATACTTTAAAAATTACCACCGTACATATATCTACCCATTGAGCAGACAACAGAGGTGCTAATTTTGGGGAACAATCACTTGTCAGGAAGTCCCAGCTTAGTCAATTACCACTCCTTCCTCTACAGACTACACAGTCTGTCCCAGCCAGAGGCGCTAACCGCCCTATCGCACTTCCTCTGCTATACAGTCACACAATTATACATACTAAAAAGGGTGCCGGATTAGGAGTTAATTGACCTACTAGCATATTTTAGGCTTTCCAAAGAAATTGGAGAAAACCTACGCAACTGTAAAAAATATAAAGTAAACATTAAGGCTAAGTTTACCTCTGTTTTTTTTTTTGTGTGCGTTTGCGGATCCACAGAAATAGACTACAATCCATCTAACCTTGTTTCCTATGAGTCTCATTCACATCTATGCAGTTTCCTGAATGTGTGTTTCTTTGGAAAGGTGAAGTGACTTCCCAAAAAACGGATGATAAGAAACATCAAAAACATGCATGCAAAATGCACCAGAAAACACTAAAAACGCATCAACTGCACATGTATAGATGTGAACCTAGCCTAAGTATTAGTGCCGGTTCACACAGGGGCAACACGACTCTGGCCGCGACTTTGCGAGGCGACCTGGACACGACCTGAGGGCGACACGACAGCGCGACTTGGGGCGACTTACAAGGCGACTTCAAGTCGCCTCCAGTGCAGGCAACTTTCCAGTGGCCAAACAACAATCAGCTCTGGGGGAGGGAGGGGTTTGCTTGAAAAAACCATCTTCTCTTCCTGTGAAGTCGCTTCACTATAGACCATGATCCGACTTGTAGGCGACTTCCATTGAAATCAATGGGTACAAGTCGCCTTGAAGTAGTACAGGGACCTTTTCTGAAGTCGGAGCGACTTCAGTAGCGTACATATAGACGGCTCTCATTCACTTACATGGACTTTCAGATGTCAAGCGACTTGGGGCGACTTGAGGTCTGACAAGTCGGATCCCAAGTCGCGGTAGTGTGAACCGGCACTTAGGGGCCTAATGCAAATTTACTATATTGACATGCCCATTATTACATAGTCTATGTTTGCTCTTCCAATGCCAACATGTTTGACTGTAAGTACATGGTGTGAGTATGCTCCAAACACAATAATATGGCTAGAGCAAACACCACCATGTCCTTGCTTGGAACTGAGCCCAGGACATCTAGGCGTGAAGGCTAGAGATGACCACTATCCATATGTTCTTCAGAATATTTATAAAAGGTATAGGTGGGCAAAATAGAACGACTCTGCATTTGTTTGCACATAAACCTACATAAAGCAGGCATGCTAGTATGGCATTGCATTGAATGGTTAACCTGTGCAAAAATCACCCTCTGGGCTAATCTAAAAGAAAAAAAAATCAGTTTATTTTGTAGCCAAACAATACTGTCAAGACATGCAGGAGCAAAGTCAAGGGTGGAGCAGAGGGGGCATGTTTAACAAGGAAAGGAGGAATAAAGATGGTTATAAAATATTAGAGACCAGTAACACACACACCTTTAGATATTGGACAACAATCTCACATTTGCAGAAACCAAGTGTTCAATGCTACAAGGCAGTTTAGGCTGAAGAAAGGCTGACTTTAGTATCATTCAATGCAGATGCTAGTAAAAATACTAAATACTCAAAAGGACTGTCAGAAAACATGCCTGCTCAGGACAAGTGTAAAAAGGAAAATATATGCATGCAGCTTGTAAAATAAAGCATTTTACTAAGGAAATAAAAAGAATTGCTTAAAGCAAAGTATGAACAAGATACTCTGGAAAGGTAAGCAACACGTATCGAAACATCAATGGAAACAAAATTATCTTTACACATGTATCTTGAAGGAAACTTTAGCAATCAGATAAGGTTTTCTATCAAATGTCATGTACCTTGACCACCTAAATACTGGGCAATTACACCCCCCTTCCTGCCCAGGCCATTTTTCAGCTTTCAGTGCTGTCACACACTTTGATTGACAATTGCGCGGTCATGCTACACTGTGACCATGTTAAATTTTTATCATTTTCTTCACACAAATAGCTTTCTTTTGGTGGTATTTAATCACTGTTTTTTTTTTTGTTTTTGTTTTTTTAGAAAAAAAAAAAAAAAAAACACAAATATTTTGGAAAAAAATTAAGTTCCTTAGTTTCTATCAGTAAACTTTGTAAATAAGTAGTTTTTCTCCTTCACTGATAGGCAATGATGAGGTAGCACTGATGAGGAGGCGCTGGTGGGCACAGATAGGCGGCACTGACTGGCATCACTAATGGCCGCCGATTTCTGGCACTTGTGGGCACAGATTGGTGGCAATTGTGCGCACTGGTTGGCAATGATTGCTGGCAGTGGTGGGCACACCGTTCTGGCACTGGTGGCACTTAATTGTAATCAGGGCACTGATGATCAGTGCCCTGATTAGATGTCCTCTGTGAGGAGATGCCACTGATCGGCTTTCCTCACACTTAGTGTGAAGTGAGGCGTGCCAATTACCGACATCTGCGTGTTTACATGTGACTGGCTGTGATTGGACACAACCGATCACATGGTTAAAGAGCCGCAGCTCTTTACACAGATCGGGTCCTAGCAACACGGCGCGGCCGCCGTGCGCCCTGGGGGAGCGCGAGACCGGACGTTCTGGGCGGCAGTCATACGACATCCACCCAGAACGAGCCGTGCCACCCAGCCATCATTTGACGGCCAGCAGGCGGGAAGAGGTTTAAGAAGCAGGGCCAAAGAGCTCTTGGAGCTACTTCTCCTGTAGGTCGTATTCGTGCACTTAGTTCAGCTCTCCTATGACTGGTTTTCAGCTGACAGCGGGCTAAAATCAGTTATTGGCTGACGTCACTCAGCTGGACCAAGCTCTGGAAAGACCAACTTTAATGTCGGAATCCACCCAGATCCCTGAGCCACAGCTGGCTCGGCCACTCAGCAAGCCACTGGAAGACTGAGCCACCAGAAGACCGAGAACTGAGCAATCAGTGTTTTTTTGATTGCTCCACGCTCAGAAGTGGCGGGGGACAGATGTAGCTGGGATCAATGCTGCATGAGGAAGTATACTTTTTTTTGTTTTTGGAATCCCAAACTTCTCTTAAGAACAGTCATTGGGGCTGCCACGTAGACATGGTATTTGGTCTGCACATGCCGACCTAACTGGCTGATGATGGTCATAACTATAGGTACTTCTTCAAACATAACTTTTGTGTAGGTTTTTAATATCTGCTTAGTGGTCATTTAATCTTACCAGTCCTTTGAAATACCGAGGTCTTTTAAATGGCTTAACATTGCTATAGAGATGAAATTGGTTCATTCTTTTGAGTATCACGAGTTGAAAGGTCCAGCATTATGTAGAATTATTTCCTCTGCAATTAAGCAAAGGCTAATTAATAGCAGATCATAGTCAAGATTTCAAGTCATTAACAGTGCTGAACCGCTGACCTTCACAGGTGACCCTGTAGAGAAGTAATCCATTCATTTCTTTAATAAGGTTAGCAGAAAGGTCAGCTGTAAAATGCACACATTCCTGGCTGTTTATCATATCACAGCACAAGAATTTCACTCATTGCCTGTATACAGGGAGGAATGTAGGCTATACCAACTTTCCACTGCAACGGCACTTGAGTACAAGATACCTATGTACATTTGCATTTCAAAAAAAAAAAAAAAAAGCTGGCTATACACTACTACAGTGACGGGCAAATAGTTACAGGACTCCCATCTCCTAAAGTCGCTCATGATGCTAAAAATTTAAAGGAGACCTGAACTCAAGAATGAAAGATTTCCTATTTTATAGGGAGCATTTATCTCAAATTCCTCCTAAAAAAAGAACACTGCACTTCTTGTGCCTAGGCATGTGTGTGCTCTGAGCATCAAAACTGTATATTTTGCAGTGTGATATCTAAAGCACTTCATGCCTGACTGCTAGCCTCACAAGGCTTTGAGTGAGATCGCTACTGTGCTGTTATCATTCTTGGAGAGAAAGCTTTGCCTGAGCACCTGTAGACATGCATCTCCCTGCTTTTGCCTTATTCATTCTGTGGATCAGTTTGTCCTGAACCTCTCCTACTTGTTTAATCTAATAAAGCAGAAATAAACCTATCAATTTAAAATTTTCCCAAAACTGTTACATTTAAGTTATGTTGTGACTAAGAACGGTCACAGTTGCTAGTGCTCTAAACATAACTGTCAACAGGGTGGATAAATAAATCCATGATTTAAAGGAAAAAAAATATTCAGATTTTTATCAAATTTTAATAAAATGCTTTTGGACTAGAGGAAGTTTTCCATTTAAGATACATTAATTATTTATTCAGCATGAAAAAGGACCCTAGTCCTGCTTCTCTACCAACATGGAAGCCTACACAAAAAAAGTTTGCAAAGGAGGCACCTTGTTTTAGGCATAGCTTCCACAGTTCAGGTTCAATTTATGAGCTTCACTAAACATCCAAAATGGCAATGTTAAAAGGAGAAGTACAACCAAAGCTAGTTTGGCTGCACTTCTCCTGTGGATCACAGGAGTGCATTTCTTTCTGCACTACTGTGACCCATTTTCAGCAGACAGCTGTCAGCAGACATTACAGAGCCGGTCCAGGCTGGAGAAAGTTCAGGACCATATGGTTGGGATCCACCCAGAAACCTGGATCGGCACCTGGCTCAGCCCCTCAGCGAGACGCTGAGAGCCTGAACCAACCGCTCCAGCCCCCTCCACAGCCCAGCGCTCAAGAGGGGCATAGCAGACAGCGCTGACTGCCAGCCACAGGCTCTCTGCTCGCAGGGCCACAGAGATCCCAGCGGTCTTTGATCTCTCGGTTCTCAGTCTTAGAGCACACAAGGGACAGATGCTGCATTCACCTAGGCAAGTATTTTTTTTTTTTAAACAAACACCTTTACCACCACCAGTACTGGATGCCTTCAAACAAGCCGATGATGCCCACCTTGCAAATGGTAGTTCTAAACAGTACCCATATAGCTTTATTTCAGTTTAGAGTTCACACTCTGCTCTGCCATCAAAGAAAGCTACAGATGAGAGAGAATATAAATTGTATCTCCTACTGCTTTCTGGGGGCTGTAAGGAAGAGTCTTATCTGCATGGATAAATAAAAGCATTATTATAAAAAAAATAAAAATAATAATCACTGTTAGCGCTATATAAATCCCGTATATTAACATTTTCACGAAAAGTCTACAATAACAAAGAAGCAAAAATTGGGGATAGCACATTAAAATTCTCATTGTTCAGCCTGCCATGTAACCCAGAGGATTGCTTTGTCTCACAATGAAATCAGGGGGGGGGGGAGAAACAACACACAGAAACCTTTCAATCCACTGCCCTGAGTACTGTGCCTTCTACTGCACCTAGATCTGGAGACATAATGGTGCTAAGGCTCAATACACAGGCGTACTAACAAAATTGCTTATTTTGTTCAAGCTGCCAGTTGGAATGGTTTTCAGAACATTCATTCTTCAAGCAATTCCCCTCTCTGAACTGCAAAGCCCACAATGGTGGAACATAGGTATCTAATGTGTCATAGTATGACACTCACGTGTATGGGCACAGAACATGCTTCATCTTGTGGTATCGAACAGGAGACTACAAGGTTTAAGGTCTGCATATTCTGTCCCGTTGTGCGCAGCAGGAAATGCATATCATATTTGGACCATAAAAATGTTTACCAAACATCTGCAGATCTCCTGCGGAAATGGGGGAACAGCGATGGTGAAATAATGTTTTTTCACAGGTCTCTGACAAGATAATACAGAATCCTTAATGAGACATGACTCAATTAATGACTGCTGATCGGGACTAATGACCAAACAGATGGTTTCCTCTAAACACAGCCATGGTAATTAACCAGCAGCTTGTTTTCCTGTTCTGCCTTTTCTCCATGATGAAATACCACAGGATTCCAGAACCAAACAGGAGAGCCACAAGGGCCACAGGAAAAGAATACATCCGGAGATTAAAGAGCTGGAGCTACATAGAATATAGGACATCATTTGAAATCATTACATAGAACTAACAAATTAAACATGGGTGAAATATTGCACAGGTGCCTTCTTTCTCCAAAACCTTTTCTATGCACGTGAGGTCTTTACAAGTAAAAGTCTTTAAAATGGAGAAGTTTGTGTGGCCCTCGGAAACCAGCTTCTAGAAACCTATACTAAACTTGTGAAGGTTAGACGACAAGTGGTTGTACAGAGCAACACAAACTGGTGATGTTACAATATATGTACAGTGTATAAGATTGCGATTTACAGAGAGAGAGAGAGAGAGAGAGAGAGAGAGAGAGAGAGAGAGAGAGAGAGAGAGAGAGAGAGAGAGAGAGAGAGAGAGAGAGAGAGAGAGAGAGAGAGAGAGAGAGAGAGAGAGAGAGAGAACACATGGCAACATTAAGCTCTTGGAACACCATCATCAATAGTACCCAAGGCTGCTAGTGCCCAACCTGCAGCCCTTTGGTATTTGTTGTACAGCCTTCAGACCCCAACAGTCTACTAGAAGTGGGATCATTGGTTTGTAAAGAGGCTGTACCGGCAGTGATCCCTCAGCTGTCTCAAGTAACATGCTTCCAGTCTGATTTTCCTGCTGGATGGCTTCAGTTTCCAATCACACCTGCAGCACATCTACAATCTGATTATCTCTTGAATCTATATCCAGGAATTTGTGACCAAAAGTTGAGGTCCCCTATACTTCACAAGTTGACCACTACTGCCTTAAGATCTAAAAGTAACCTTTTGCAGAGCAAACTATCAATGCCTAAAAGTCAATTTTTCCACTCTAGTTTTTAAAACGAGAAGAGAAGAGAATTATGATTGGTCAATAAGAATGCAAGAAGGTTTCCCTTAGAGCACCATAATACACTTCCTGCACCTGTTCTCCAACGCTCACGTGCCTTAGATGAAACCAGCCCTCCATACTGCAAGTGTCACTTTTCATTAGCCTCAAATTCCAGGACATACCCTCCTAAAAATAAATGAGATTAAGTTGCGGCAGGAACAGAGCGCAGACACTTCAATAAAAGAATCAGACTCCCGGGGGTCTTGGATTTATAGGACAGCTGTACACAAAGCATGGAATTTAAGTTTGGGCTTTACAGGCCAGCGGCAGACATATTTAGACATGGTTTACTATAGTAGCTTCAAGTTATTCACCAAAAATGAGATCATTCAAATATTCTCACTGCATATCAAGAGACACTAATATTAGTCTTCCAATTTAAAGCAAACTAGTCAAGCATACAGTGGGGACAGAAAGTATTCAGACCCACTTAAATTTTTCACTCCTTGTGTTATATTGCAGCCATTTGCTAAAATCATTTAAGTTCATTATAGTTCATTTTTTTCCTCATGTACACACAGCACCCCATATTGACAGAAAAACACAGAATTGTTGACATTTTTGCAGATTTATTAAAAAATAAAAACTGAAATATCACATGGTCCTGAGTATTCAGACCCTTTGCTGTGACACTCATATTTAACTCAGGTGCTGTCCATTTCTTCTGATCATCCTTGAGATGGTTCTACACCTTCATTTGAGTCCAGCTGTGTTTGATTATACTGATTGGACTTGATTAGGAAAGCCACACACTTGTCTATATAAGACCTTACAGCTCACAGTGCATGTCAGAGCAAATGATGGAGGTCAAAAGGAACTGCCTGAAGAGCTCAGAGACAGAATTGTGGCAAGGCACAGATCTGGCAAAGGTTACAGAAAAATTTCTGCTGCACTTAAGGTTCCTAAGAGCACAGTGGCCTCCATAATCCTTACATGAAAGACGTTTGGGACGAGCAGAACCCTTCCTAGAGCTGGCCGTCCAGCCAAACAGCTATCGGGGGAGAAGAGCCTTGGTGAGAGAGGTAAAGAAGAACCCAAAAGATCACTGTGGCTGAGCTCCAGAGATGCAGTCGGGAGATGGGAGAAAGTTGTAGAAAGTCAACCATCACTGCAGCCCTCCACCAGTGGGGGCTTTATGGCAGAGTGGCCCCACGGAAGCCTCTCCTCAGTGCAAGACACATGAAAGCCCGCATGGAGTTTGCTAAAAAAAACAAACCCACCTGAAGGACTCCAAGATGGTGAGAAATAAGATTCTTTGGTCTGATGAGACCAAGATAGAACTTTTTGACCTTAAAGCGGGGTTCCACTCAAATTTTTAACTTAATCTTACCCCCTTCAGTTAATTGCATAGATGTTCAAATGCCGCAAAAAATTTTTTTTATCGCTGTAATTACCTTTATATTGTACTTTGTGGCACTTCCTGTCTCTCCTCCCATGGGAGTAGGCGTGTTTATGGCCTTTCCCCGGCGCCGCACTGTCTCCTGGGAGCTTAGTGTCAGGCTTCCCAAGATTCAGTGCGGAAACAATGATCATGTGTGTGAACAAGCTGTTAATGAACAGCATTCACTGCATCCAGGAAATCAATGCTTGTAGGCTTCACATGCCCACAAGCAAGATGAAAACAGCATTTTTTAAGTTATTCTTCAGTACGAAAACAGACAGAGGCGGAAATATTACACCCAAACTAAGTATTTTTTGGGGGTTAGCATAGTTTCTCAACCTAAAAAACAAAAAAAGATTGGTCGCCGGACTCCCGCTTTAATTCTAAGCGGTATGTGTAGAGAAAACCAGGCACTGCTCATCACCTGTCCAATACAATCCCAACAGTGAAGCATGGTGGTGGCAGCATCATGCTGTGGGGGTGTTTTTCAGCTGCAGGGACAGGACGGCTGGTTGCAATCGAGGAAAAGATTAATGTGGCTAAGTACAGGGAGATCCTGGATGAAACCTTTTCCAGAGTACTCAGGACCTCAGACTGGGCAGAAGGTTTACCTTCCAACAAGACAATGACCCTAAGCACAAAGCTAAAATAACAAAAAAGTGGTTTCACAACAACTCCGTGACGGTTCTTGAATGGCCCAGCCAGAGCCCGGACTTAAACCCAATTGAGCATCTCTGGAGAGATCTAAAAATGGCTGTCCACCAACGTTTACCATCCAACCTGACAGAACTGGAGAGGATCTGCAAGGAGGAATGGCAGAGGATCCCCAAATCCAGGTGTGAAAAACTCGTTGCATCTTTCCCAAAAAGACTCATGGCTGTATTAGATCAAAAGGGTGCTTCTACTAAATACTGAGCAAAGGGTCTGAATACTTAGGACCATGTGATATTTCAGTTTCTTTTTTAATAAATCTGCAAATATGCCAACAACTCTGTTTTTCTGTCAATATGGGGTGCTGTGTGTACATTAATGAGTAAAAAAATGAACTTAAATTATTTTAGCAAATGGCTGCAATATAACAAAGAGTGAAAAATGTAAGGGGGTCTGAATGCTTTCCGTCCCCACTGTACATCATGAACGAAGCCATTTTATCAAAAACTGTTTTGTTGGGAGATTGCCAACATACCGTATATACTCGAGTATAAGTCAATCCGAGTATAAGTCGAGGCCCTAATTTACCACAAAAAAAAAAAAAAAAAAAAAAAAGGGAAAAACTTAGTGACCCGAGTATAAGACGAGGGTGAGAAATGCACAGCTACTGTAAGTGGAAAAGAGGGTCAACAATGCCCATTTGCAGCCTCACTGTGCCCATTTGCAGCCTCACTGTGCCCATTTGCAGCCATAGGTCCCCCAAATTTTAAACTCGGTAGTTAAGGGTTCCTAGATGCCCCCTAGCTGCAGCCAAAATTTGGGGTCTCTGAACCCAAAGGGTCCCAAAATGACATTGCTGCAGATGGACACAGTTGACCGAATTTGGGGCCCCGTATCTCGGGGCCACTTAGTGCTAGGAACCCCATATTTGGTGTGCAAACCCAGTGGAACTAGCTCCATAAAATATCCAAAGCTGGGGTTTCTAGCACCAAGTGGCCCCGAGATACAGGGCCCCAAAAATCAGTTCAGAAAATGTCAAGCACTTTTCTGCAGCAGAGAATGACATTTTCCAAACCGATTTTGGGGCCCCATATCTCGGGGGCCACTTGGTGCTAGGAACGCCAGCTTTGGATACTTTGTGGTTTCAGTTCCACTGGGTTTGCACACCAAATTTGGGGTTCCTAGCACAAAGTGGCCCTGAGATATGGGGCCCCAAAGTCAGTTCGGAAAATGAAATTTTTTGCTGCAGAAAAGTGCTTGACTCTAGTATAAGTCGAGGGGGGCACTTTCAGCACACAAAAAAAGTGCTGAAAAACTCGACTTATACGGTAATCGATTGGCTACATTTCACCTAAGTGGCAAAGAACAGGAGAAACGATAAGATAAAGTCTAATTGGCACAAATTGAAAAAGTTTTACTACTGTTTATCACAAGAATATGTCCTTTAACCTGCTGCAAAAAAAAAAAAAAAAAAAGTGGCACAAAAGTCTCATTCACACTGATGTGATGTGTTATGCAGTGTATTAGCACACATGCTTTTTAATGCATGTTTACATATGTACACATTTGTCATGATGTTAAGTGGTGCTAGTTCCCATCTGTGCAATGCATTGACAAGTGGCATCTATTTTTGATGCATCAATGCATGTTTTAACGCCTACTTACAACATGAAAACTCCTAATGTTAAAACACAATTAAAAATACACAAAAACACAGAAAGTTTTGAATCAAGCTTAAATGTAATGTTAGAAACTACTAATATACAGTGGATATAAAAAGTCTACAAACCCCTGTAAAATGTCAAGTTTCTGTGATGTAAAAAAAAAAAAAAAAAAAAAAAAAAAAAAAAGGAAATCATTTCAGAACTTTTTCCACCTTTAAAGCGACCTATAAACTGTACAACTCAATTGAAAAAAAATAAAAATAAAAAAACAAAACACAGGCATGCCCCGCTTTACACACCCTCACTTTACGTACACTAACAAGTACGGACACATTGGCGTCTATGGGAAATCTTTGTCAGCTTGACACGGCACTGCTCCCGAACCATAAGCGACAGGGACACCAAACTTGGGGAGTACCGAGAGGGGACCCAGAACTACAACATATCAGATTTTGAGGTCGGTCAGCTTGCCAAGGTAATCAGCTATGCCTGTAAATGACTAATGCAATGCAGTACATGCATTGAGAAGTGAAAAAAGGTATTGCTTCACTTTAAGTACATTTTCGTTTTACATACATGCTTTGGTCCCATTGTGTACTTAAAAAGTGGGGTATGCCTGTAATATGGTTGCATAAGTGTGCACACCCTCTTATAACTGGGGATGTACCTGTGTTCAGAATTAAGCAAAAACACATTCAAACTCATGTTGAGCGCTGGTTCACATTAACGATTTGGCATGCCAAATCGGCGGCAATGGCACCGCCCGAATCGGTGCGACACTGCACCGATTCCCAAAAGAAGTTTCTGTACTACCTTTGGTGATTTCGAGGTGCGATTTCCATTGACATCTGTGCAAAAACCCGCACAGATGTCTCTGAAATCGCCCCAGAAGACATGTGGGAATGAAATTTCATTCCCGCAGTCTCTGTGAACCAGGGCTAAATAGGAGTCAATCCATACCTGCCATCATTTCAAGTGCCTCTGATTAACCCCAAATAAAGTTCCACTGATCTAGTAGGTCTTTCCTTACATCTTCTTAGTCGCATCCTACAGCAAAAGCCATGGTCCGCAGAGAGCTTTCAAAGCATCAGAGGGATCTCATTGTTAAAAAGTATCAATCAGGAGAAGGGTACAAAAAGAATATCCAAGGCATTAGCTATACCATGGAACACAGTGAAGACAGTCATCAAGTAGAAAAAATATGGCAAGAAAAGGTTGTCCCTCCAAAATTGATGAAAAGACGAGAAGAAGACTGGTCAGGGAGGCTGCCAAAAGGCCTACAGCAACATTAAAGGAGCTGCAGGAATATCTGGCTGTGTGGTACATGTGGCAAAAATCTTGCGTATTCTTCATATGTCTAAGCTATGGAGTAGAGTGGCAAGGCAGAAGCCTTTTCTTCCAAAGAAAAGCATCCAAGCCCAGATAAATTTTGCAAAAACACATCTGAAGTTTCCCAAAAGCATGTGGGAAATGTATTATGGTCTAATGAAACCAACGTTGAACTTTTTGGCCATAATTCCAAAAGATGTTTGGCGCAAAAACATTGCAAATCACCAAAAGAGCACCATACCCACAGTGAAGCATGTTGGTGGCAGCATCATGTTTTGGGGCTGTTTTTCTTCAGCTGGAACAGGGGCCGTAGTTAAGGTAGAGGGAATTATGAACAGTTCCAAATACCAGTCAATATTGGCTCAAAACCTTCAGGCTTCTGCTAGAATGCTGAACATGAAGAGAAACTTCATCTTTCGGCATGACAACGACCCAAAGCATACATCCAAATCAACAAAGAAATGGCTTCACCAGAAGAAGATTAAAGTTTTGGAATGGCCCAGCCAGAGCCCAGACCTGAATCTGAATGAAAATCTGTGGGCTGATCTGAAGAGGGCTGTGCACAGGAGATACCCTCGCAATCTGACAGATTTGGAGTGTTTTTGTAAAGAGTGGGCAAATATTGCTAAGTCAAGATGTGCCATCCTGATAGACTCATACCAAAAAAGACTGAGTGCTGTAATGAAATCAAAAAGGTGCTTCAACAAAGTATTAGTTTAAGGGTGTGCACATTTATCCAACTTTTTTTTTTTTCCCATCCACCTAAAAGATTTCAGTTTGTTGTTCAACTGAGTTGTGCAATTTATAGGTCACATTTAAAAAGGCGGAAAAAGTTCTGAAATGATTTATATTGTCTCATTTGTTATATCACAGAAACCTGACATTTTAACAGAGGTGTGTAGACTTTTTAGATCCACTGCAAATACCCAATTTGATTTGGCATCATTCACTTATCTCCTGTATGACACATCCCAGACTGGGGGAGAGAGAGGTGCAGCACAAGCTGTCAATGGGGTGTGCTGCAGTGCACATGAGCTAGCAAGAAACACAATGCAATTTAAGCCGACCATAGAGCGTTCAAATCTCAGCCAGTTCAGCAGGGTCTGGCCAAGATTTGCCCCATGTATGGGGAAGTTGGATTGTACCAAAGTCAATTGACTTGGTTACAACCAGCATGTTGGATTTTTAGGATGAGATTAATGGAGAAGAGAAGCGACCATATGACACACCCAAGTGCACTTTTGTATGTGTTCACACGTACTCTGTTTCAGCAGGAAATGGCCGAGATTCTAATCATGTAGGGGCAGGCTGAATGTACTCAGTTACTTGTGTACAACCAGCATGCTGGGTTTTACCTGCAGTTTATGGTTAGCAGCTGCTATAGCCACTAGCAATAATCCCTATTTTCCCAGCAGGAACGGCTCCCCGCGCCCACCCACTGGGAGAACACAATAGCTCCGCGGGATGGATCCCCCCCCATCAACACTGACCGCATTGATGAGCGAATTAAGCAATTTTTTTTTTTTTTTTTAAAGAAAATCATATCATCTATGTGCAACTTATTACTGTACTGCTGCTGAGTCCTCATGGTCCAATCATAGGTTGGGAGATGACCAGGCTTTATGGATTAGGTACAATGCAGAAGAATCAAGTCAACAGCCTGGCAGTGTATATCTCAAGACTAAAATGGGCAAAATAACATAAAGCTGCTTTATCTGCAAAAGGATTTGTGTTTAAACTGTGCATTTAGCCATTTGTCTGGAGTTCAGTTTTAATATCTATACTGAAAAACATGCATTGTATTAAGTGTCCTGGTCTAGCTACCTATTCGGAGTACTAAGCAGGTATTGGTTACTTTCCACCACCTATTATCTTTACTGAAACCATTTGCTTTTTCGGGAAGCATGCATAGGTTTGCTAATAACCCAGACACACATATATACAATATACCTACATACAGAATGTCTCAGTATCTACAATATGGTCACGCTGTAAAGGAAGAAGCCAATGTCTCATTCAGCAACCATCAAACCATATAGGAGGGGATGGAGAACAATATGTCAGGACAGAAGAAAGAACAGGCTAAGCTAGAGAAGAATGCCAGGGAAACTTACTCAGGGGGCTGCTGCTTTCATTGCTCAGCCTCACACTGTGAAGGTCAAGCTGAAGGTCATGCGCTATCGCTGACAAACTCTTTAATTCTCACATTCATTGAAAAGCTCAGCTAAGCCTTGGATAGGAGCACCAGTGATCTGTATTCTCAAAGCTGCACCAATTTAATGCTGCCGTCCCAGTGGGGTCTCTAAAAAACGCATCCCAAAGTCTGGACCACAATAGCTCAAGCACATAGTAGAGCAGCTACATAATACAGCCAGCTTCCAAAGTACACTAGAATATAAATAAATGTGAAATCATGCAAATCCCCAAAGCCGCAGTATGTAAACTTTTTACGGCAAGAGATGATTTTTTTTTTCTCATCTCTACAGATGTAGCCGTTTCCATGGATCTAATAAAATAACCAGCCTCCTTCTC
This sequence comes from Lithobates clamitans, assembly GCA_037952925.1. Classification (NCBI taxonomy): domain Eukaryota; kingdom Metazoa; phylum Chordata; class Amphibia; order Anura; family Ranidae; genus Lithobates; species Lithobates clamitans. The sequence continues at coordinate 2,531,560 of JBBGZY010001323.1, read as the reverse complement.
CAGCACTTCTAATGGAAATGTGAAGACACTGTGCTACAGGCCATCTTTCTTTCAGGCTCACTGGAACGAGTCATTGCTGTTGGCAAGCCTCAAAGGCTTCCAACTTTAAAAAGGGAAGGTTTATAATAGGCATCTAGGTGGGCAGATTTTTTCTTCATTTTGTTAACTTTGCTCATTACATATATGCACTGTGCTTAATGCCTATTAGTGCAGAACAGGGATTCTACTTTCTGGCTACCCTCCTCTCAGTGGAAGTCTGTGGGTTAACTTAGACCCATAACCATTTACAGCAATTAGGTGCCACGTAGCCTACAACAGACTTTACCTCTGCAGTTTAATAGGGATACACTGCCACTAAGAAAAGGCATACAAAACTGTATTAGTAACCAAAAAAACCCCAAAATAAAACACCACAGGACGTATTTCCACTGAAAAAGAGCTTCCCGATTAAATGGATTAAAAAGGGAAATTAAATGTTTTTTGGTAAATTTTCTGTAAAAATGCAATACATGACAAATGATTGTCAAAGCACTGCGGGTTAGATAAACAGATGGAATTTAACCATTTAAAGATCTATTAGTAGAAGGGGTTAACAGAGGAACAAATCTTATAAATGTTGGATATGGAACTATTAACTACTCTCCCATTCCAAGAACCAGTGATGTCTGGTCTAGCATTACAGGTGATGTGATGTATAGCAAGCCCTCATCCACCACAAAGGGGGCAAAAGTTCTGCCTGCCCTCAGTATGTGCAGATACGTGGCGTATCAAACCAATCTCTTTAAACGGGGTACAGAGGGGGAAGGCATTAAGACCCATCTCCAGAGTAAGGAAAAAATCCCCCGCTGCAAGGGTTAAATTCTTGTTTAGGTCCAGGGTACCAGAATAAAGCACTTTAATTTAACTGATCTCTGCTCCCTGGCATGCAGTGTTTTTCTCTTCTCCAGTCTTGGCTTGGTCTTCAGCAGCCTCATGTCCAACGCAGCGCTCTACATTGTACCCAATGATGTCAGAGGACCTGCTACCATCAGTGCATAGGGAAGAAGAGGCTGCAGGAGCTGGTATTATATCATGGATGGTGACTGGGAATGAAGGACCTATAGACACACGCAACGAGGCTCTGCCCTGTCCGCCATCACTGAATTTGATTGACAGCAACAGGAGCCAATGGCTTTCACTGCTCTCACTGAGTCTAGTGAGGAGGGGGAAGAGTAGCGCAGCGGCTCTTGGGCATAGCGCTGGATCGAGCTTGGGCTCAGGTAAGTATCTGAGGGGAGTGGGGAGCCAACAATAGAACATTTTTTTATCTAATGCAGAGAATGCATTAAAGCGGGGGTCCACCTATCGTTTTTTAGTTTTTTTTTGGAGTTCATTCACAAACTTTTCTTCTCATGATTATTTACTCACATGTTCTGTGTAATAAGTCCGCCTGTGTCCGATTTAGTTGTAAAGAATAACTTCTAAAACTCACTGAAGGCGGTTTCCATCTTCATTGTGGGCATTTGAAGCCCACAAGCATGTATTTCCTGGATGCGGTGAATGCTGTGCTCCCAGCATTCACCGAGATGTTGTGATGACGCTGTTGCACAATGCATGCTGGGAAGCCTGAGACTAGCTCCCAGGGGACTGTGGGAGGTCTGGGAGAGGCTAGAAACACGCCTACTCCCATGGGAGGAAAACCAGGAAGTGCTAAGAAGATTAGAAAAAAAAAAAAAAAAAAGGTAATTACGGCGATTTAAATTTTTTTACACAGCATGTCAGCATCTAGGCAAGGAAGAGAATGCATAGAGATAATGTTCAAAATTTGGGTGGAACCCCGCTTTAAGGTAAAAAAACCTTCAGCTTTTACAACCAAATTTAAGACCTGTGCAGAGTTTTTGGAAAAGCAGCCAACCAAAAGTGCAGAAAAATCAGAATTCTGGGGTCGTACAGAGCAATCCAGTGTTGCTATGCACCCATTGTTTCATATGCATTGCCAGTTTAAAAATGGAGACATTTTTAGAACATTCCACTACAAAATTGCTTGTGTAGCCGTTCTGAAGCTTATAAAAACAACATTTTAGTAAAGTGGAATTTCCTTTAAAAATGCTCTGGCAATCATACTTCACACTAAGCAGCAACCAGTTCAGTGGGGTCAGAAGCCGATGATAGACAGCTGGATTTTCGTGTGTGATCACACATCGCTGCATTATTTCTCCAGCTTTATCACTCTGGATCGATCACACGAAAATAGCCACTCTAGACTAAACAGGAAATGGGGAAAAATAGCTTTGAAAACATGTATTGTATACATGTTTTTAATGAAAGCCCCTTTAGTTGAAATAGGTTTTTACAATCCAACAGAATGTCGCTTGTTTCAGTTGTGGGGCCGGCAGTGTTTTATACCAGTCTGGCTCCTGAAGTCTAACATTCGCAGTCAATCCAGCTATAAACACATGCAATCACTGACTGCAAGGTGCCCCTCGGGGAGTTGGAACTAAGCCGTGGTGCATGCTCAAAGCCTTCCTTGAGAATTCAGACAAGGCACATTATCTACCTTGGTCCCTAGCAACTAAAATGAGCTATCCGTTTGGCAGAAGCATGTCTGAGAAAAATGTACACAGGTATTGGATTTTTTTTTTCAATTCATAGTACCAGAATCACAACAGTGCTTGGAATGAAAACGCAAACATTTTCCAATCAATTGATGCAATTTATGAACTTTCGAATATACTTTATTCTACGAAAAGGCTAAAAAAAAAATAAAAAAAAAAAAAAAAAAAAAAAAGCTACTTTCAGATACCCGTTTCCATAGAAATAATTTTCCTGACTCTTGACCAAAACTGCAGACAACGGAGCTTATTCCAGGACATCTCTCATTTTCCTCATCACTACTATTAAAAGATTTTAAAGCCATCTCCCAATTACCTACTCTAATGCTGGGCAGTTTTCTTTTTTGGTTCAGCCAATAATGGGGTGAGGGGGGGGGGCCTGGGAACGAACCAATCCCTCCATGGAGATTCGTCCAGTGCCAATGGACAAAATTTTGAAAGTTGGTCACGCCAGCTGCCAAAATTCCCAAACAATGCCTGCATCTGATTGGATGCAACTGCTGTTCAGCCAACAATTTTCCACCTGGCTCCTTCGATTTTCAGCCAAAGAATGTCAGACGAAAGGTGGCCAACAAGGCCACCCACAGATTGGATTTCATATGGTACCTGGTGACACTCCATCGGTGTATGGCCAACTTTAGCCAAGTCTTACACTATATGACTAAATATCTGTAATGCCTGATCATCTCACCTACTACGCTGCCAAAAGCATGTTAACACCACGCCAAATCATTGAGTTCAGGTTCTTCCATTACAGGATACTGTTAGGGCCACAGTATACAAAGTCACTTTTGAGAACGGTTTGCTTGAAACTCTGTGGCAACCATTTGGGGAAAGCCTTACAGTGTTTCATTATGACTGTTCACAAAGCTAGGTGCATACAGACGTGATTTTACTAGATTGGTGTGGAGGAACTCAAGTGGCACAGTGCCCTAACTTCAACACTACTGAACACCTTTGGAATGAAATCTGAATGCTGCTCGCAAGTCAGGTGTTCTCATTCAGCATCAGTACCTGACCTCACACATGCTCTTGTGGTAGAAAGGGCACCAATTCCTGCAGACATGCTCCAAAATCTTGTGTAAAACATTCCTAGAAGAGTGGAGGATGTATAGCAAAAAGGAAGTCGATGCTACAAAATGCTATCTGGTAAGGAGTGATTTCATTATTGGGACACCTTGCAGTGGGCACCAGTTTGTTGTAGTTGTTGAGCACATAAAATTCTGTGGATATTATTCACCAATTTAAAAGAGACTTGCACTGGAATTTTGTGTTTTTAATGGGACATTTGTAAAATATTACATATTTGAGCACTATTACAATAGTGTTGAGTTTTATTCTAAATTATCTTATTTGTAATTTAAAAGGAACAGCACAACCATTTACTAAAACCTCATATTGTTGATTGTTTTTTACTATAATGGACAGCCCCAAACAGCGAGGCATTAAAGGGGACAAGGCCCTAGCACAATAAAGTTCCCCCGGGGTCTGAGGTTACTGGAGAACATGTATGCCAATATCATTAGGTACCTGCTTAACTTTTTTTTTAACCTATGGAGAAGGAGCTGTACAGTGATGTCAGGTACCCTTCTACAAACTCCCCATTCAAGGACCTAGAGAAGGTAGAGGAAGGGGATTTGGCTAGATTGAAAAATTTAGCTGTGCCAAAAAATAAATAAATAATTGTATTTTTTTCAGTTTATTCAGACTTCTAACCACAAATGAATTATATAACCAACCTATATTCTCTTTAAACCAAGAAACCCATCAATACTATAATCACAAGGTGCACTAAAAGATATGACGCACCTACAAATTCATTACATGTACTGTAACTAGATTGCTGAAATGTATCAACCCGCTTAAAAAACACACAACATACCCTTCATAAAAACCTGCACTGCACAAATGAATGCAACAACCAGGCCTCATTTTAATGCTATATGCATCCCAAGAGCTCCATACATTTTTCAGTGGAACGTCTAATTCTGGATCCTGTCCTGCAGCCATTAAACCTGTCAGAGGAAGGATGGGAACTCCTGCTGTGCATTGTGGGTTAATTCTACGCTCTATTATTCTGCTATCCTTAGCACTCTGTTTAGTTCATGCGCTGTCCATGGGAAAATTACCAATATACTTTAAACAAAAAAAAGGAGGAAGAAAGAGCAGAGTTAAAAAGAGGACCACCCATACGTAAAGCATATAGCATGCGTAAAAATAAAGAAAAAGAAAATGCCCAGTCATGCTAAACGTTGGTTATAAAAAAAAAAAAGGAAAAAAAAAATAATTGCCAGCTATAGTACAAAGCCTACATTTTTTAGTTATACAGAATTTATATAGTGCCAGTTTACGCAGAGCTTTCCAATATAAAAAGGGAGACAGTACGGTTACAATCAAAATACAAGAGTGTTAAGAGGGACCTGCTCATAGGAGCTTACAATCTAATAGGGTAGGGCAAGGGGCACAAAAAGGTTATAACTGAAGGATAGAAGTAAAAAATGTGTTGGAGGTACGACAGGCTTTCCTAAAGAGGGGAGTTTTCAGGGATCGCCTAAAGGCAGCCAGAGTTGGAGATAGCTGTACAGATTGAGGTAGGGAGTTGCAGAGGATGGGAGAGGCTCTGGAGAAGTCCTGGAGCATAGGAGGAGGAGACCAGGGAGAGCCGGAAGTCTTGAGAAATTTTCACCAGCAAAGCAGGAGATCTGAGTCTTGCTGGTGGTTTTTGGGCCACATAAGCACAAGCTACCCCGAGTTAGGTCTGTTCAAAGTTATTGTCAGTATGCAGAAAAATCTCTACGCTACTGATTTAAAAACAATCTCTTTTCCATAAAAACACGTACACATGAATGTCAAAAAATCCCAGATTACTGAAGTGTTACAAAAGTTGAACAGGCTGAAAACAAAATCAACTTTTTCTACTTTATGAAACGGTCACAAAGTGATAGATGGTGTCATCTAGTGTACGCTTATAGGTGTCCCACTATGATGTTGTAAAGTATATCTAACACCAAAACTTTTTTCTTTTGTTAAGAGTAGAAAAGGGTTAAAACCCCCTCAGTTTTTGGTTTTATTTTTGTCATCTGTGTCCCATAGGGAAGATTTCCCTTCACTTCCTTCCCTGTAGACACAACAAATGAGGGAAATCCCCTCATAGTCAACAGAATAGATGATATTCCCTCTATTCTTGTTCTGGCAAGAATTTACAATTTTAGACTCAGACTTTCCATTAATTTCTGTCCAGGTGACAAAGATCACCAGGAGAAATGGAGGAAAAAAAAAAAAAAAGGACAAATCTTCCCAGCAGGAATACAGACAAAAATAAAAACCTGACATTGGTTCTAACCCCTCACTACTCCGTTCAAAGCAAAAAAAGTTTTGGCTATCTATACATTGCTGTGCGAATTCAAAATTTCTGGGAATGCAGAAAATGATCTGAAACACGACTGGCTACACATTTTGCCATTCAATACAAGTATTGTATTTTTTAGAGTGCAGGTGTGGTGTGCTTAAAGGAAAATGTATAGTCTTGGGCCCCGTGCACACTGGGCATTTACCCACGGGAGGACGAATTATAGTGCCTTAAAAAAGTATTCATACCCCTTGAAATATTCCACATTTTTTCCATGTTACAACCAAAAACGTAAATGTATTTTATTGGGATTTTTATGTGATAGACCAACACAAAGTGGCACATAATTGTGAAGTGGAAGGAAAATGATAAACTGTTTTCAAAACGTTTTACAAATCAAAAATATGAAAAGTGTGGCGTACATTTGTATTCAGCCCCTGAGTCAATATTTTGTAGAACAACCTTTCGCTGCAATTACAGCTGCAAATCTTTTTGGCTATGTCTCTACCAGCTTTGCACATCTAGAGTGACATTTTTGCCCATTCTTTGAAAAATAGCTCTGTCAGATTGGATGGAGAGCGTCTGAACAGCAATTTAAGTCTTGCCACAGATTATCAGTTGGATTTAGGTCTGGACTTTGACTGGGCCATTATAAACACATGAATATGCTTTGATCTAAAACATTCCATTGTAGCTCTGGCTGTATGTTTAGGGTTGTTGTCCTGCTGGAAGGTGAACATCCACCCCTCAAGTCTCAAGTCTTTTGCAGACACAAACAGGTTTTGTATCCAAGATTGCTCTGCATTTGGCTCCATCCATCTTACCATCAACTCTGACCAGCTTCTCTGTCCCTTCTGAAAAGCAACCCACAACATGATGCTGCCACCACCATGTTTCACAGTGGGGATGGTGTGTTCAGTGTGATGGCCGTGTTAGTTTTCCACCACACAACGTTTTGCTTTTAGGTCACAAAGTTCAATTTTGCTCTCATCTGACCAGAGCACCTTCAATATGTTTGCAGTGTCCCCCCCCCCCCATGGGGTCTCACAAATGGGACTTATGGCTTTCTTCTTGCCACTTTTCCAATAAAAGGCCAGGATTTGTGGAGTTGTCCTGTGGAAAGATTCTCCCACCTGAGCTGTGGATCTCTGCAGCACCTCAAGAGTTACCATGGGCCTCTTGGCTGCTTCTTGGATTAATGCTCTCCGTGCCCGGCCTGTCAGTTTAGGTGAACGGCCATGTCTTGGTAGGTTTTCTGGTGCCATACACTTTGCATTTTCCAGATGGATTGAACAGTGCTCTGAGATGTTCAAAGCTTGGGATTTTTTTTTAAGGTTCTCTAACAAACCTCTGAGGGCTTCACAGAACAGCTGTATTTATACTGATATTAAATTAAATTACACATAGGTTGGACTATTTACTAATTAGGTGACTTCTGAAGGCTGGTGGCTCCACTAGATTTTAGTTACAGGGTATCAGAGTGAAGGGGGCTGAATACAAATGCACGCCAAACTTTTCACATATTTGTAAAAAATTTGGAAAAACATTTATCATTTCTCCTTTCACAATTCTGTGCCACTTTGTGTTGGTCTATCACATAAAATCCCAATAAAATACATTTACGTTTTTAGCTACATGACAAAAAAGTGGAAAATTTTAAAGGGGTATGAATACTTTTTCAAGGCACTGTAGGTGTCCCATTCAGCTCGGCTGGTGGCAACCTTTCAAGCTCTGAGAGTGACAACTGCTGCAGCTGGATGGATCTGGACAGTGCACCTAGCTGTGCAAATGTTTAGAGCAGTATGCCCTAGAGCTGCACGATTCTGGGAAAAATGAGAATCACGATTCTTTTGCTTGGAATAAAGATCGCGATTCTCAAAAAAAAAAAAAAATTTTTAAAGATTTACAACTTCTGAACATTAGGTTATCAAACCAAATGGCAATAAAAAGCTATAATACTCTTGCTGGGTCAATAATGATTCTACTGTTCTGTAAATGAATGACTAGAATGAGAAGTACTTTCAAAGAACTAGATCAAGTTTGTACCTGGTACTAGTATGGCAAGGCGATTGAACCAGCTGAAAGTAGTTTCTCATAGGCCCCACCATGGACAGACAGTGCTAGATCCCTATAGAACAGCTGGAGTGGATTGTGCCCCAAGCAGAGAAAAGAACACTGACTGACATAGAAAAAATGATAATGAGGCATAGAAAATAAAAGCAAACATGTCATTGCTTCGTAAGAATAGTGGGGGACGTCCGGGTATTCCTATACGCATCACTTCGTATTACCTTTTCAGCAGGAATCTTTAAGCTGCTGTGACTTGTAAGTTGCTGTTCACTGTCCCTGTCGAACACCTCAAGCTCATGAGCTTTTTAAAAAGTAACACAAACAGCTGTAAATGCTGAGGCCTACGCGATATATCCTCAGACTATATGAGAGCCAATGAAGAGGACAGAGATCAGACCCAACATTTACTGGTGGATCATAAATATATCTATATGCTTCGCTTTGTATTACCTAAAGCCTGCTTCTGTGAAGTGTGATGGAATTGGAGAGCGTGCACACTGTGCAGTCACTGCAGTGTTTCCCGGCGCTCCGACTAAGCCACAGCGTGGTTCTGCCCACGCACAGGCATCCACCGTGGCGCATCACTCTCTGCTCTGATGACAACTGACGTCAGTTCCTGTTGCTGACGTCAGTTCCGAAACCAGCGCCATCAGCGTTCCATGCCGGTTTCCGATGGCTTCTCCTCCGGTCCAGGCTAAATCCCAAAAATCGAGGTGTGTGGTGTGTGTGTGTGTGTGTAATCACGATTCTATGTACGATTAATCGTGCAACCCTAGTATGCACCCAGTGAAGAATGCCAGCAACGGAGACTTCTTGTGTTCCAGGCATCCATCTCTGGACACCTACTCCCTAAATATTCATACTGCTCTTTGCAATATCCAGCCACAGAAGCTGGCAAACTCTTCGAAATGTCCTATCACTCCAGTCAAAAAACGATCGGCAATTTGACCCCACTAACCATTTGAAAAACATCAGAAAATTTCATTTTCTAGAAAAAAATTTACTAGCGTATGGCCAGCTATGGACGGGGCACTGAGTGAAAATTCTTCTGAGTTTACAGTGCTGAACACAAGTGTAGGCACAGCCAAGAAGGTTCTGACAAGGTAAGAGGACACAAAAACAGAAGTCTCAGAAAAAAAAAAAATAAAATAAAATAAAAGAAGGTTAACTACTGCTATAACATGCATTTATAAAAATACTCTATACTTTCCCATTAAACTGAAAAGCAGCTTACAAAAATGCTCCACTTCATTGGATTCTTCTTTTAGAAAAGCGATAGCATGAGCTGGAATCTTAATAGAGACGTCTCCTCTTGCCTGTGCTTGGCATACAAGTTCCACATTTTTCTACACTAACCCCATATTTCCCTAGAAGAAGTTGATATGAAAGGTTGTATGCAGTACATGAAACAACATTTCTCTAGACATAAACCTGCTCCTTCTATTACCAGACATGCACATCTACTAATCACTGCCCATCTAGTGCTATCCTGTGTAATGTCCCAGGTGCCGTGCTTCAAATTACTAGCTCTTTACTCACACTCACCGGCCACTTTTAGTTACACCTGTTTAATTGCTTGGTAACGCAGATTACTAATCAGCCAATGACATGGCAGCAACTCAATGCATTTAGGCATCTAGACATGGTAAAGACAACTGGCTGAAGTTCAAACCAAGTTTGAGTGGCAGTTGTGTGTATGAAAAAGCCTGGCTGTCGTCAAAGAATGGGCAGACTGGTTTGAAATGATAGAAAGGCAACAGTAACTCAAATAAACTTGTTACAACCAAGGTATGTAGAATACCATCTCTAAATGCACAACACATCTAACCTTGAAGCAGATGGACTAGAGCAGCAGAAGACAACACCAGGTGCCACCCCTGCCAGCTAAGAACAGGAAACTGAGGCTACAATTCACACAGGCTCACCAAAATTGGACAATAGAAGATTGGAAAAAATACTTCTTGGTCTGATGAGTCTCGACTGCGACATTCACATGGTTGGGTCAAAACTTTGGTGAAAACATGAAAGCATGGATCCATCCTACCTTGCATCAAGTGTTCAGGCTGGTGGTGTAATGGTGTGGGGGATATTTTCTTGGCACACTTTGGGCCCCTTCCTACCAATTGAGCCTCATTTAAACTCCACAATCTACCTGAGTATCCTTGATGACCAAGTCAATCCCTTTATGACTACAGTGTACCCATCTTCTGATGGCTCCTTCCAGCAGCATAATGCACCATGTCACAAAGCTCAAATCACCTCAAACTGGTTTCTTGAATATGATAATGAGGTCACTATACTCCAATGGCCTCCACAGTTACTACAGCTCAATCCAATAGAGCACCTTTGGGATGTGGTGGAACTACCACAGAACAGAAGATCCATTAACCGAAGATCCATTAACCGAACAGAAGATTCGGTTAATGGATGTGCAGCCGACAAATTTGCAGTGTGATGCCACCATGTCAACATGGACCAAAATCTGAGGAATGTTTCCATGTTACCTTGTTGAATCTATGCCAAATTATTAAGGCAGTTCTGAAGGCAAAAGGGGGTTGAACACGGTACTAGCAAGGTGTACCCAATAAAGTGACCAGTGAGTGTATATCCTAACAATGAATCTTTTATGACATGGATACCAATTTTCTAAGGTTTGCCAAAGTCATTTTTCACCTTTATATATGGTGTATGTGCACTTTAAAAGGAAAATGATGTTTTTGCACCCACCACAAGACTGTGGCATGACTGAGGTTACAGCTTTGTAAGCCTTTCCTTGCTTTGAAAATGTGATTAGATGTTCCTGCTCACTGATGAGCAGACCGATAATTCTGGTATTAGGCAGCCTTTTCCCAATATAAATATAGAACGTTCATCAAGCAGCCGCTATTATTGCACCTGTTCACAATTGAGGCCAGCACAAATAGAATCAAACATGGCACGATCACAATCTCTCTGGGCCAAGAAGCTTTACATTACTGGAATATTTTTCACATGGACAACAGAAAAAAGGGGGGTTTCCCCAAAAATACATCAGGAAATCCCAGGCCCACAATCCACTCTGATCCATTTATCTTGTGTGGTTCCACAACAAAGCTTAGAGAGAAGAGAGAAATGTATGGGGGCTCCAGATCTGTGCCTTACCCGGTGTCAGAATGTTAAGCAAGAGCTGAGCTCCCATGAAAACAATGTATGACGAGATCTATGAAAACCACTGCCAAGTCTAATAAAGAAGCAGAACGAAGTGCATGAAAACCACCAATACGATTCATTTTATAAAAGTCAGATGAGCAAAAGACAACAAGCCCTGGCTGGTTGGTACAAGTTCCTGCAGTTGGCACATTGCTCTGTCTTATTAAGCAAATTCATTAAACAATGAAGGGCTAATGATAAACAAAATGAATTGCGTTCTTTCCAAAGCTTAGCATAAGTGTGATAGGCAAATTGTGCTCAACCCAATTTTAAACTGGCCACAAGTCTGATTGTAAAATCCTGTTTTTTTTCATTAAAGCAATAATATGAGACGTTACCTTAAAAATGTATTCATGGTATATCCAGTTAGAAATGACCTTCAAAAGGTTTTAAAAATAGATACCGATAGATCTAAAGAAATGACACAATCGTCCAGGGAAAATGTATAATCCATTTTCTAACCAATTACCCTCACTTAGTCTGGTGCACGCTGGCTAAGAACGTAAAGACTTACCATTGCTCTGACCAGGAGCATGATGCCATTGACACAACTGAAAGAACAAGGTAAGAGACTTTGCACTTTTAGGGATTTTTGTATGTAGGGTAGACAACTGCACAAGATTAAACAGTAGAATGAAAATTACTCAATGGATAAGGTGCTTGAAAAGTACACAACAACTTCCTTCAGAGCGCAGGCTCACTGCAACATCCTTGGACTTAAATCCAGGGCAGTCTTTAATCTTAAGTTGGACCCTGGGCAAACATATTCTTGCCCCCCCCCTATGCAATTTTGCTCTCCAACTACCTGCACACCATGGACTAGTGTGTTGAGGGGACCCATCAATAGACAGAAAACAGAGGAGTTTAAACACTGGCCACCAATTTAATAGGGGTTTACACTGACCACTAATGTAATAGTAACATTCACAGTAACCCCCAATGTAAGGAGGGATTTACACTGACCACTAATGTAAGGGGGACATTCACACTGCCCACTAGTGTGAATAAAAGGATTCTACACCAAGCCCCAATATAATAAGATTTACACTGACCCCCAATATAACAGACATTTAGCCTTCATTCACATTTATGTGTCAGGAACGCATGCAAAATAGTTTTTCTGACACCACAAACGTGCTGCCCTTTAGCAGATACACAGCAGTGCCATTGTTTGTTAATGACACCCTCATGCATCTGCTGACATGTGCTGTGGTTTTAAAAAAGCGTTAGAGACATTTTTCTGCATTTGTAGCACATAGAGCAGCCCATTGAAATTAATGGGCTGCCCTACACAAGACCTACATCTTTATCCACCCTGTCAGTACACATTTGCATCCTAAAACCCCTGCTAACCTCTGCACCCCAACCCTCCACTCCTCTAACTTTACCTGCCTCCTCTGCTCATCTTTGCACCCACCTTCCTTGCCTCTGCACATCCCCCTCCTTGCTCACCTGTGTACCTAAACTAATTCCTTTTCCGTCTACCTCTGCACACACTACCCCAGAACAGGCTGATTTTAGGCTGAATGACCACAGTTGCAGGCAGGACTTTCAAGCATGTCCCTTTATCTCCCCAGTGGCAGCATTCAGTATAGGTGATGGTGGCTATGACCTCAGGGTGCCATGATTTACATATGAATGCCTCCTCTATTTACATATGAATGCAGCCGCTATTTACATTTCAATGCTGTTATTTACATGTAATCACAGGGTCTGCAGGTTAGTCATCTGTACTTAATAGGCCAGAGCTGGGCAACATTAGTAGCAGATCTTCACACTGAGATATTGGGACACAGCACGGGACTAAAACTTCAAGGGACAAGGGAATTTAAGCCGGGACAGTTGGCAAGTATGAGGTAGCTGCTTTGGGCCCCACAACAATGATAAGGCCCAGGGCAGCTGCCCCTTTTGCCCTGCCCTAAAGACGGCCCTGCTTAAAGCGGTCGTAAACTCTCCAAAAAAGATACACTATTTAAACAATATTAGGTTTATAGAATGTAAAGGGACGTGGGAGCTCTTGACTACATGAAAGTGAGATTTGCATTATACACCATCATTCTGGATACTGGGCTCCTGGGAAGATATATGTATGTTCTGGTGAGCAAACAATTTACATTCTTGACATTACATAGTTAAAGATTTTACTAGGATTATATAACAAGTAACTCCAGGATGAGATTGTGACATCATTCTCCACCAGAGAACACCTTGTATTGACTGAAAAAAAAAATACTAGGCTTCTGAGTGGCTGAGGTGCAGGAGCAATTGGCACTCTATGTTAAGTGCACAAAGGAGAAGTCACTGCCAGAAGAGAAGAGCACACTTTATGTGGTTACAACAAGGAATTACAGCTTCACTATCAGCCACATGGAGGTAGACTCTGGATAGCTCTTTTGAGCCAAGCTGGCCCAAACTAAAGCATAGTACACACCATTAGTTTTTTTTGTTCAACCCAGCAGGCTGAAAAAAAAATTAAAAAAAACGACAGCTCAGGAGGAGCTGCTGTACCAACTATGTGATGTTAGTACAGAGATCTCCCCTGCTGAACTGTGTTCTGACGGGGGTTGACCCCCCCCCCCCCCAGAACACACTGGTCAGCGATCTCAGGCTGAGAGTGCTGATCGGATGGCGATCAGCAGACCTCTCTCGGTCATACCCCTTTGACAGAAGCTTGTTGAACGGCCGGCTTCTGTCAGACCGTCTGCCGGACATACAGGCCCACATTCGGCATTGTAAACCCTTAAACACCACTTTCGACTACAGGTAAGCCTATAATAAGGCTTACCTGTAGGTACCATGGATATCTCCTAAAAACTTGCACAGTTTAGGAGCTATCCACTATATCAGCATGTGCCGACATCATCGGCACATGAGCACTGAAGAAGAAACGGCTCGTTCATGCCGTAGCTTCAGCTGATGTGCCGTGACCGGCAGCTCCCGTGCGCAGTCGCGGGAGTGACGTCATCGCAGCTCTGGCCAATCACCACGGAGCCCCACGAACCCCATAGCAGTGTACCAGCTTCGATCTAAGGTATTTAATAATGAGCTAGTATGTGATGCATACTAGCTCATTATGCCTTTGTCTTGCATGTTGCTTTGTTTTTTTGATGGGTTTACAACCACTTTAGGTGTTTAAACTACTCTCATTCGTGGAATCTCTCTTTAAAGAGAAGCAATCATTTTGCTCATTCAAGACAAAGTTACAGGTTTTATTGAGAGGCCCACCCCTCAACTCACTGTTACCTTTGCAGCACTTCCCCACCATTCTGTTTATCTGCTGAAGTTAACCTTTCCCCCTCTCCCACATAAGCGTTTGGCCTATCTGGCCCAGGCACTGCATTCTGGAGTGAAGGGGGAAAAGGTCATTATTATTATACAGGATTTATATAGCGCCAACAGTTTTTGCAGCACTTTACAAAATGAAGGCAGGCAGTGCAGTTACAATACAAATTTGGTACAAGAGAAATCAGGGGGCCGTGCTCGTTACAGCTTACAATCCAAGAGGGAGGGTCAGTTGATAAAAAAAAAAAAAAAAAAAGGTAATAGCTGTGGGGGATGAGCTGATGGAGAGAGTAAAACAGCGTATTAGTTAGAAGCAGGCTTCTTTAAAGAGGATGATTTTCAGGGATCGTCTAAAGATGGATAGATTAGGAGACAGCTGGACAGATTGGGGTTGGGAGTTCCAAAGGATGGGAGGAGTTCTAGCGAAATCCTGGAGGTGAGCATGGGAGGAGGTGACAAGGGAGCAGGAGGTCTTGGGAGGACCGAAGAGTGTCACTTGGTTGATATTTTGAGACTGGGTTAGTGATGTAGCTGGGGGCAGAGTTGTGGACGGCTTTGTAAGTTATTGTTAGTACTTTGAATTTTATTTGTTGGGTAAGTGGAAGCCAGTGGAGGGATTGGCAGAGAGGGGTAGGGGACACTGAACAGTTGGTAAAGTGGATTTATGATGGACTGAAGGGGGGATAGTCTATGTAAAGGTAATTCAATGAGGGAGTTGCAGTAGTCATGTTGAGAGATAACTAAGAAGTGAATTACAAGCTTGGGGAGGTCATGCTAAAAACTATTGGGTATTCCTGAGGGTTCCAACTGACCAATGAAACGCAAGTGAATGTACGTTGAATTAGTTTGCGGGGTGGCCTGAACGGTCAAAGTGACAAATTTCCTTAAAGCGGAGCGCCACCGAAAAAAAATTTTTTAAAAGTCAGCAGCTACAAATACTGCAGCTGCTGACTTTTAAAACATGGACACTTACCTGTCCAGGGCGCCCGCGATGTCGGCACCTGAGGCCGAAGCGTCTCTCCGTCCTCGGGTGCTGCCGCCTCCATCTTCGGTAAGGGAATCAGGAAGCGAAGCCGTACGGCTTCACTTCCCGGTTCCCTACTGCGCATGCGCGAGTCGCGCAGCGCAATCCGGATGGTCCCTGCTGCCTCTGGGACCCGTGTGTTTCCCAGCAGGCAGGGTGCAGGAAGTGGTGTAAATACCCACAGATTCTGCGGGTATCTATGCCAGAAGTGGGTACAGATACCTGTAATATACAGGTATCTGTACCCCCCTCCCCCCTGAAAGGTGCCAACTGTGTCACCGGAGGGGGGGAGGAATCTAATGAGTGGAAGTTCCACTTTTGGGTGTAACTCCACTTTAAGCCGATGCCCATACTCCAATTAAAAAATAAAATGAACCACTTCCAGCCCAAGGATGTCATCTGACTTTCAGTGGGTATATCTGAATGATGCCTGCAGCTACAGGCATCATTCAGATATCCTTGTTTTCAGCCGGCGATTCTGTGCACCATAAGAATGATCATAGCGGCAGTTCCGCCGCTTGATTGTTCTGACAGGCAACGGGACATTCCTTCCCCCTTCAGCCACCATCCGGTGCTTCTCCGGGCTCTCCCGTGCCACCGGGGAACCAGAGAAAGAACCGGCCGCCGCCGGATGACGACCATAGAGAATTCCGGTGGCCAGATGGTCACCAGTCATCTCTATGACCGTCGGAGGCTCGGGCGCGACGTTATGACGTCACATCCGGTCTGCGGTTGTAAACAAAGCCACGAACGCGGCTGGTAAGCATGAGATTGTGGATTTTTATTGACCCAGCAACTCTCCATATAGAAGACCTGTCACGAACAGGTATTCCTATTACAAGGGATGTTTACATTCCTTCTAACAGGAATAAAAAAGTGGAAAAAAAAAAAAAAGTGTAAAAAAGGAAGTGTAAAAAAATGAATAAAAATTTAAAAAGCGCCCCTGTCCCTGGTAGCTCGCGTTCAGAAGCAAACGCACACGCAAGTCCTGCCCACATATGTAAACACTGTTCAAACCACACATGTGAAGTATCACCGCGTGTGTTAGAGTGCGAGCAACAATTCTAGCACTAGCCCGCCTCTAACTCTAAACTGGTAACCTGTAAAAATTTTATAAAGTGTTGCCCATGGAGATTTTTGAAGTACCGAAGTTTGGCACCTTTCCATGAGTGTTCTCAACTTTAAAGTGTGACATTCTGGGTATTTATTTACTGGGAGTAACATCATCTTTCATATTATCCAAAAAATTTGGCTAATTTTACTGTTTTGTTAATTCATGAAACTTTTTTTTCCCCTAAAACGCGTTTGAAAAATTGTTGCGCAAATACTGTGCGAGATAAAAAGTTGCAACAACCGCCATTTTATTCCCTAGGGTGTCTGCTAAAAAAAAACACGTATAATGTTTGGGGGTTCTGAGTAAAAAAATTATGATTTTTACATGTAGGAGAGGAGTGCCAGAATAGGCTCGGTATAGAAGTGGTAAAGGTTTTATTTAAGCCCCCATCCCCAACAGCTCAAAAATTCCAAAATTTTGCTTACCTGTTAGTAGAAATTCATAAACAGCAGGTGATCCACCAACCAATACCAAAAGAATAGAAAGAAAGAAGAAAAAAAAAAAATATTAGTTATGTCTGAATTTGCTAAAAACACTCACAATAGGGCTATAAAAAAAAAAAAAAAATCAATAAACCTATAGAATTACATATGTTATCTGTGCTCTAAAATTCAAAAAGGATGCAAAGTCAGCAGACCTGTCTTCCATTTTCAAGCTTGACTCATCAATACAGGCAAGATAAAGCGGTAAGCCACCCGGGAAAGAAGAAGCACATAGGGTTAACATGAGAGAGACAGGTTGTCTGCAGGATGTTATAATTAAAATGATCATGGATCATTTGACCTTGACATAGCCCCACGGGGAATTCCAAGGTCAACATGTCACAGGAAGAAGAGAAAGACCCACTTGTGCACCTCGCTGTCCTGGAACAACAATACTGTATACTATTTTCCTACATTTATCTAATATAATGTACACTATGAAACACACTTAATGGAGTTTTGGAATCACAATGCCTCACGTATAGCATGTATTTTTTTTTTGTGTTGTTCCCAATAACTGCCAACCAGCTTTAATCCGACTTCCTCCTCAGATCCGAATCTGATATGGAAATTCTCAAAACACCTATGCCCATTGAATACAATGAAGATCTAAATTGTAAGTAATATGGCAAAGAAGTGTGGTTAGGAAGGGGAGGGCCTAATAGATAGGAATAGCAAGGCAATACAAAAGAAAAAAAAAAAAAAAAAAAAAGGGGTCCTTTGGGCAACTTCTTGGACTGTAAAGTCTACGGTGTCACAAATCCAGTTCACAGTTTCTCTCTGCAAGGGGCCTCATCCAGAAGGGGAGTCAGTAAATGGATGGAGTATTAACACTGGCAGAAAAGACACCTGAAATAACTTGAAGGTAGCAAGAGGGCACCAATCTAAGTGCAGTGGGTAAGGGAAAATGCACACAAAGCAATTGGTGAATCATTCAGTGTAAAGTTCGCTTGTATGTAGTCCTGTGAAGTTTTTGTCTCCGGGGTCAACACCACTACGGGGTCCTAGGAGATCAGGCATCCTTGGGGAGGAACCAAGGAGTATGTTGAGATCGGCTGAGCACACCCAAAACCAGAAGTCCCAAAACCAGAATTGCAGTTGATGGCGTGGCTAGCTAAGTTTTGAGGAATGTCACGCCTCTCTCAAGCCAGCTAGCTTGAAAAGGAGGCAGGAAACGCCTTGAAACATGTAGCCATGCCCACTGACTATTTACCCACTGCACTTAGATTAGTGGCCTCCTGCTATCTTCCCCAATTACTAAAGGTGTTTCTCCTGCCAGTGTCCCTACTCCACCCATTCACTGATGCCCCTTCTGGATGAGCTCCCCTCCTGACTGATGACAAGCATTTTACATTCATCCTCATGTGAGTTGCCAATTGTCATTGCCTTTTTAAAGTTTGTAACATCTACTACACTTCGTTTGGGTTTACAATGAAGATCTAAACCTATAGTACTTTTGGAGTGAGAAAATATTAACGCGTAGCAAGTTTCCTTGCCATTTGCTCTGGTAACAGGTAGCAGGTTTTACAGTGCAAAAAAGAGCACCTACTAGTCTTACCTTTGCAGCTAACAGTTAGGGCCAACACTCAGTTCACAAATAAAATATCCCCCCCCCCCCCCCAATTGTGCCACTTGCACTTATTTCATTTTTACTCAGGATGTGAGTCTTAAGCCTTCCCTGAAGTCTAGGTGAAGGATATGTGGCCATCAGGTTCCTTCCTCTTGCCTTTGGAGTGGTCTCTTTTTGGGAGAGCCCCCAACCTAGTACTCATTGGGCGAGTTTGGCTGATCATTAGGACAGAGGTCTGCTGGGCCTTTTGGCTAGGTGGACTCAAGTGTGCCTTACCCCAATCAGGAGTCTTGTGCCCCTGGGTGTCGGGGAGGTATCCTCCTTCGGGGAAGAGACTATATGAAATACCCCAAGTGTACTTTTTATCTTATCCTTTCTATACAAAAATCCATTCACGTGCACTACTTGTAATCCATTTTTCATTAAATCGTTTCTTACTGTGTTTTTCTTCCTCCTTGTAACAGTCCTGGAGCTTGTACCTTAAACAAAATCAGTCCCCCTTCTTCAAATACATTAGAAAGTTTAATTAAACAGAAAAATTTTGTTAATCTCAACTCCTAAGCTTCCCTACTCATCAGCGAGGCTGGAAATTAACTAAATGAACAGGAAAAAACATTTAAAAAAAAAAAAAAAAAAAAAAAAAAAAAAAAAGGTGGGAGAGGGTGGGTCCAGGTTTGACTTTTAATGGGGAAAGTCAAGATTTGCACACCAATACAGCTGCCAGATCATGTTGACATTTTCACTGAAGAGGTTCTCGGCTTATGAATTTTCCTCATATGCTCAGTTTTAGTTAGAGTTTTACAGGTTTACTTTTGATCCTGTCTCTCAGTGCATGTTTATTGGTTTGCCCAGAATGATTGAGGTCTACAGACTTGCTGTGGTGTAAATCACCTTATCTGGGCAATTATTCAGCACTGGTATCTCTAACAGGCAGTCACTAGAGGGAGAATATGAAGGATGTGAAAAAGTTACATCACAATTAAATTCAAGTCGATGTTCCATTAAAGCAAATGCATATTTGACCCAAGTATGTCTCCTTCCCTTAAAGGTAAAAGCTGATTAGGTCTGAATGAGTTTGCACAGATAACCACTCTATGGGACATGTTTAGTGCAACACTGGCCATACAATCATTCAGGATAGCTAAAAATCAGGATCTGGAATCAGGCTATTTTTTCGTCCTAAAGTTTTATTAAAACATCCCTGTGAAGTTTTAGTTCCACATGGCTTCATGTTCCTACAGAACAGGGCTTCACCTTTCCCAGATCAGACAGACCTACTCGTTTTTAGGTAAAATTGTAAACTCCTTGGGTTACATTGGAGATAAGCCACTTTACATATGCAAAGTATAAAGCAACCAAAGCGGAGAGAAACAATTAACAATTCTGCATGATAAAAAAGGTAAGACTTGCAAGACCAGTGGAGCCTGACCAAATCCCGCCGGGACATGAATGTGCCACAATCAATGGTGTGCAGGGCTAATAGGATGGCTTTTGGATACAACTCAACTATTTCACCAGAACCAAGCTGCACATCCAGAACAGTCAAAAATTAGAATTTTAGGGCTTGAGAAAATTACAGCTGGCACATAACTTGAGGTTTTCTCTAGGTGTTCTTAAAGAAGCTGCCCCCCCCCCCCCAAAAAAAAAATGTATGTTAGATCCAACACTGCCCTATTTAAACAATTTGAGTGTACCTTGTAAAAACCGCTATGGCAATGGAGCTTTGAATTCAGCATCCAATAGCTTGTAATGGACATCTACAGTATGTCACAAAAGTGAGTACACCCCTCACATTTTTGTAAATATTTTATAATCTCTTTTAATGTGACAACACTGAAGAAATTACACTTTGCTACAATGTAAAGTAGTGAGTGTACAGCTTGTATAATATAGTGTCAATTTACTATTTACTGTGCCCTCAAAATAACAGCCAAAAAATGTCTAAACCGCTTGCAACAAAATGTGAGTACACCCTTAAGTGAAAATGTCCAAATTGGGCCCAAAGTGTCAATATTTTGTGTGGCCACCATTATTTTCCAGCACTGCCTTAACCCTCTTGGACATGGAGTTCACCAGAGCTTCACAGGTTGCCACTGGTGTCCTCTTCCACTCCTCTATGACAACATCACAGAGCTGGTGGATGTTCAAGACCTTGCACTCCTCCACCTTCCATTTGAGGATGCCCCATAGATGCCCCATAGATGCACAATAGGGTTTAGGTCTGGAGACGTGCTTGGCCAGTCCATCACCTTAACCCTCCGCTTTTTTTTTTTTGCAGCCCAGTCTCCGAAGGGAGGGGATCATGCTCCAATGAACTGTAGCTCCCCAGTGCTGGTAGCACTCATGCAGCCCGAGACCATGACACTCCCACCATCATGCTTGACTGTAGGCAAGACACACTTGTCTTTGCACTCCTCACCTGGTTCCCGCCACACACGCTTGACACCATCTGACCACATGACATGGTTCCAGTAATCCATGTCCTTAGTCTGCGTGTCTTCAGCAAACTGTTTGCAGGCTTTTTGCACCATCTTTAGAGGAGGCTTCCTTCTGGGACGAAAGCCATGCAGACTACTTTTATGCAGTGTGCGGCGTATGGTCTGAGCACTGACAGGCCGACTGCCCCCATCCCTTCAACCTCTGCAGCAATGCTGGCAGCACTCATACGTCTATTTACCAAAGACAACCACTGGATATGACGTTGAGCAAGTGCACTCAACTTCTTTAGTCCACCATGGCAAGGCCTGTTCTGAGTGGAACCTGTCCTGTTAAACCACTCTATGGACTTGGCCACCGTGCTGCAGCTCAGGGTCTTGGCAATCTTCTTATAGCTTAAGTCAGGGATATGCAATTAGCGGACTTCCAGCTGTTGCAAGTCCCATCATGCCTCTGCCTCTGGGTGTCATGCTTGGGGCTGTCAGTCTTGCTATGCCTCATGGGACTTGTAGTTCTGCAACAGCTGGAGGTCTGCTAATTGCATATCCCTGGCCTAGGTCATTTTTATGTAGAGCAACAATTTTATTCCTATCCTCAGAGATATTTGCCATGAAGTGCCATGTTGAACTTTCAGTGACCAGTATGAGAGAGTGAGCGATAACACACCTGCTCCCCATTCGCACCTGAGACCTGGCAACACCAACAAGTCACATGACACTGGGGAGGGAAAATGGCTAATTGGGCCTTATTTGGACATTTTCACTTAGAGCTGTACTCATTTTTGTTGCCAGCAGTTTAGACATTAAAGGCTGTGAGTTGAGTTATTTTGAGGGGACAGCAAATTTACACTGTTAGACAAACTGTACACTCACTACTAGCAAAGTGTCATTTCTTCAGTGTTGTCACATGAAAAGATAGAATAAGATATTTACAAAAATGTGAGAGATGTACTCACTTTTGTGAGATACTGTATATACGGCATGAACATCTGAGATGGCTGCAGTTCTATCTTTGTTACATTTTTGTATCACTTTTGCTACAGTATTCTGACGGCAAAGTAAAGCTTTGCTGATCTTCTTGTAGACTTCACCTTTCTTGTGTAAAGAAATGATTTTCTCTCTCAGACCTTGTGACATTTCTCTTCTATGTGGCGCCATTGCTGACAGAATGAAATGGGAAGGGGTTTTCTTTGTTAAGTAATGCCCTTTTTTAATCAACTATTTGTTGGACACCTGTAGACTCACCTGTAGTTGAATTCTTGTCAATTAGGACTTTGTCTAAAATTTAGCTTTGTTCCCAAGACTTTCATTGGGTGTATTCATTTTTGCAACATGGTCTTGAATGAATGTTAGGAAAAATCATTTTTTTGTGCGTGCAAATTAACCAATCTTGGTTGTAATCAATGGTCCACATTTGTGGGAGTATTTTGTAGTATAGTGTCCCATAAAAAAAATTCTGAAAGGAAAGTTAAGGTTTTCTGACAAATCTGTTGGGATGTACTCATTAAATGCTGAGCACTGTAGGCCAGCCAAGATACGACAAAGGCACGAGGACCTGTTTACAGTTACAATGACTTTGGCTGGCCCCTGCGAGCCCAAAGATTGGGCAATCCCTTATCAATGGATCTTTTGTTTTACCCCTTCACACAACTGCACAGAACTACACCATCTGTTGTGATCACACCAGTTAACGATCCTTAAAAAAAAAAAAAAAAAAAAATCTGGAGTGCTCCATTTTAACATCAGTCTATTTAACAGATAGCCAAAACCGCACCTATATACAAAAAGGCAGTCCATGTACGATTTTAAAATGTCTATTGACACTGCAATGAGGGTGTACAGTAGTACAAGCAAGAAGATAAAGTCTCAACGAAGAAAAATGCTGGGTTTCTATCCACTGATCACTGTCTGTAGATCTCAGACACAGCAGATTCTAATAGAACGCTGTCATGATAAAATTTTACCCTTTGCGTATTATTGTGGTTAAAAGGAAACCTTTACTTGGGAAAATATGGAAAATGCAATGCTAATCCACTGGGGAACAAACATACAAATAAGCAAATTATTATACAGGATTTATATAGCGCCAGTTTGCACAGTGCTTTACAACGTGGGGGCAAAAAGTACAGTTACAATACAATTCACTACAAGAGGAATCAGAGGGCCCTGATTACTATCTAGGGTGGAATAAAGAGTTTTACTTCATTGCTTCAGGCCTATGACACCACACACAGCCCACTACTATAAACAGTAAGTGAGTCCAGGATAGCAATGCTCCCTCCTTTATGAACCTATCCAAAAAACGTATAAAAAGTAAAATAAGAACCAGAGACACAAAACACACAAGTTAAATTTATGACCAAGTAGTAGTAATTCTTTTTTTTTTGAAGAATAAAACTGGTTGCAGAGTCTTAAAACTCACTTGGTAAGGAGGTTACAAATGTATGCAGGGGACTATTATCAAATGGAAAGTGATAAACTTACTTCTCCACAACTTTCCTTGACAAGCTCAGCCATAAATTACCGTGAGGACGTCAGTTGGCAAACTTTAGCAGTTTAGAGTAAACTATAAAACCACAAAACGGCCTTAAATACAAAACACGTTTTTTCCAAATCAGCCTTGATGACACAGGAGATTCATCGGTGGTGTTATACAGAGTGCTGCTTCAACACATCTTAACGCTGGCCTGCGGTTCACTCCATTAATTGCTCCCAGGACAGTATCGCGCCTCCCATCTAAGTGGGTCATGACCAAGAAATGAACCCATCTTGTTTTAATTCTGACCACTTACAGGATAACACTCTGCCTCATATAATAGGAGACTGAGCAGAGATGTATCACAGCTTGCTCATCAGAACTAGATCCATTTATATTTTAGCATGGTGCACCTCATCCTTACATAATTGATGTAGTACCAGTGTTCTTCCCCTCCGCCTCCCAGCACATACATTACTTATAGACTGTACATAGAAGGGCAATGCAAGTATAGAAGTATAGCCAGGCCAGGATTAATACTCCACAAATTCATGGCTAAAGGATTCTGGGAAGACACACAGGACTAAAGCATGGAAACCTATTAATTCGTAAACATTATTGATTGGTAAAGAGGATTTCTCATTTGTCAGACTTATTGGGCTTTTAGATGTCATATTCCATTTCAATGTGTAACCTCAGTCTGACCGATGATTCTAAATAGCTTGTTGGTTTGCTTTTATTTGTAAAAGTTTTTTTAAGAGGCAATACGGAAAGTTTCTCAATCCTGATCGCAATTACAACCCACAGTGGGTTTTTTTTGGACATATTCCAGGTTTGCAAAATCATGTTCCTGAAAAAAAGTCCAGCGGCTGTAGCTGCCAATTGAGAAAAATTGTCCAAACATTTCCGTTCAACTGAAAGTATAACTTATACATTTTGGATAGAGTGATAGAGTGGTGGAGTGGTGGAAAAAATCCAAAAAGGGGGGGGGGGGAAATTGCCTATAGTCCTAATTTAAGTTGATCTTTATATCAATTTCTGTCGAGCAGAAGCACCCACACATGTATCAAAAATATCAATCCATCTATGGCAGGGGTGTCCAACTCCATTGCATGCCGCATGAGCATTATAGTTGCCCTCAAAAGGCTGGTTGCATCTGTAAATTCTGGATGTCCAGAGTACCCTACCCTTCCTTACAAATGTCAAGAGCTCCCCATCATCAAAAGTCATGTGCTACTGCCAGGAAGAAGCTGGTGGCAGAGCTGGGAGGCAGAAAGTGCAGGGTCTGGAGAAGGACCTGAGGAGGGCTGGAGTCACCAGGGGAGGTGGAGACGACAGGTGCTGTGGCTGCACAGATGCGTGCAGGATTTGTAGGAGTTTTGTCCTCTCTACTGCCAAAGGATGAGATGGGGCTTTAAAAAGACGAGCCTCTCCGCGGCTGCACAGAGAAGTGCAGGATATGGTAGAGGAGTTCTGTCCTACTCTCTGCTGCTCACTGCAGAGACAAGGTGGGGGTGGTTAACAAAGGGGGAGCCACAGCTGCAGGAAAGGTATGAGGGTCACATGAAATGGCCTGGCGGGCACGTTTTGGCCCGTGAGCCTTGTGTTTAAAACATGTGATCTATGGCCAGCTTTAAAATGTACATAGGGTGGAGGGATTTGTATGTTCGGGATATGGAAAAGGGATACACACCCCTGTGTCTGACCATTGTGGTTGTCTGAGTTCGGAGATACTAGGGTTTAATAATATTAAAAAAAAAGACAGGCTAGCCCAATCAAAAGTAAGAGCTGCACTGGGATCATGATATCTGATTAGTTGCTGTTAAAAACCGTGGTTGGAGGTTCATCCTCAAACTACTTAATATAAAACCCAGATCTTCAAGATTTTGATACAAAAATCCCGACATGTCCCTTTGTCATGGAAAGTCTCATTAATATATGACCTGAGCATATTTTAAAAAGCTTGACAGTAATCTATGCTCATCCATCTTTTTAGGACACATGTAGCTGCAGATTACCCGCTGCGGATGAAGAAAATTGAATTAGAGTTCTCTCCAGGGTACATGGAAATGATGCCCCACGGGTCCTAACCTTACCACCAGTTATGATATATCCATTAATGTGATTGGATTTACTACTATTGTTCACTGGCCCTGATCTACATTAATAAACTACATGTGCTGAATGTGTTGAATCAAGCCAGATGGCCCAGTTAAATTAATAATCTCTTTCCATACTGAAAGAGCTCAGCACTGGAACCTCATCTGAAGGAAGCTAAAATGGATTACTGCATTGTTTACATGACGGAAATCTGCAAATCAAACAAATTAACTTCACCTGAGAAATAGATGGCAGATTAGGAAGGATTCTGGTTGCCGCCATTCAGAAAGATCAAATTAATTCTTCCAGGCTAAGCAAAAACATGCCCGCTGCTGGAAATACTACAATATGAGGTGTTGCGCCAACATACAAATACTTTGTCAGCAGCAGCTTTCTAAAGTCTGACCGCTACACCAAGTATCGCCTAAAATTGCTGGCCAAAATGCAGTCCTAGATAAATCTATTTTTTTTTTTTAATTGTGACCTCAGATAGCGCTTGGAGTGCCGCTCCATGCAAGGAAAAACCAATCCCTCTGGTCCTCAGTAATAGGGGTGCTGGCATATGGGTTCACTTATCCACTAGTGACAGATCCTTGTATTTTCCTCCTGGTCCAACCAGAGTATGTGCCTTAATGTGGGGCGTCCCAAGACTGCTCTCCTCCACAAGCCACGCCAACTTTTTTTAGTTTAATTTTTGGTTACTTTTAAAGTTTACATACAAATTGTGATAGGACATTCACTAAGCAATATGGGTTTCTTAAGGAGAGCTAACATCAGAAATGGTTTGTCTTTAGGCAGCCCATACATTGATCATTTTTTTCGTTCAACCACTGGGTTGAATGAAAAAAATTAAAATAAAATGATCTGCTGCCCTTTCACTGCGATATTGTATTTTGACAGCAGGGAGCCTTCCTCACCATCAGAATACAATACAATGATCATTGTTGCCGGCTATAGTAGACGGCACTGATCATTTGGGAAAAACCAGTACACACGTCAATCGATATGTCAACTTGTGTACAACCAGCCTGCCCATACATGGATCGAAATTTGCCTGGTCCCTGCTGAACTGGCCAAACATCAATCCACGTTTAGCCAGCTTTAGGGCTCTAACAGATGCCTCCTCAGGGATGAGGGGGATAAATCACTTCTCTTATTCATCCAACTGTATGAGATCATTTTCTCTTGAGCCACTGAGCTCAACTTTTTTTTCAGCAAAGTAGACTAAGGCAGGCCATACATGTTCAATGCTCTTGTACAATTTTCCTTTAGATTTACCAAGGATCATATATTATATGAGGTCAATTAGTTGTTAACTAACAACTTTCAATTGCATCCAATTAGGCATGCCCCCTGCACTACATAGTTTAAGGAAAATCTAAAAAGGAAAAAAAAAAAAAATTGTACAAGTAAATTGAACATGTATGGCCAGTCAAAGAGAGCCTGGAAAACATGTGACTTGAAATAGAAAATATGAACTATCCACTAGGGATCAACTGGTGCTGATACGATACCGATATTTCAGCAACCTCTCAGGCCGATAGCCAATATTCTGTACATAAAAAAAGTGTACTTTTTTATCACTGTTATGGCTGTCACAAGGAATGGAAGTATCCCTTGTGATAGTATTAGGCAGTGACAGGTACTCTTTATGGAGGGATCGGGGCTTTTTTTTTTTTTTTTTTCTTTTTTTAGGACCCTAAACCCCTCCTCTACATTTGAAAGTATTCAAAAAGTCAATATCAGTGTTTAAGACTTTCTATTTTTTTTTTTTAAACTTTAAGATGGCAGTAATCCAAGAAGTGATGTCATGACATCGCTTCCGGGTTACTAGATCCAAGACCCGAACAAAGCATCGGCTTTGTTTGGGTCTTCGGCCAGCTGGCGGACGTGCCAAGTGGTTGCTCGGCCTCCCAATGGGACGGGAGAGCCCGGCGTGCGGCGAAAGGGGGGCGGGATGTCCCCTCCCACTGTTTGTAATAACAGCATAGCGGCTGCATCGGTTGTTATTACAATAAAGCCGACCATCCGCTCTGAAGAACTGCAGCTGCATGCATCACCCCAGTAAAACCCCTTGAAGCAATAAATCGGTAATAATCGGCCTAGTTTGCGACTGATACCGATTTTACAGAGAATGCCGATATCGGCCTTACCGATAATCAGTTGATCCCTGCTATCCACATGCAATAATTTGATATTTTCCCCCCAAAAAGATTTAGTCTTGATCATAGTAAATAAAATAGATGCAAAGCACTTTAGGAAACTATTAGAAGGGCAAGTGCCTGTGTATGATTGAGGTGGAACCTCTTTTATTGTCAAGCCTTCAATATAATGGCATTTCTAAGTACATCAGCTTCCGAAAGCATTTACAAAGCATTACCTGTGGTGTAATCTAGATACGTATTGCAATTGAGTTGATGATAGCTATAAAAAAATTCTAACCTACTGAATGAGGCACTTTAGGGCACAATGACTTAATTTAAAATGTCACAAAAGGCAGTTAATCAGAATGGGTTGTGTACAAAGCCTCAGAAAGACGTACTACTGAGAATATACTACTGCAAAATGTTTGAAGTTATTTACTTAAGTCTGATCATAGAGAATCGCTAACAACAAATGGTAGCCGAATAATTTAAAAGTGGAACTCTAAACTAGTTCTCATTTTGGACAGCACGGGGAAAGGTTAAAGTGGAACTGCAGGTTTTCTGCAGATCCTGCAAGTGCCACTTTGTAGCCTTTATTTCCTATTGTGAGCCGGTAACGCTGCTGAATTTGTAACAGCATTGTCGGCACTTTGATTTGCGTCTCAAATAAATATATATATAACCAGTGGTATTACGCCAGGGTACAGGTGTTGGGACAGCAGACAGTCCATACCCACCAACCACATCGCCTGAACAAGGACATTCATGGCAGGATCAAGGGTAATATTGCAATGAAAGCTGCGGCTTTAAAAGCTGAACTCCGGGATAAGCAAATATTGTCTAAATATGTATATTCTTACTTGAACCGCTTTGTGTATTTCTTTCATATCTGTGCACCAACCCAGCATGACTTTCCTCTTTTACAGAAAGCTGCTGATCAAAGACTTGTCACCGATACTCTTTGTACAGGGTGACTGGTCTTGTATCCTCCCTCCTGTAGTTTTCCGCAGGCAGCTTGTAGTGGATGGGGCTGCTGGATCCCTCCCATAGCCCTGCTCAAGCACAGGTTATGTACAGTACCAGTGATGTCACTCCTACTTATCAGGTAATTGGCGCTGTGGCTAGCACATCTGGCCTGCAGCCAGGGCCGGGACTAGGGGTGGGCGAGAGGAGCACCCAAGGCAGGCAAAATGGTTTACTGTAGGTATGGGGGCACCTCCCTTCTGCTACAAAGCTGACAAAAGTAGTGACAGCAGTAGCGATTTTGACAAGTGAGTGACTGCTGGGTATAGGATCCCCTAAGCTTGCACATCATGAATGGTGGGGGGGTTGGCCAGTTTGGCATCTTTGCCCTGGGTATTGAATGACCTCGTCTCGGCTCCGCTTGCAGCACAATGTTCAATTCCCAAGCAGGATTCTATCTGCTCCGCTTGCAGCACAAGGTTCAATGCCCAAGCAGGATTCTATCTGCATGTGATTGTGCGAGTTTCCTTTGTGTACTCTGCTTTCCTCCTATACCCCAAAAAACACTGAGGGCGTTAAAGCGGAGGTCCTGCCGATTTTTTTTTACAATTTTCTACAATTTTCTACAAATAGTGCAGCTGCTGACTTTTAAAATATGGACACCTACCTGTCCAGGGCGCCTGCGATGTCTGCACCAGAAGCCGATCTGTCCTTCAGCTCTCGGGTGGAGGCGCTGCGGTACCCGTGGATATCTATGCCCGGAGGTGGGAGCAAATAACTGGATTATACAGGTATCTGCTCTCCCCTTCCCACTGAAAGGTGCCAAAAATGTGACACCGGAGGGGGGGGGGGGGGGGGTGGGAAGGTTTCCGAAAAGCAGAAGTTCCATTTTTGGGTGGAACTCCGCTTTAAAACTGGAGTGTACAAAATCTGGTGTAGCTCTGCTAGAAACCAATCAGCTTCCAGGTTTTATTGGCGAAGCTTAAATTGAACAAGCTGAAGTTAGAAGCCGATTGGCTACCATGCACAGCTGCACCAGATTCTGAATGCTCCGAATTTAGTAAATTTTGCCTGAAGTGTCTAAATTGGCCTTCGTATGATATCAGGACCTTAAATTGTAAGCTTCGTGAGGGCAGGGACTGTTGGAATGAATAGTGTATAACAGCACTGCATAAATTGACAATGCTATACGCCGTAAATACCTGTATTAAACTAATGAACATGGAGTTTTAGGGGCAACATAAATTAGATGGATAGAAAGTCAGACAGAAAAGGGGGCTGTAGACCTCTAGAAACCAGGATGAAGTCCGGTATTAGGTGTCTCTATTGACAACAACAGAAAACGCTCACAAAGAGTCAGGCGCCAGCGGTAGTCTAGCTTTGCAGATGAAACACCCTGTGTAGTAGAGTTGACACTGTGGAGCCTGGCCTCATGTGGACTGCGGTGTATCACGATCAGAGGGGGAGGAAAATGAAAGGGGCTCTTTTTAGGAGCTGCGTGTAATGAGGTGTCTAGAAAGAGGCCATCAGGAGAAGTGACATGTGTAGCACACTGCATTATTCACAGCACACTCATCTGCATGCTAAAGAACTGTAGCCGGTCTGCTGCTGAATGGAAGAGGCCAGTCCCATTCTGTTCCCACTGTCTTGTTCTTTCTTAGCGGCAATTCCCCTACAGAGCCTGGTAATCTGCATTTACAAGCCCTGGAGGCTGAGAGAGGAGACTGGTGATTCATTATATCACTTAACCCGCTGGCTGTGAATTTTTGAGGGAGAAAGGAATATATTTATGGTTCACCAAACAGCAAGCCAAGAGGAATAATCCTGAAATTTAGGACTTGATTCTACCCTTCCAAGGCACACAAGCCCTTACTATAGCTTCTCTGAGAAGGACCTTTGAAGTCTACTGAGGTCACCATGATGATACAGTACTTGGCACTCGGAATGACCAAACTATATTCCAATTTAAAATGAATTACAGGTATTACATTTAGGTCTAGGTAATGCGAAATCGTGACAAAGCGTAGTATTCTGAGTTATCTGACACTGCCACTGGTAAAATACTGGGCGGAAGGCATTCTACCTAGCCAGCATTTAATTTTGACAATCCAATATACATTCACCAGCCACTTTATTATTATTAGGTACACCTGTTCAAATGCTTGGTAGCACAAATTGCTAACCAGCCAAATTATATAGCAACATTTTAGGCATCTAGACATGGTAAAGACGACCTGCTGAAGTTCAAACCAAGCAGCAGAACGGGGAAGAAAAGGGATTTAGGTGGTTTTGGATGTGGCATGGTTGTTGGTGCCAGACGGGCTGGTCTGAGTATTTCAAAAACTGCTGATCTGCTGGCTTAGACAATAAAAAAAAAAATAATAAAAACACAACAACAACACTTAAAAGGCCTTATTCCACCGAGAATAATTTCCTCCCAATACTAGAGTCCCCATTCAAAGATTTGTATATTGCGATCATTATCCACTCTTAAGCACCCCTTTTTCTGGGGAGAATAAATGTAATGTTCATAGTCGCTCCTCATGACTGAGGTCCTCCAGCCCCCTTATTAGCTTTGTTGCCCTTCTTTGAGCGGTTTACATGTGGGCAGGAAGAGTATCTTCAACCCGATGTAAGCTTTAAGTCCTGTCTTTGTTTTTACACAGGGTTTTGCTCATTCCAAGTGGTGGAACTAAAGTTCTGATACAAAGAAATAAAAAGTAGTGAACCAAGCCTTTAACCTTTACATTTAGTGGTTATTTTCAGGGTAAAGTTGAGTTTTGTTTACTCAACTTCCGTGCCAAAAAAACAACCAAGCCAACAATCAATTCAATGTGCCCTCTTCTGAGACTATTGTGAACATGTGCTTTTTCAACGCAAAGCAATACGTTTAATTTGATGGTGGTCCCACCAGCAGTTTACACTCTCATTCCCTTTTATTTCCCACTACCTGGAAAAAACAAAGCCCTGTGCAAGTACAAAGACAGGACTTTGAGCTTACACAGGGTTGAAGACACTCTTCATGCCCACATATAGACAGCACAAAGAAGGACAACAATACTAATAAGGGGGCTGAAGGACCTCAGTTATAAAAGGAACAACTGTAGTCTCCCTAGAAAAGGGGTGCGTAAGAGTGGATACGACCGCAATATACAAATCTTCCAATGGAGACTCTAGCATTGGGAGTAAACTATGCATCCTATACCCTCTAAAGAAGCACGCAGCCACGCAATGAAACTGGAGAAAATGTGGTTAAAGCCGTGTAAGAGGTTCTTTACTGTTGGAGTGGCAAGGAAGTGGAACTCCCTTCTACAGTTGGTGGTGTTAGTGGGAAGTGTGGATTAATAAATAATAAACAACAAAAAAAATACACACAGACACAGGGGGTTGATTCATTAAAACTGAAGAGTGCAAAATCTGGTGCAGCTCTGCAGAGAAACCAATCAGCTTCCAGGTTGTTTTTTTTGTCAAAGCAAATTGAACAAGCTGAAGTTAGAAGCGGATTGGCTACTATGCACAGCTGCAGCAGATTTTGTACTCTCCAGTTTTAGTAAATCAAGCTCACTTTTAGATGCGTTTCTTAGTGAACCCAATATACAGGGATATAGGAAATGGTAGTGACAAAATACACACACGAACTGGATGGATTGGTGTCTTTACTCAACCTTACCAACTATGTAACTATGTTAACAGTGCTGAATGCCCAAGTGGCCAATCACCAAGCCCCAGCACCGTCACATGGGAGAACAGGAGCAAGTCCCAAGCTCCCCCATACAATGGTCCTGAAAGGTAACAAAGGAAAGCCAAGTATAGGCTTTCGGAAGGATCATGATTAAAGTGAATCTGCTCCTTTGTATGGACCTGCTGACTACTTAAAAATGAGTCTCGAAGGTCCAGTATATATATTGTAGCCAGTATCCTGACATAGACTCTACCCTCTCTATCCTTGTGTGTGAAGAAACCTACCCTTTCTAGAAGTTACAGAAGTACAGCCAAAGCTCGTTTGGCTGTAGTTCTCTTGTGGAAGATAGGAGTACAGTATGTTCTGCATTCATGTGACCCGTTTTCAGCAGACAGCTAGCTGAAGCACACTGGTCGGCTAACATCACAGAGCTGGTCCAGGCTCCAGCAAGATCACGACAATGAATTCTTGATCAGCCCACATGCCTGGACCGGCACCTGGCTCAACCTCTCAGCTAGCCAGTGAGCAGGCCGCTTCTGCCCAGTGATTGCGGGAGGCAGAGCAGAGAGCTGGTGATCGACAGCTCTCTACTCAGGGAGCTGTGAGAACCGAGCGATCTGCAATGTTAGGTCGCTTGGTTCTCAGTGTTAGAGCCGGTGGGGGACCGATACTGCATCCACCTAGGATAGTATGATGGGATAGTAGGCAGGAATCCTTAATAACTAATAACTATAATTTTATAATAATAAACTGAGACAAGTATTGGATAAATATGGCCGCGGCTGCTTTATTATTGGTTTAAATACAATGTTATATTTAATATAACAACACTAACTCAAATAAACTCAAAACAACCTAGCTACTACGGCTCAGGCTGCATTAAAATTATCAGAAACCAACATTATCCACATCATAAATCAACATCAATAACTTCAAAAACAGATTAGTCCCCCTTTGTATCATTTATTTTATTAGTTTTTTTTTTGTTTTTTTTTTACAAAGGTGACACCACCACATAATGTACAGCCGCGACATAAAATAAAAAATTTGGGAGGGGGGGGAGGGGAACACCACAGCTCCTGTCTTCTGAGGCGAATGACCCTGACTGGACGGAACCTTGTTTATATAGCCCTATTCTTACTGGATTCAACCGGATTTAACCAGTTCTATCCCTAGTACTTCAAAAAAGCCCGGGAGAGTCACATGTACTACTCCTCCAGGCCATGTGAGCACCAGGTGTCCACCTGGGAGCCTCAGCTGGCTCCCCTTGGGGGAGCCTTGAAACTGCCCCATCCTGCCACTCTCCCATGAGGAAAAAGGGGTTATTGAAACCTTTTACCCCTTTTTCCTGTCATGGGATAGTAGGCAGGAATCCTTAATAACTAATAACTATAATTTTATAATAATAAACTGAGACAAGTATTGGATAAATATGGCCGCGGCTGCTTTATTATTGGTTTAAATACAATGTTATATTTAATATAACAACACTAACTCAAATAAACTCAAAACAACCTAGCTACTACGGCTCAGGCTGCATTAAAATTATCAGAAACCAACATTATCCAAAAGACAGGTGGATTCAAAACCACCTGTCACCAACACCCCACACCGCGGCCATGTCAACACAAGTGCTTAAATTTGTATTAAAAATATCTAAACCTATGTCAGAGAGATGAATTCCATCCTCTCTATATAGACCTGTGATATTTCCTTCCAACTCCATATGCCTAAATGAAATTATACCCAAATCCTGTAAAATTTTCGCTACCGCCCTGTTCACTCTTTTTCTGATCTTTTCCCCATGACGCATAGAAGGTGGAGAAAGCCATCTCAACCTTTGCACGATTTCTGAAAAAACAATAACAGTGTTGGGAAAAGACAATTGAATCCTGTGTAAGTCATCTCTAATACCGAAAATTATGTCTAAAGTTTTTTGCTTTCCGATATCATTCCCCCCCAGATGAATAATTAACACATCTGGAGGAGAAAAACGCTGAATAAGTTTACCTATTACCGGCATTAAATTCTCCCAAACCATACCTCTTTTACCAAACCAAAAAACTTTATACTGAGAAGGATCCAAACCTAAATTACTAGTATACACTCTATTCTTAGCTCTCCGATGTGCCCAGAAAACATATGAATGTCCAATAATCCATATTCTCCTGCATTTACCTGAAATGAATCAAAAAGATTGATTAGGACGAATATATAAAAGGTAACTGTTAGATTTCCATCTACCAACTTTCTTTATTAATTCAGAATCTAATCCTAACCTAGCTGCCTCCGTAGCTGCTCCTATTCTAAAAGAGTGTGAAGTAAGATGTGAATCCTTTAAATTTAATCGTTCTAAGCATCGTTTAAACACCCAATTGAATTGATATTTGGTTAACGGAGAACCAGACTCATGTATGAAAAATTTGTCATACATGACAGGTCTAACACAACAATATGCTTTCATTAACCGAACAGGGCAAACAGGAGAGCTATTACACGCATATAAAGTAATCCAAATACCTTTACCTAGCTGGTCGGTTTTAGATCTTCTAATAAAAATTTGTAACATTGAGTCAGAGATAATAATGTCATTAACTTGAATAAAAAATAATTCTGACACTCTAAACGCACCAAAAAACGAAATAGAAAAAACCGCTTTAAATAATATTGCCTCAAAGGCGGAAAAACAAACTTGTTCCGTGGTTGAACAAAGGTCATTTAAAACACTAGGAGTAATAGGTTTACGCTTATCCCAAGTAAAATTCTTTTTCTTATAACCCTTCAGTGCTTGACGTACTGAGAAAAATTGCAAGCAAGAAGGTAAATTCTGAAGTTTAAGAAAAAATGAAATTCCCGAAAGGGTTCTTTGCACATACGACCATGAATAACCCTTTTCAAATAAACCATTCAAAAATAACAGAACTAAACCTTCCGAAAAAGAACCAGCAGGTGCTCGGATTGAATTTAAGAAAGAGAGCCAAAACAGCCAGGCCGATTGATATCCAGCCAGCGTTGAGGGAGCAATCGAGTTTTCTATATACTCCGATATTGGTCTCAAACCAGATCCCATAATATGGGAGGACACCGTATTCCTACTCTGTCCGCATCTGGAAGCAGCTGAAAAAATCGATCCATCTGAAATCGAGATAAGGAGTCCGCCAAGTCATTGTCCTTACCTGACACATGAATTGCTTTCAACCAAATGTTCAAATGTAGACATTTGAAAATCAAGTAACGCAATAGGACAATGACCGGCGGAGATTTAGATGTTAGACAATTAATCGCATACATTACTCCTTTATTATCAGTCCTAATTAAAATACGCTTATTTTTAAAATAGTGACCCCAAATTTCAAGTGCTACAATTATCGGGAACAACTCTAAAAGGACTATATTTTTTAAAAGACCCTTCTGTTGCCATTTTGGATTCCAACTATCTGCGCACCAATGAGCTTGCCAAATTGCAGCAAAACCACAAGAACCAGCAGCATCAGTGAACAGAAAAAAGTCTTTATCCAAAATAAACTCCTCTTGCCATACGGATTTCCCATTAAAATGTGTAAGGAATTGTAACCAAACTAGTAAATCCTCTCTCATATCATGAGTTATTCTGACATGAGAAAAGGGTGATTTTAACCCTGATATAGACATATACAATTTTCTAGAAAAAACTTTGCCGATTGGCATAACTCTAGAAGCAAATGCTAACAAACCTAATAGCGACTGCATTTCTTTTAAACATACTTTTTTCTTTCTTATTATAATAAATAATAACGCCGAAAGTTTATTAATTTTTTCTTCCGGCAGCCTAAATTCCATTAATTCTGTATCAATGGTAATACCTAAAAATTCAAGACAAGTAGAGGGCCCAGCTGTTTTTTCCTGTGCAAGTGGAATACCAAAATCGCTACAGATCCTGAAAAATGTATCCAATAAAAACGTACAATTCAAAGAATTAGCTAAACCTAGAAATAAAAAATCATCTAGATAGTGAAGTAAAAATTGAGAATCAGACTTTACACTAACAACCCACTCTAAAAAAGATGAAAACGATTCAAAATAAAAACAGGACAAGGAACAACCCATTGGTAAACATTTATCAAAATAAAATTGTTTATCAAAAAAGAAACCTAAGGAATTAAAACATTCTGGGTTAATGGGAAGAAGGCGAAATGCCGATTTTATATCAGCTTTTGCCATGAGGGCCCCTTTGCCTAAATATCTCAGTTTTGACAAAGCGT
Source organism: Lithobates clamitans (assembly GCA_037952925.1). NCBI lineage: Eukaryota > Metazoa > Chordata > Amphibia > Anura > Ranidae > Lithobates > Lithobates clamitans. Next base: position 2,494,848 of record JBBGZY010001323.1, on the reverse strand, counting down.
CTTCAAACGAGGCATAGGTGACTGATGACAGATTAGAATCAATCTGATCATTAAGAGATTGGCCCTTAGGGAATGACAAATGATGTATTAATCTAAAAGAATTTTTTTCTTTTTTTGGTACAATACCTAAAGGGGAAATTCTGAAATTCTCAAAAGGAGGAGAACTAAAAGGACCTGCAATCCTACCTTCTGAAATTTCTTTAAAAATCTTTGAATAGACTACATCAGAAAATTGATCTACAGATTTAAGATTATTAACTAGTGTACACCCCATACCTGAAAATTTAGGTAACCAGAATCCATCACTAAAACCTTCAATTAACAGCTGAGCCGTCAACTTGTCTGGAAACATTCTGAGCCAAGGGAGCATATTTTGCAGCTTCACTGGTGTAATTGCTTTTTTGAAACATCCCTGATTGCTGGTTATTAGCTGACATCTTCTTGAAACATTTCGAAATTGGATGTGATCCTGTGCAAAAAGCACACTCGTGTCGATATTTGCACGAGTTTGGCCATTTGCACTGACCATCGTTGAAGTTGAAACAGATGCCTTTTCTATAATTGGAACTGTTTGTTGGCTGAGAACCTTGGATCTGTCTAACAGAACTCGGTCTTTGGGGAAGAAAAAGATTGAGCCAAAGGCCCACGTCCTTCACTCCCCAATTCAATGTTGGATGTACCGACAATTTTTGTCGAAACGCCTCGTCATAATTAAACCATGCAGTACCGCCAAAGTTCTTAAAAGCCTCTAAAACAATGTCCAAATGTTGAAAAAGCCCAACGCTTTTTTCCGGAAATTTCTCACACATAATTCCCGAAAAAATGCAAAAAGCCTGTAACCAATTATTAAATGACCGTGCTACTGGCCTCCTTCTGTCATCCTCCTCTTTTTTGTCTTTAATAAGAAATTCTTTGGCAGAAGGGAGTAAAGATAATATATCTAAAAATTCTCCTCTCCAAATTTTATCTTTAACTGTAATAGACAAATGATAACCTAACGGAGAAATTGTACAAGCCATGGGTTCTTTTAAGCACGTTTCAGGTAAATTCTGTGATCTAGCTAAATGATAAAAAGCATTAGAATCTGAAGACTGCTCATTAGCTAACAAACCACTAGATGGCGCCCAAACTCCCATAAGAGAATTTCCCTGTGTTGGAGGAGCTCGAGCCTGACTGGAAGCTACAGAAATATCCTTAGCTAATTTAGCCAAAAGCTCAGCTATGTTTACTAAACTAGGAACAGTATTTAACTCACCCTTCCCTTGTATCTGTGTGTGCTGACCATCCTGAGAAATCATTAAGCCTTCTTCCTCAAATTCTCTGTGTGCTTGACTAATGGTAGAAGGATTGCCAGTCAACTCAAACGTATCTCTATTACTGACCTCAGGCTGTGCTAACTGTTGCCATAGTAATGAATCCTCCTGTGGAGGAATGAAGGTTTGCCTAGCTGAAGCCCCGCCCCTAGCTCCGCCTCTTGACACGCCGCTTGTCAGTCCTCCGGCCGAACCTGCTGCCGAGCTCCTACTTACTCTGGCGTCAGATGACGCTCTAGCCGCGCCTCTGGCCACGCCTCTTGATGTGCCGCCTCCTCCCGAAGCCGCTCTCTCCATGCTGCTGGCCGCTGGTGGTGAAGGGGAGTGACGTCGGCGAGGGATGCGCCGCCTCTTCGCTCCGCTCCTGGATGCTGAAGGGTCACGAATCATGTGACACGGATCTTCCTCCCTCTGTCCAGCGTCTTCTTCCTCTTGACGCGACGCCGGCTCATTGGGGATGGGTTCCGCCACCGCCATCCGGACTTCGGCCGCCGAGCTCCCCGGACCTCCTATGGCCGTTGTGGCTCCCACCGGAGCCTCTTGACACGGAGCCCGAGGTAGGTCTAGGCATTGCCGGATCCAGGCTTCTCCTCCTTCTTCTCCAGCCCTCTCGATCAGCCGCCGCATCAGGCTCATCTTCCGGCCTCAGAAGACTCTGTTTGCTCAATGGAGTAAACTCCTAGAACACCACAGCTCCTGTCTTCTGAGGCGAATGACCCTGACTGGACGGAACCTTGTTTATATAGCCCTATTCTTACTGGATTCAACCGGATTTAACCAGTTCTATCCCTAGTACTTCAAAAAAGCCCGGGAGAGTCACATGTACTACTCCTCCAGGCCATGTGAGCACCAGGTGTCCACCTGGGAGCCTCAGCTGGCTCCCCTTGGGGGAGCCTTGAAACTGCCCCATCCTGCCACTCTCCCATGAGGAAAAAGGGGTTATTGAAACCTTTTACCCCTTTTTCCTGTCATTCTTGAAAAAATGCATGCATCTTTTAAGAAGGCAATGCAAACACTGTGCTAAGTCCACACTGTCAGGCAGCATGTAGAGTCCTTTCTGCTATACAGAGATACAGAATTACAATTAATAATTTACAGGCTGCACTGGATCCAATACAGACTTGTACTGCGCTACAAAATGACACTTTGCTTTTAATTAAAAGGCAGAATTGGGTAAATACTGCAGCTATTCAAATGTCATTTGTGCTTTGCCTTATTTTCTATCATTTTCTCCTACGATTACAAATTTTAAAAAAAAAAGGCACGTAATCTAAACGATGGTATGCATAAACAAAGTATTTTGGAATATGCTGGCGCCAAGCGTGGTATTAATATGATAACATCACTGACAAGTTGGGAAGATCACACATCTGAGGCTATGTTAATCACCCAAGCTTGAACCACAAAATGATTTTGGGTGTTGATTACAGGAGACGTGAATATTTCAGTAGGCTTTTCTGCCGTAGTCTCAGAACTATGTTAGCAGCAGCTCTGGGTTTTGGTTTCCTCTGTAGCAGGATAGATCGAGGTGTTTTTCTAGCCCACCGGAGCAAGCACAGAGGTAAAAAGTTCACCGACACTCAGCGGCGTGAAACCAAAACATCTCCAGCGTTTCTCCTACGTGAAAAGAAGCAGAACTTTACACTAAAATAATTATGCTTATGTTTTTATAATCACAGACAGCCTCCACACAGACTACGGGCATGCAAGACCAGTGATAAAACCCAAAACCTTGCAGCCACCACGAAACAGGAGGCTGTGCTACGACAGCGGCCATTAACCTGCAGAGATTATGCAGCCATAGCACATGTGGTGATGGCAACTACTGGAAAGGGAATGGTGTTAGAAGAAAAAGCAATGAAGAGTAGTACTATATGCAGGGATCAAAATTTCCAGTCCTGAGCCACTAGTCAGTTACACCACCAGTTGGCCCACCCAACCGCTAAACATGCCCTTGTAAATTATCTCATGAAATTACACAGTTAATATTTTTTGGAACTGAATTCTGCATAAAACATTTAACAACATTAATAATATTAAAAGCATAGCAGTACCCATAAGTGCAGCCTCATCAGTGCCGCCCACCATTGCCCAAAGGTGCAGCCTCATCAGTCATCCGTGCCCGGCAATGCACCAGGGGGAGAAAATCGGGAGGATCGGGCGGCCTGATGATACAGAGGGGCGATATCATATACAACCAGTATACAAACAGTTGTATAAGTTGTATACAAGCTGCTCCTCAGTCGCCCTCCACTAAGGATGAGCTCCAGCATGCTGAACGTGCCAAGCCTGCCAGGAAGTCGGCGCAACGCTAATCACAAGCAGCGAGACATTTCCCGATGTGCGGCTGCAGAGATCGGGAAATGTCTCACTGCCTGTGATTAGCGATGCGCCGACTTCCTGGGGGGCTCTGCACGTTCAGCATGCGAACACGCCGGAGCTCATCCTTACCCTCCACTTAATTCCACTTTCCAAATGCAAGCAGGCGAGTGGAAATTTTCAGGACTGCTGTATGTACACAGTCAGGAACATTTTAGACCGGCTAGCTGCTGACTTGAAGCGGGAGTCCGGCGACTTTTTTTTTTTTTTTTTTAGGTCATTGAGACACTTTGCTAACCCCAAAATAATACTCACAGTTTGGGTGTAATATTTCCACCTCTGTCTGTTTTCGTACTGAAGAATAACTTAAAAAATGTGATGCTGGCTGTTTCCATCTTGCTTGTGGGCATGTGAAGCCCACAAGCATTGATTTCCTGGATGCGGTGAATGCTGTTCATTCACAGCTTCTTCACACGCATGATCATTGTTTCCGCACTGAATCTTGGGAAGCCTGACACTAAGCTCCCAGGAGACAGTGCGGCGCCGGGGAAAGGCAATAAACACACCTACTCCCATGGGAGGAGAGACAGGAAGTGCCACAATAAAGTACAATATAAAAAGGTAATTACAGTGATAAAAAAAAATTTTGTGCGGCATTTGAACATCTATGCAATTAACTGAAGGTAAGGTTAAGTTAAAAATTTGAGTGGAACCCCGCTTTAAGCTGGATACACACTATACAAATTTTCTCCTTTAGATGTACCAAAACCATATAATATGAAGTCAAACCTAAACAAACACTTTCAAAATTTGTATCCAATCAGGTAGGCCCTTACACTACATAGCTGATGGTAAATCTAAAAGGAAATCGAACAGCAAAAAAGTTATATAGTGTGTATCCAACTTTAGACCTAGGTTATACTTACAATGCAATGCGTGCATTTGTGGCACTGCATTTTTTTTTTTAGAGAAGCGACTATATTAGCCACACGTGAAAAATCCTTAAAGTAGCCCATACATTAGTCAGCGAGAGGAAAAGAAAAAAATAAATTAAAAAAATTTAGCTGATTTCCCCATCTACACATTCAAGGTGGATGGGGGAAATCACTTGCGCTGTGCTATTGTGTTCTGACGGCATGGAGACTTCCACCATCAGAATACATCGTGCTGCCGGCTATAGCCAAAGTTTACTGGATAGCAACTCTTTAAAGTTGTCTGGAGCTGCCCTTTATTTCTCTGCAGAAAGAACTAGTAAACATGAATTTGAACCGTTTTACTTGGCATTTCTTTTTTTTTTGGAATCGGCTCCTGTACTGAAGGCTATAAATCTTTCTCAGGAGGTATGCACAGTTATAGCAAAGTGGGGAAATGTGGGAGGCACCACTGCTGAAATATACAGTGTCATTTCACTAGAAGGACTCTTCCACATACAGGAAACTTAAAATCCTGTTTTAAAGTGTACATGTAAAGAAAAAAAGAAAAGAAAAAACAGCACACCTCTGCAATATATGCACAGTTCCCATGGTTTATACTTTTTTTTCTGGAAGTACAATACTTGTTGACCTGACAGGAATCCAGTATGCTCCCAAGTAACTGCTTGAGGAGACAACAAAGCCTTTTGCAGCACTGATATCGCAAGCAGCGTTTTCAACCTTGCACAGGTCTCTGACTACAGAAGGTCTCCCCCTCTCCTTACCTCTATAATATAAAGGTGTTCTGTAGTCCAAGGGGAGAACTGGGTAGGATGAACAACAAATGCTTGGATTCTCAGGGCAGGGAAGGCAAAGAGCCCAGGAAATTAAGCGCTCACTGGCAGTTCAGATATTTTATTTTGTCCAAACACTTTAAGTCCACATATTCCATTTACCGTAATTTTTTTTTAAGCTGCAAGTAGTATGTCTATCACAGCTTGTGCTTCCTCTTATCGGTGTAAGAGTCCTTCACTGATTACTTTGTTAGGAGCGTTCCACACTTAGCTATACCCAAGTGCTTAAGTGGAAACTCTTTTCAACCGATAAGAGTCATATACTTCTATTAGAGTCTGGGCAATGAACAATCGCATGGGAATGCAAAATAGAATATTTTTATTGCTGTGCAGCAGATAAAAGAGACACGCTTTATGAATCTTTCTATGACAAGGGGTATGTTGCGTCTTCATGATCAGAATGATTCTGGTGCAAAGGATTTAGGGTGCATTTCTTTCACTGCTCCTAAATATTTGTGACAGGGCAACAATAAAAAAAAAAAAAAAAAAAGTGTCAGAAGATCACCGTCAGGTGACAGTGATCACCAGCTGGGAGTCCACATGTTCTATTACTTTTTCCCCTTCACTCCGATCAACGCAATTATGAATGTACATGAGCAAACTCACCAGCACTTTCACAGATGAATTATTTTTAATGCATAACATTTTTCGCCAGGTAAGGGCTGCCCCTGCCTATAATGGGACCCTGAATCTAATAAGCAGCTGGATGTTCTGGGTCTGCAGGTGGTACTTCACGATACCTTATAGTTCCTTTGCAAAGGGTGAAGGAATCAGTATGTGTAGAGGTGCTCCAGTTTTAGGAAAGGCCAATGACCAATACAATGGGGGTCCTTCACCCAACACCACCCAATATAATGGGGCCTTCTCCTTCTGAACACCAATGTTTAAAGGGCCCTTCTGTGTATTTATCAGTTTGCCTCGAGGGTTTGCACCTTTATGGTCTGCCTAGATTTCATGTGGATGCAGGTTAAAGGAAAAAAATAAATAAAAAAACCTGTCAGAGACCAATGAAATGTTCAAATTTTAGCCCACTGCAACAAGACAGGCATTAACACTTGCCATCACACAGGAGCTTATAATAGAAAGCGCACATGCTGTACACTCTAAAATAAGGAGCTCATCAACCAAGATAACAATGGTCAAAGATTTACAACTTGCACTTTATTAACCTAATGATGTAATGATAGCCCAGAACACAGCAATACTCTCAACACCCCGGCCTGGTGATGATGATGATGGCCTGGCGAGGTAGAGATTAATGTGTAAGAAAAAAAAAAGCACAGCAAGGATAAAAAAGTACAACGGTCTTTATCCAAAGCGTAAGAAATTCTCCATAAGTAAATTGGCCCATCTATTCCCACCAAGTTATACATAAACCATTATGAATTCCTGGAACTAAATATATGGCATGACCATACAGCTATCGCAAAAGGTCCAAACATCCAAATCCTATTGTTTAATATCTAAATTGAGGACAAGCCACAAGAAATTTTATAGCCCCCAAAAAACAAAGATTTTAAAGTTAAGGGCCAATTCTACACCCACAAAAGGGAAAAATGTCCGTCCGTCAAGTGCCAGTCGGATATTTGTACAAAGTTTGTGGGTGACAGTTGGCCAATCACATCTGCACATTTTAATCAACAGACATCTGCTTACCATTTCTTATGGCAACAACTATAAAATATTAGTTTAATTTGATCAATCACCATTTGGTTATTGCTCTCTGACCTGACCTCTACACACAAAACATTGTCAAAATTATCCTACTGAATAGGGTCCTGTTTGCCCCAAAGAGATTTCATATCTCCTGGGACCCAAAACCACATATTTACATGATTTCCTATTACCTTGCAGAATTTTCTAGCTCAGCTGCATGTCTAACATCTAGCGCCTTCTCAGAAGGGGCTCCCATCTCCCAGGCTAACTTCAAGATTTTAAGATGAATTGTGAACTGTGGGGTCTCAATGTTGAAAAGAAAAATAGCCCCCTGCTTCCCTAGAGGACTCAGGAGGGGGGACTTCAGGGATTATAAAAAAAAAAAAAAAAAACACAACGGAGGTTATAAATAACATGTGACAATATCTTTTGTCCACTATAAAAAGGAACAGACTCACGGGTCTCCATGCTGAATCTTGCTCTAATACTGCAGGAATGAGGGGGCAGCTCATTTCAATGAATCTCAAAAGCATTCCTGATTTTATCCACATGAGATGCAATCTGATTTTTACACGAATGGACACTGAAGGACAAAATACATTTCAGAAAAGCTATTTTTTTTTCTAGTAGTAAAGGCATTGAAAACCTGAAGGATGGGAGAAAAAGGAAAATAACGAAAACAAAACCACATGGAAAAAGTAGATCCTTTAACATTACCAAGACCCATCCAACCCAAGCACGACAGGACCTTTCATCGACTATATGGGCTGACCGGCGTAGTCCACAGAATTCCCACCCTGCCCACATTTGGCTGGTCTCACTACTTGCTCCTATCATGAAGAAATAGAATTAAAGTAGAATGCTGGAATGCTAATCTTTCATGGGCAATTAATCTGGAGGTAGGCACCATAAAGCAGACAGGTACCAGGTAAAAATAAAAACTTTGCAATACAAGGTGCTAGTTTACCCCGACTTACCTTAAAATCTGTAGGCCCTTGCCTTACAACTTCTGGCTCTGAACAACTGTGGCACTACCACGAGGCATAGTGGGGTATCTCTTTAGGAGGTTAAAGTCCACACAATGCATTATAGATATGCTAAGGGTGTCCCTCAGTGTAGACAATTTGCAAAGAACTAATTGCACCTTACAGTGCTTAAGCTGAGGGGTATACCCACACTAGGCAATCTATACAATGTCCAAGCACGTTTAACCCCCAAAGTCCAGTTCACTTGACTAGTCCGACTGCCCTGTATCAGACTTGGGTACGTTTTAGCGTCCCATGCCCTAGCCTACTAGAAAAAGGTGGGCTCAGGCACGATTCAGTTGGACTTGCCACAGTACGCATCTGTGGGAGGCAGAGACGATAATGTAAGGCAGGTCAGAGATTATGCGATTTCGCTCTAGACTCCAACACTGATTAAAGCCCTCTCGCCGAGAGCAGTCCCTGCCGGGAGAATACAATGATCACTAGCCACTAGCAATCACATGCTAGAAATCTGACATGCTGGTTGTAACCAATTGATCGACTTTGGTACAATCAGTCTGCCCATAGATGGATTGAATCTCAGCCAGTCCCTGCTGAACCAGATGGAATTGGAACCACCTATGGACTTAAGTGTGCTCTGGCCCAAGATAACATAAGTACAGGCCAGTGGGGAGGGGGGGGGGGGGGTTAGCGTCAATCACGCTTAGGCACAGACCACCACAACTGCTGTGCCATTATTCCACCATGCTTTTTTTTCTACTTGCCATTTATGGTGACGGAAGAGGTTGAAAGAGAAGGTGTACCAGGAGAATGTTGTAGACTGCCACCTCTCCTAAAAATTCTAGCTTTGGCTGTCATACTGAATTCAGGACTTTAGGACATCAACTGGTATAAGTTTGCTCTGGGTCTGCAATTCAAAAAATACTGATGCCAAAAGACCAACAACCAGCATTTTCAGTATTAGGTCAGTTTAAGTAGAAGTTCACCCCAATTGCCCATACACACTTTCTGAAAATTGGATGAAAAATACAGCTTTCAAAACGAATCGTACAATAATCAGATAGTTAGTACACAGCTTTCAAGAGCCGATTACGACAGTTCATCTGATTTTATCCGATCGGACAAATGCGAACATTTTTCTCATATGATACCAGATCGTACCATTTTCGTTTAATCAGTGCAGTTGTCATCGGAAAATACAATAGGAATGCACTACAACACATGATGACCTCACTTCCGATTTTCTATTCTGTCGTACGAGAATTATCGTAACTTTAGTAGCCTCTCCATTTTCAATATGCAAATAACGTGCAAAGCAAAATAGAATAAAAAAAAGGGATCTGTCGTTTGATTTTTGGATCGGGTGTACGAGCTATAACACTAAAATCTCAATCTACAGGCATCCACAATCTAAAACTAACCTATCTAGCCCTGTAAAGAAGAAATCACTTTACATAAGTTTTCTGAAGCCAGTCCGGTCCCATGCTGTCAGCAGTGGCTTCGCTGTGAAGGTGGGTGCAGAGGAGGCAGCCGACAACGAAAGCCCCATAGTAATTATGGATGAGGTCACGTCCCTGGCATTTCACAACAGTTGTCGAATGTCGCTTCTGCAGAGCTTCCGCCGCTAAAGACTGGAATGGATCGGCTTCAGAAAAGGTATGTATAGAGAGGTCTTCTTTACAAAGCTAGATAGGTTAGTCTTAGATTGTGAACGCCTGTAGATTTACAGATTTTAGTTTTAGGGTGAACGTCTACTTTAATGGCAACTTATATATTGCTTTTAGTAAAAGGTTTACTTTAGGTCTAGTATGCTAAATAATCAATCGATGAATGGCTCATTAGGAGGAGTGTATCAAGTTGCTAAAATGTAGGACTTTTGTCAGGTGCTTCATTATAATATAAAATAAACCCTGGGTTGCTGGGATGCACAATTTTTCACCTCTTTTTGCTTTAAAGTGGAGGGCTACCCAAAAAAAAAAAAATAATAATTACATGTGAAAAAAAAAAATTACTTACCTGAAACTCTTGTAGCTAGGCAGTTTTCCTAATCTGCCTCTTCCCATTTCGCGGCGTGTAATGCTCCTCGGTGAGCGCCCCCGCTGCCTTCTGGGAACTGTGTTCCCAGAAAACCACGGGGCCATTCACAGAGCGCCGTGCCGCTCACGTGTGCGCAGTAGGAAACTGGCAGTGAAGCCGCAAGGCTCCCCTGCCTGTTTCCCTTACTTAGGATGGCGGTGCCGGGACCCGAGAGACGAGGGACGGGACGGCTGACATCGCGGGCACTCAGGACAGGTAAGTCTACTTATTTAAAGTCTTAAAAAAAAATAAAAATTTAGCCGGCCGGAATCCCGCTTCAAGGCTAACAAAATTAGGACATGACACCGGCACCTTGAGAATTACCTCCATTCTCAATCAGGAGCTTAGCAAAAAGCGCAAAAAACACAGCAGCGAGCAGTAAGGCACAGAGAATAATGTTTCTGCGTGTTGTGATAAAATCTCCACTGTTGGATTGTGAGGCATTGCTCAATGGGATGGAAGCAGGAAAAGCTTCAGGTGATAACTATAGCACAACATGCTCTCATCTTTCAGGACAAAGTACATTTAGGTTCTATAGCATGTGTACAAGCATGTTTTAAAGCTACTTTGAAACTATATGTAGTGTGAGCAGGGTCAAAGCTAGAGCTTTTATGAACTCTGATAGACTTTGGCCCATAGCTGCTAAACCAGTTCCCAACTACAGCAGACTGAGCGTGAAGGAGAAAACATTCCGGGATAAATCTAGATAAAGCTAGTCTTAAAAAAATTACGCCCCCACCCCTCCCAAAACCTATGCCGACTAACCTGTGTAAGAAAGATGTACAGTTGTGCTCAAAAGTTTACATACCCTGGCAGAATTTATGATTTCTTGGCCATTTTTCAAAGAATATGAATGAGAGCACAAAAACTTTTTTCACTTGTAGTTAGTGTTTGATTGAAGCCATTTATCATCAATCAGCCGTGTTTACTCTTTAAAACCATAATGACAACATCAATGACAGCTTGAAGTCTTTTGTGGTATTTGTGGATGAGGCTCTTTATCTTCTCAGATGGTAAAGCTGCCCATTCCTCTTGGCAAAAAGCCTCCAGTACCTGTAAATTCTTGGGCTGTCTTGCATGAACTGCACGTTTGAGATCTCCCTAGAGTGACTCAATGATATTTAGGTCAGGAGATGGCCACTCCAGAACCTTCACTTTATTCTGCTGTAGTCAATGACAGGTTGACTTGGCCTTGTGTTTTGGATCATTGCCATGTCCAAGTATGTCCCATGCGCAGCTTCCTGGCCGATGAATGCAAAATGTTCCTCAGGTATTTTTTGATAACATACTGCATTCATCTTGCCATCAATTTTGACCAAATTTCCTGTGCCTTTGTAGCTCACACATCGCCAAAACATCAGAGATCCACCTCCGTGTTACACAGTAGGAATGATGCACCTTTCATCTTAGGCCTTGTTCACGCCTCTTCCAAAATGTACAGTTTACGGTTGTGGGCAAAAAGCTCAATTTTGGTCTCATCACTCCAAATTACTTTGTGCCAGAAGGTTGGAGGCTTGTCTCTGTGCTGTTTGGCATATTATAAGCAGGATACTTTGTGGCATTTGCGTAGTAATGGCTTTTTACTGGTGACTCGACCATGTAGCCCATCTTTCTTCAAGTGCCTTCTTATTGTGCATCTTGAAACAGCCACACCACATGTTTTCAGAGAGTCCTGTATTTCATCTGAAGTTATTTGTGGGTTTTTCTTTGCACCCCAAACAATTTTCCTGGCAGTTGCAGCTGACATTTTAGTTGGTCTACCTGACCATGGTTTGGTTTTAACAGAACCCCTCATTTTCCACTTCTTGATTAGAGTTTGAACACTGCTGATTGGCATTCTCAATTCCTTGGATATCTTTATTTTATATACTTTTCCTGTTTAATACAGTTAAACTACGTTTTCCCGCAGATCCTTTGACCATTCTTTTGCTTTCCCCACGAGTCAGAATCCAGAAACGTCAGTGCAGGGTCTGTCAGGAGTCCACAAACTCATTGACCTTTTATATACACACACACTAATTACAAGCAAACAGATCACAGGTGAGGATGGTTACCTTTAATAGCCATTCAAACCCCTTTGTGTTAACTTGTGTGCATGTTAGGCCAAAATCACCAGGGTATGTAAACTTTTGATCAGGGTCGTTTGGGTAGTTTCTGTTGTCATTATGATTTAAAAAGAGTAAACACAGTTGATTAATAATAAATGGCTTCAACCAAACACTAACCATGACTGAAATTTTTTTTTTGCGTTATTCATATTCTCTGAAAAATGGCCAAGAAATCAAATTCTACCAGGGTATGTAAACTTATGAGAACAACTTTATATACTTACCCATTTTCAGCCTGCTCCAGTCTGGCCATGTGATCAGACACCCTGGTGTCAGTCAGCGGTAGCCACAGAGGAGAGAAGGGAGCACATACAATGAATGGATCATAGGAGCCTATGGATGTTACCGCTCCAGACTTTACTAGCCGTTATCACATACGCTCTCCTCTCCCCTGCAGCCACCGCTGACACAGGGGAGATCACATAAGTTGACTTACAATTTGTCGGCATGGTGTACAGAAGATAAACAGCTCACAGGATTTTCAGCAGGATTGAGATTTTTTTTTTCACTTAACGAACAGATACAGTACAAACACTTTCAATGGTATATTTAAACAGACCAAAAAGGAAGCAATAAGACAAGAGCTATGTATTATATAAAATTCCATGTTCGACAGGCTCTTGAACGTGTGACCCGAAGAAAGGGTTAATCCCCAAAACATGTAGGTCCTACACCATTCAAGCTCCAGGATTTTTTCAAAAGTCTCCTTCGTCTCTCCTCTCCTTGCTCCTGTCACATGATGACCCATCGCTAGCCGTTGGAGCCCGCCCGTGTCTGTGTTGTTGGACACGGCTGGTGAGGAGCTCTGTTGTCCAGAGACCTGGGATTCACGGTGGTGTTGTGGGCTCCCCCCTGCTCCCCTGGTCTCACACCAGCAACACACCACCCCTCAGATCATCTGGGAATGGAGCCGGGATTTTCTTCCTTCTCCCTGGGCTATGATCTGGAGCCCTCAGGCTCACACATTGTCCCCCTCCCCTGGCGCTCCCTGGATATCTAGCCACGATCCTGGGCTTTTACATCTGGATAGATGCCCATGGGCACCTCTGGATTCCTGGGGTGCCCGCAGCATCCAATTCCCTGCAGCAGTGGAGGTGGGACAGCCATCCATCCTATAGGCTCCCAAGTGTCAGTCACTGAGTGCAGGTGTCCATAGGGCATTATTTAGCATACATTGTTTGGCTGACTAACTTTCTTGTCACACAGCTACATCTTCTGTTTGGCTTACCATATACTTTTTTTATATTTGCTAATAAACTATTATGATGAACATGGTTGTTACCCTTGATAATTTACCACTCTGGATCAGCGCTCCTTGAGTTGCTTTATTTGCTATGTATTATATACACTTGAATTATACTATACAGCTATAATATAAGAGGGTTGTAGAGACTAAATCCTGTATTGCTGTGTCCAGCCATGTCTCATTACAGCTATGTTCTCTCTGGTTCACTCCCATAACAATCTGCAACATTTGGGCAATGAAAGAATTAGCAAGAGACAGTTCCCCAGGAGGCATCTTAAGGGTGTACAGGTGTCAACCTGTCTTCAATGCTCCCAAGACGTTCAATGCCACCTCGGGGGTCTTATTAAAGCAGAATAAACTTGGAAGTGAAATAAAGAAAATAAGATGCATGGATCACTGAACACATACCGCAGGGGCTTCATCTCCAGGATATGTACTAGAGAAAAACGAATCTGACAACAGATAAAAAGCATTTGATCCACCGAAAGTGCCGTCTGCTACCTGCTAAAATCCTCATACTCGCTTTGATATTTTCTGTTTTCCTTAAAGGCAAGGGATGAATTATTTTAGAAGAGAAACTCAAACATATCTGATAGGTAAGTAGCCAAAAAAAAAAAAACACACACACACACACACACACACACACACACACATACACACACACACACCTTTGCAAGTTTAGATACCCTTGGTAAAATCATGTTTTTTGTAAATATAATTTTAGTAAATAAAAATTAAAAAAATTGAAATTACATTTGAAAATGTGCCTTTTAAACAGGCTGGCAAAACACTGTAGGGATACGTCAGGGACCATGTATGCCTTACGTTAGCAGAAGCTCTTCAGGAGACTAAGGCCTCATGCACTCTGGACGTTAAAATAACGTTATAAAAACCACCAGTAGCTTTGCAGTGAGTTTTTCAAAATTTTTGCAATAGCATTTTTTCCACTTTTTTTTCCAATGGATCAAAAACGATAAACGGTGGTGAGCCGCGTTGGCGTTAGAGCGTTTTTACAGCTGAAAAATTCCTCTGAGCCCACTAGTTTTGGGGTATTTTTACAGCCAAAAAGTTAACAGCCATGGACACATTGGGGAGTTTGACTGTAGAAAAAACAGCTGCTTTAAAAAAAAAAAAAAAAAAACGTCCAAAAACCATCCAGTGTGCATGAGGCCTAAAAGTCAGAAGTACAGACAAATATTTTTTTGGTTGCAGGTTTATAAGCCCTGGTTCACACAGGCGATGCGGGAACCAGCGCGATTCCAGTGCTGGTTTCCACATTGCATCTCCCTCACAGGCAGTTCACACTGGGGATCAACCGATATCGGCTTATTTCAGTGCCGATACCTATATATCGGCCACCTCTTGTGTGCCAATATTCTGTACATTAAAAGTTTTTTTTTTTTTAAATCCTTGGTATTGCTGTCACAAGGAATGTAAACATCCCTTGTGACAGTAATAGGCAGTGACCATTTTATGGAGGGTTTGGGGGGTCTATAAGACCCCAAACCCCTCCTCTGCACTTGAAAGTATTCAAAAAACGTCAAGCTCTGCGTTTTTGAATATTTTATATTTTTTATAATCCGTAGTAATCCGAGAAGTGATGTCGCTTCTGGGTTATTAGATTTGGGACCCGAACAAAGCATCGGCTTTGTTCTTGTTCGGGTTTTCGGCCAGCCGGCAGACGTGTTGGTTGCTCAGCCCTCCCGGTGGGACAGGTGAGCGGCGGGAGGGGGTACAACTCCTTCAAGCAATATCGGATAAGTTTGTGCCCAGAAAAAAAAAAAAAAGTGAAGATCGGCCTCATCGATAAATCGGTCGATCCCTAGTTTACACTGCCCTCTGCAAACTGCTACTGTGTCAATAAAAAAAAGTTCAATGACGCCCCCAGATCGGTTTGCAGAAAGCAGTGCAAACTGAATTGAGACAGAAATGAGATTGCATGGGGGGGGGGAGACAACTGTACGGCTGAACTCACATTGGACAGACATCGCATGCACTGCAATGCCGTGCGAATCACATGCAATGTCTGACATTGCATATGTGTGAACCCAGGAAACTAAAAGTCTCTTGTTGCAATGCCCCCCCCCCCCCCAATGCTGCAAGGGCCAACTGTTCATTTCTTTCTATGGGAAGGGAAAAGCAGTTCTACTTACTCTATGCTCCAACAGTAGACTGTCCCTCATTGACTTCACGTCTTATCTCATGGGCCCTGCATCAGTCTTGATGACGTCAGAGGGTCTTTGACCACTGGAGCGCAGGGGAGAACAGGCTGCGGAGACTAGCAGCACAGAGGAGTCTGCAGGTATGGAGAATCGGAGGATCAGGTAAATAAAACTGCCCCTGGGCCCCAGGATAGAAACAAGTGAGCCCCTGCTAGGCTTTTTTCTCTGCCAAGTCCTGTTAGGCCCCTTTCACACGGGTGCCTCTATGGAACGGATTCCACCTGCTCAGCAGGGGATTGCTCTGCTGATACCCACAGGCAGAGGACAGGTCCTGTCCGCTCCACTAAGCAGAGCAGACTTGGACCCAGTCCAGCTCTCCTCTATGGGGAAATCGGATGGAAAACAGACCACCTGTTTATTTCCATCCAATCCGCTAGACAGATAGAAAATAGGACCACCATCCATCTGGATTTGGAGGACAGGATCAGATCACATAGCGACGGATGTCAGCGCACATGTCACTGCTGACATCTGCCGCTCTATAGGAGGAGACTACAAGGTCTAATCAGCTCCACCTGAAAAACTGAAAGGTGGACCTGATCAGACATCCATGTGAAAGGGCCCCTAAAGTGAACTTCTAGGAAAACAAACAGTTTATCATCTTACCGCCCCTCGCTCTGTCATCCCTTTAAACAGTTCTGTACGCCTGGGGCGGGAAGTATCTGTTGCGGTGGTCACATGATCGGAAGCCCCCTGGCTTTAGCCTGGACCAAGAGTAGTCTGACAGCTTGGTCTTCGGGCTGGGAGTGTGCACAGATTACACGCTCAACACATAAGCTGCCCAGCAACACATTTGTGTGGTGTGGGGGTGGTAAAGCTCACCCTTTTGTGCTAGGCCATCGTAAAGGGGTAAAAGCATTTATTTTTTGCTTTACTTCCCAGATCACCTTCCTATTAAAAGAGGTGATTATGTAAATGTATTATCAAATGGAAAAAAAAACAAAAAAACAAAAAAAAAAAACGGGAGACAGACGTTGCTAAACCAAGAAATGAGTTTTTTTGTTGTAAGAGTCACAGAATTACACATTCAGAAGACTGCTCAGACTAGTTTTCACTCCAATGCACATATACCAAAAACACATACATATGCAGTGCATGCTGCATTGAAAAAAAAAAAAAAAAGGAAGATGCAGGTTTTTTTTTTGGGAGGGGGGTCAAATGCACTGCTTGTCAAAGTCAAGAGGCCCGGAAGACCCCTCTCCTCATAATTGGCCAAAACTAACCAATGAGTACTAAGTGAGGGGGGCTCTCCTGCAGCGAGCCCCCCACTGCCCCAGGAAGGGGAGTGAGGAACCTAAGGGCCACCTCCCCTTCCTGGACATCACACATAAAAAGTACAAAGTGACACTCCCCTGATTTGTTGGTTTATAAAATTAAAAAAATAAATGTAGTGGAGTAGCACAGGCAGCAGATGAGGTAGGCATTTTCCACCTACCGTATATACTCGAGTATAAGTCGTTCCGAGTATAAGTCGAGGCCCTAATTTACCACCAAAAAAAAAAAATGGGAAAAACTTACTGACCCGAGTATAAGACGAGGGTGAGAAATGCACAGCTACTGTAAGTGGAAAAGAGGGTCAACAATGCCCATTTGCATGCCTCACTGTGCCCATTTGCAGCCATAGGTCCCCTGAACTTCAAACTTGGTAGTTAAGGGTTCCTAGATGCCCCCTAGCTGCAGCCAAAATTTGGGGTCTCTGGACCCAAAGGGTCCCGAAATGACATTGCTGCAGATGGACACAGTTGACCGGATTTGGGGCCCCATATCTCGGGGCCACTTAGTGCTAGGAACCCCAAATTTGGTGTGAAAACCCAGTGGAGCTAGCACCATAAACTTTCCAAAGCTGGGGTTTCTAGCACTAAGTGACCCCGAGATACAGGGCCCCAAAAATCAGTTCAGAAAATGTCAAGCACTTTTCTGCAGCAGAGAATGACATTTTTCGAACCAATTTTGAGGCCCCGTATCTCAGGGCCACTTAGTGCTCAGAACCCCAGCTTTGGATATGTTATTGTACCAGTTCCACTGGGTTTACATACCAAATTTGGTGTTCCTAGCACCAAGTGGCCCTGAGATATGGGGCCCCAAAGTCGGTTCAGAAAATGTCAAGCACTTTTCTGCAGCAGAGAATGACATTTTCCGAACCGATTTTGGGGACCCGTATCTCGGGGCCACTTAGTGCTAGGAACTTCAGCTTTGGATATGTCATGGTACCCTAACCACTGGGTTTGCACACCAAATTTGGGGTTCCTAGCACCAAGTGGCCCTGAGATACGGGGCCCCAAAGTCAGTTTGGAAAATGAAGTCGAGGGGGGCACTTTCAGCACAAAAAAAATGTGCTGAAAAATTCGACTTATACTCGAGTATATACGGTACTTTATGGAGACAGTTTTTACTGGTAAGTTTATTAATGCAGCAAAGTTGCTTTAAACACAGAAAATCCACCAAGCAGGAATTGCAAAGATTTGCATAGAACTATATGCAGTAGGAGTCTGTTTGTATGAATTTTAGGCAGAAAAGCCAGCTAAATGCCCCAGAGGCCGCAAGGTCTTTACACGAAATGGAGAGAGATGGGATAAGTTGTGGATCCTCTCTTTGCACTATATCCAGCCGCATTCATAATAAAACCCAGGGCACGCTCAGGGCCACAGAGATAAACCACCAAGTGTTTGCTCAACTGCATTTGTCCAAGAAGCCAAACAATCCGCCAATCGTAATGAGTTATCTGCAAACCTAGCCATATCCCGACCACACTCCATTATCTGGCTACTAGCTGTAGTATTGGTGGAGCAGAAAGTAAAGTTGGCGTTGTTTGTTTTCCCCCTTATCAGAAATATAAGGCGAAAAAAAAAAAAGACAAAAAGACAAAATCAATTACTAAAGGGATCATGGGAGTTCAAGCTATTAGCAAGTGACAGATTAGGGAGCCGTTCTAAATTCTCTTTCCAATACCACTGTGTAAAGTCAGTATTACACAGAACAGAAAATTCAATTCAGGGCAACAAGGGATGGAAACGGACAGAAAAAAAAAAAAAACCCCTCTTAAATGACTAATTAATTCTTCGCCTTAACAGCTCCATTGATCTTCCTGCCATTCAGCGAGGAGAGATTTGGTCATTTGTAGGAGAATTACGCTGCATAAACCTGATTTATTCTAAGGCTTTAAATTAATCAGAGGACATTTTATGCCTTATTACTAATGTAATGTGTCACTGACATGCGTGAAAATAATTGTGTATATCTTTATTGAGAAGTCGCTGTGTTTTCTCTGTATTAAAACTGGAAAAAAAAAAAAAAGGAAGAAGGACTACATTAAAGTTCCAGAATAAAAACGCAATCACTCACACCATTTTAAAAACAATTCCAGACGTTTTTAATTGTGGATAGATTGGGGAAGGGTTAGAACCTCATAGGTTTGCAGCATTCTTGATCTAAGGGACATACAATGGCAGAAAATAAATAAATAAAACTTAAAATCTCTGCCAGGGTTTTATTGCAGAGCGTCACCTTTGGAGGGATTATCTTGCACCAGCTACCCTAGTTTGTTAGAGCCAGAAAAAAAATAAAGATAATATACATACACAGCTCGGTGCATATAAAAGCAAGCTAGACCAAGCCTACAACATCCTTTTCAACCCTTCAGGATATTACTAGATCTACAGCCCATAGACCTTTGCATGAACAGTAAATTGATGCAGAATAAATAAAAGAAAAGGGGAATGTGGCACAGTTGGCGTATTTGACGCCCAGTGCTGTTCTATATGACAAAATCAAATAATAATAAAAATTAAACTTTTATTGTCTATATATCTTTTCTAGCTGTTCTCATTTGTTCCTTTATGTTGGGGGTCAGCAGAAAAGGGCCCCCTGGATTGGGGGTCAGCGGAAAAGGGCCCCCTGGATTGGGGGTCAGCGGGAGAAGGAACTTTGTACATTGGCAGGCAGTGGAAAAAATATTTAAACTGGCGATTAGAGTGAACACTCCCTGGACTACTGGATCAGAGGGAAGAATGCCTCTTACATTTGGTGGCCTGAGTTAAGAGTCTGAATAATGATGCAGCACTTACAAAAGGTTGTAAACCTCAAACATGAAATATGAACAAAGCATATCACTTTATAGTGTGTACTTGTCTCAATCCAGAGCACCAAGTGTCATTTCTGTCTGCTGACTCACCTCTCTATCAGCAGAAATCCCTTCTAGTCACCAAGAGGGGAAAAAAAAAAAAAAAAAAAGTGTGACAGAGGATCACAGCCTCAGCTCTGTTCTTGTGTGAAGGGGGGCATGTTCCCATCTTCCAATCAGCTCTCAGAGTTCTCCTCACTGGATGTAAATTCAGCTCTCCGTCCCCTGCTTTTGAGAGCTGGGAGATCCTGTGTAATTTCTGTACTTTGAATGGATGTAGGAGAAAGATAGCTGTAGATAAACAGGTACAACTTATATAGCAGAATTTGTTTTTTTATCACCTGAGGCCAGCCATTTCACTGAGTAAATGTGAGGGTTTACAACCACTTTAAATCCAACAACTGAACCATCTTAAAGTAAACCTGTTGCAAGAAGCTATGGAAGTTGCTATTGCCAACATGTACAGGCGGTCCCCGGGTTACAAACAAGACAGGGACTGTAGGTTTGTTCTCAAGTTGAATCTGTTTGTAATTTAGAACAGGTACATTTTTTAAGTGTAGCTCCAGCCAAAAAATCTATTTAAGATTTTTGGATAACCTAGGGAAGGGTTATCACCCCTGTGACATTTGTTTTGCTGTCTGTGCCCCTCTTCAGAAGATTTCACCTCACTTTCTGTCCCAATGACAATTGGATTTTGAAAATGTTGGGTTATTAGGGAAACAAGGATTGGTGATAAAGCATCAGTGGAGAAACCTTTTTCACATATTAACTCTTACAGGAGAGAATTTCCCTTCCTAGGGGTAGATTTCATCTCACTTCCTGTTGTCTCCTTCCGTTTGTAAGAAGGAGTCGTTTGTAAGTAGGAGGTTTGTAAGTAGGGGACCCCCTGTACTTCTAAAATTTCTGGCAGTCTTCAGTACTTATTACCATAACATGGGTTCTGACTTCAATCTGCGTTTACTTGCCGCATGCTTGTTCCAACTTCCAAATTCAAGGTACTGAAAAAATGCTGGGCAACAAGATTTTTATTTTTTTTTTTGTAAAAAAGGTCAGCAGTGGTATAGAACAATGGTCACCAACCCTGTCCTCAGGGCCCACTAACAGGCCAGGTTTGCAAGATAACTGAAATACATGACAGGTGATATAATTTGCTGCTCAGTGATTGCAGTATTCTAGTCTGCATCTCCCCAAGGTAATACTTAAAACCTGGCCTGTTAGTGGGCCCTGAGGACAGGGTTGATGACCACTGGTATAGAAAAAACACAAAAGAAAAAAGTCCAAGTGGTCCATCGAGTACTTTACTTTTTTTTTCATGCAAGCATTTCACTTACTGATAACTGACCCAATACCTTTGTAACATTAAGCTGGTCATAGAAGGATTGAAATTCCATCCCTCCCTGCTGAACCAGCCAAATTTGGATCCAGTATGGCCGTTCCCATTCACGAGAAGTTGATCTATCAATTGTTTTCATGAATAGGCTTGCTGGAAATTGTTTAGGAGTAAAACTGGCCATACATGGTTCAGTTTTGTTCGTTCAGTCAGCAGGCTGAAAAAAATAAAAAAATAAAAAAAATAAAAAAAACAGAATCCATGCGATGTGGATTAGAGGTCGACCGATATATCGGCCGGCCGATATATCGGCCGATATTTGGCTTTTTTTACTTAATCGGCATCGGCCGATTGTGCTGATAAAAAAGCCGATAATAGCTTCAGTGGGACTTGCAAATGACTTCTGTAATATAAGTCAGTGCAAGTTGTCTGAAGTTTTCTTCTCTCCTCCTCTGGGCAGCCTGCCAAGTCTGATAAGAAGATACATTTGTATCTCTTTCAGGTTCTTTTTATCAATAGACTGAACTCTGTGTGTAGAAGTTCTCAGTTTAACCATTTAAAGACTAAATCTTTTCTGACATTTGTTGCTTACAAGTAAAAATCCTGTATTTTCTGCTAGAAAATCACTTGGAACCCCCAAACATTATATATATATTTTTTTTAGCAGAGACCCTAGGGAATAAAATAGCGGTTGTTGCAATATTTTATGTCACACGGTATTTGCGCAGCGGTCTTTCAAACGCATTTTTTTTTTTAAAAATTAATGAAAAAAAAAAAAAAAAAAAAATAAGCAGTAAAGTTAGCCCATTTTTTTTCGTCCAAAAGTTTTGATTACCTGTTTTTGTGTATTTAATATTTAAGATATAGTTATTTTTTTTTCATCTAAATTATACATACAAGTGAACTGATTGGAGGTTTGTTTTGTTTAATAAATGTTTAAATATAAAAAATTTTCTGTATCACTTATTACATAAGGTTGCTTTCACACTGGAGCGGGCATGCGTTGACGGTAAAACACTGTTAGTTTTAGCGGCGCTTTACCGTCATTTTAGCGGCGCTATTCGGCTGCTAGCGGGGCGCTTATAACCCAGCTAGCGGCCGAGGAAGGAGTTAAATGCGCCCATGAAGCGCTGCTGCCGAAACACTTTGCAGGCGCTTCGGCAGCGGTGCGCATTCATTTCAATGGGCAGGAGTGGTGGAGGAGGGGTATACACCGCTCCAAAGATGCTGCTTGCAGGACTTTTTTTTATTATCCTGCCAGCGCATCGCCTCAGTGTGAAAGCACTCGAGCTTTCACACTGAGACTGCAGGGGAGCCGTTTTACAGGCGCTATTTTTAGCCCAAAAGCACCTGAAAAA
Source organism: Lithobates clamitans (assembly GCA_037952925.1). NCBI lineage: Eukaryota > Metazoa > Chordata > Amphibia > Anura > Ranidae > Lithobates > Lithobates clamitans. The sequence goes on along the minus strand of JBBGZY010001323.1, from coordinate 2,472,349 downwards.
CGCCCCAGTGTGAAAGGGGTCTAACTGTTAGATTTTATGAGATGAAGGGAAAAAAAAAAAAAAAAATCGGCATCATATATCGGCCATCGGCCACCGCGATTTCTAAATATCGGCATCGGCCAGGGAAAAACCCATATCGGTCGACCTCTAATGTGGATGTTGAAATCCTCCCTGGTGTGTCATTGTATTCCAACAATGCGGGACTCCCCCGCTGTCAGAATACACCGATTAGTGCAGCAGCTGATTGGCTTCATGAACCGATCAATGTTTCTGATGGCAGGGGAGTCCTGCCGTCAAGATGCAATGGCACAGTGGGGTGGGTTCACACAGCGTCATCGAATCGGTTCATCCAACCCCCCCCCCCCCCTTCATTCAGCCAGCTGGGCGACCAAAAACGAAAAAACAAAATGTGAGAACACCCGCCTGGCTGTGCCGTCTGGCAGAGCTCTGTAAATATCTGTGCTAGCTAGACAAAACTGCATATCCTTTGACAGGTAAACCAGCACTCATATGTATTTCAACTGTGTATTTAGCAGTGTGCTCGGAATTCCACAAAAAAATAAAAAAATTAATGAAAAACAATATAAAAGCACACATTACTCAATGAATTGACACCATTATCTTATAGAAAAAAGTGTGGGAACTCCCTACTGTCATCCATTGTAAGAAATACATTTTCCAGAATAATAATAAAAAATATAAAAATATCCCTCGCAGCTATGCAAATTGTTACAACAAAAAAAGTTATTCAGGAAAAACAAATGAATATTGTGTCCTGGTACTGCAAAACCCCCCGGGCATTATGAAGACTTCCGCTTTCAATTTTCCCCATTTAGTCCAAAAATATTACAAGGAAACAAAAATGTCAAAATATCAACTTTACTTCCCCTATACATCATGAATGAAGAGGTCATCAATTCAACACTGGAGAAGGAAAGAGGAAGGGATAACATGACCACTAAAAAAGGAGAGAGAAAAAAAAAGTTGAACCAAAACTAGGTGTAGTTCACTATGGTAGTGTATGAGTATGAATGCTGGCCAAGTACAGAGTGATGTACAAAGCAATACCTCCATATGGGACATGTATCCATGTCTCTGCTGGGGAAAAAAAATCCTACATGGTGCATTTTTGGACAAAATTGTCCTCCATCCCATTTAAGCCAACCAAACTAGGTCTTTTCAACTTCTGAGGTTGAGCTCTAGCTGGACAAAATATAGAAAATCAATTGGGGGGGGGGGGGGTTGTGGAGAGGGATGAGGGGCGGGGCCTTTTTTGGGAAAAACAAAAAATATCTATTAAGCCCCCAATAAAAAGATGGCATGAGGCACACAATGTCACAGTAGTGTCCTTTACCTCCCTTCACATCACCCACCACAGTGGTGTCCTGTGTCCCCCCCTACAGTAGTGCCCTCTGCCCTCCTTTACATCACTCCCCCACTGTGGGTTCTCTGTCCCCCTTTACATCACTCCCCCACTGGGTTCTCTGTCCCCCTTTACATGACTCCCCCCACTTGGTTCTCTGTTCCCCTTTACATCACTCCCCCACTGGGTTCTCTGTCCCCCTTTACATGACTCCCCCCACTTGGTTCTCTGTCCCCCTTTACATCACTCCCCCACTGTGGGTTCTCTGGCCCTCCTTTACATCACTCCCCCACTGTGGGTTCTCTGGCCCTCCTTTACATCACTCCCCCACTGTGGGTTCTCTGTCCCCCTTTACATCACTCCCCCACTGGGTTCTCTGTCCCCCTTTACATCACTCCCCCACTGTGGGTTCTCTGTCCCCCTTTACATCACTCCCCCACTGGGTTCTCTGTCCCCCTTTACATCACTCCCCCACAGTAGTGTCCTCTGTCCCTTTGCCCCCCCCCCACCCCAATATGTAGGTAGCACTGGCCTACCTAACGCAGGTGTACAGCGGAGCAGAGAATGAGAGGCAGCACAGCACTGGCTGGAGGGCGGGAGCAGGAGCTGTCAGTTAACTTTTCACATTAAGCTGCTGATTGGTTTCTAGGACTGCCTGGTGTTCTAGCAACCAGTCACCTGCTAGGCAACATGAAAATTTAACTAAGGCAGCTCGTGCTCCCGCCCTCCATCTAGTGCTGTGCTTCCTCCCACTCTCTGCAGTGAAAAGGAGAGTGGCAGAGGCTGGGGGGAAAGACCTGCAAAGCAGAGCCATTGTTTGCGATCTACCCATTGGCTGCCCACTGTCTATGGGTGGATGCAATAGATGGCTTGCCAACCCCCACATTACAGCATCACCTGCTATAGTCTAGCAATAGTTATTCCATACAGGGCCCAGGAGGAGAGAATGATGAGCACTTTTCACAATCAGAAGGTGCTCATTTGGCCTTCTTTACATGGGCATACTTATACATATGCCCATATACGGGCCATCCATTGTAAGAAATACATTTTCCAGAACAAAAAAAAAAATCCCGACACCTCGCAGCTATGCAAAATTGTTAAAACAAAAAAAGTTATTCAGGAAAAACAAAGGAATATTGTGTCCTGGTACTGCAAACCCCCCGGGCATTATGAATACTTCCACTTTCAATTTTCCCCATTTAGTCCATAAATATTACAAAGGAAACAAAAATGTCAAAATATCAATTTCACTTCCCCAGTATATCATAAATGAAGAGTTCAGCAATTCAACACTGGAGAAGGGAAGAGGAAGGGATAACATGACCACTAAAATAAAAGTTGAACCAAAACTAGGTGTAGTTCACTATGGTAGTGTATGAGTATGAATGCTGGCCAAGTACAGAGTGATGTACCCGTTGGCTGCCCACTGTCTATGGGTGGATGCAATAGATGGCTTGCCGACCCCCACATTACAGCATCACCTGCTATAGTCTAGCAATAGTTAGGCCATACAGGGCCCAGGAGGAGAGAATAATGAGCACTTTTCACAATCAGAAGGTGCTCATTGGCCTTCTTTACATGGGCACTCTATATGCCCGTATACGGGCCATGTTAGGCCGTAGGGAGATGCACAGGTGTTCTGTACATCCCCATTTATGTCAATTGGGACCCAGCAGCTGCGTGGACACAGTTGCTGATTACAGTTTTATAGGCATGTGGCTAAAGGTGCATGCAGATCAATTAGAACATTAAACTGAATATTTAAAGAAGGGCAGGCAAAAGAATAAAAATGCTACCTACCCATAAATCCCCATCTATTTGGTACAAATCTTTATGTTAATACCTTTTTTCAAGTGTTTGGGGTTTTTGTGATCACATGACCTCAAAGTTCTGGAGGGCCAACAACAGCACTTAATCACCCAGCAGCATCCACTGCTATAGGTCCAGTCGTAAGGAGAGAGAGAGTTCCCTCCAATGAGCTGCATATTAAAACAGAGGAGCCGGAGATTTAGGGTCATGTGACCACACATAAAAACCTAAAATAAAGTTACATTGTGGTTTATGCTTGAAATGTATGCAGGGCAATGGGAAGGCAACATTTTAGAGTGGTTTAGATGTTAGGCCTCTCCCCATCTGCACTACCTTGCTTCCTATGATCATAATAAAGATTTTATACCTAGATTTCTACATGCTCCCTCTAGTGGCCATCTGCATATCAGGCAGTGTATTCAGTATCCTTCCAAAACAGCTGAAATAAAAGCAGTGTGATAACAAGATCTCGACAATCAGAAGTGCTCGTTATCACTGTCCTGGGAAAGCCCAAATCATCATTGCTCAAGCTCTGCATCAGGTATAATTGGGCCCCAAGGCTAACCAAGCTCATCTTAACCCATCATTAAGTAGGCAATGCTAATCACATCCCAGTACAATGCCATAATCCAAATAAGGAACAGCAACCAATCAAATGAAATGTGAAAGCATCATTATAAACCATCTACTGCAAAAAAACCATAGTTTGCCTTTTAGGGGACCTTCCAAAACTCATCATGACCTTGTATGAAAATAAATGCTTTCAAAACTGGGTATAAGAATGCAGCTACCTGGATAAATGACTTTCTTTGTTTCACAATCACATAATAGGGTCAAACTGCCCCACCCAGGCTCAAAGTCTGGGACAGTCAGCAATTTATACCACGTAAAAATTCCTAGATCACCACGTAAGGAGGCGATATGGGACGGGATGCAAATTTCCTATAATGTTTGTCACCATGGCTGTTAGGAAACACTCTGGTCCAAACACATTTACTGTGCCCATGAATGTGTGCCCATGTAAACAGCTAAAAATAGGGGGGGCGCTATGCCAGCTAGGGCACACATCTATATTCCTTTCAATGAAATTAAGCCAAAATAGGGCCTCACGCATACACACACTTAGAAGCTCCTGTGTGCCATGGCATAAAATCCCCGACACTTTCTGGTGCCCGAGGTAAGTACAGCCACCAGTACAAGTGAATGGCTGTACGTGGCCATGCATGTGAAAGTTTCATATGTGCATGGGCTGGTGGCTGTACGCGGTATGGGCGGCTCCCTGGGCACCAGAAAGCATCGGGGATTTCACACCTTGGCACACAGGAGCTGCAAAGCATCCATATCCATGAGGCCAAAGGTTTTTGCTTCATTTTATTTATTTTTTTTACATTTACCAGCTGACTGACTTTTTTCCCCATTATTTTTCTAAGTTACAATATATTAGAAAAAAAAAAAAATTCAAAAAACATGTGAATGATATTGGATGAACTACTGCCAACCCAACTTTCTTGGACTCCCAAAAGTCAACTTGGGTACAGCCAGCATTTCGAATTGGTTCACATTGTCCTCCATTGTAAACCATTGTCGCAGTGGGAATGCCTCCCACTGCACTATTGTATTCTGTGCCGCGGCCCCCACCCCCCCGCTGGCAGAATACAATAGCGCAGTGGGGGGCATTTCCCCACATCAACATTAACTGTGTTGATAGGGGAATCGAGCGATTTTCTTTCCTTCTACCCATGGCAGAAGGAATGAAAATCGTATCATTAAATGGCCAGCTTTACATTTTCTTAAAGTAAGCCTCTATACTTACTCAGTACAGGTTTCCTTATACTCTGCTAAGACAGAGGAAGGGGCGTCCTTCTGCAAAGTGTGTAATCTGATCTCCTCGCTATACAGGTCTAATGTATATTACAATAGCAGCTATTAACTGATTCTTCAGAAAACTTGCATTCTGGATTGCTGTCTGGGAATAAAGAATATATTTACAAAAGGGTAAGAAAAAAGTTCCATCTGAAAAAAAAAAAAAAAAAAAAAAAAAAAAAAAAGGGGGGGGGTGGAAGAAGTATATACATGCAATATAAATATTATAATATAGAATGCCATTGCAGCTGCAAGCTTTTGAGCCCCTCCAAGAAACAAAGAAGCCCTGCTTCCACTCAAGGCCAGCCGTCCTTCCCTGCATGACCTGTAGCAGGACACAATACAACATTATTTGAAAGGGAAAGTGACTGGCTCGGGGATTCACAAGTGCTGGCAGTGAGACAATGAGGTGATTGACAACTATATGCAACACATTATTACCACTTAAAGAGTCAATAGAATGCGCCATTAGGAAATAATTTATGAGTTTGTCCTTTGTGTCACATCCACCACTGATTTTTCGAGAGAAAGATACACTGAACTGCACAAGGCTAACCAGGAATGGATGTTCTACAGCTTTAAAGCCCAGCCAACAGGGAAACTGCCATGGAATGCAGGATTGTGGGAGCGAGCCGCCAGGGCCTCGGAGATGTTATGGACTAAAAAGGCACCTTGGGAATGTTACAGCGGAACTAAAAATCTGATAAGCTTATCTCCAAATGAGGCTGAAGATTGCAGATACAGCTTGTATGTATTTCAAACTAGGGAAGTCTACCGTTTATTTGCAGGCACAAAGAAAAGTACTGCTTTAATGCGTAATTTCTATTTCAGGCTGTGACCCCATTGGAGAGATTATACCCTCACAGCCTGTTTGCAGCCATGCTCACACAAGAAATGAGGGGTGTCGTTGCCATTGATACAAAAAAGGCAATGAAAGCAAAAAAAAAAAAAAAAAAATGTATACTCAATGGGCTGCCTAAAGCAAGCCATAGATTATACAAATTATATAATTCTTTCCATCTACCGCAGGTGTAAGAGAATTTAAAATCGATTGATTCCCCAATTAACAGTCAGTGTTGATGGCAGAACACCACCCGCAGTGCTATTGTATTCTGCTGGCAAAAACACATTGATCACTGCTAGCACCTATAGTTGCCAGCAGGGATCACACGCAAAAAAAAAAAAATCAGACAGGCTGGTTGTACTTTAGATCAATGGATCCACTTCTGTACAACCAGCCTACCCAGAGGTGGATCAAGATGCGCTCCATCTATGGCCAGCTTAAAGAGGAAGTAAACCCTGGTGGGTTTTTCTTCCTTTCTTCTTCCCTGCAAAGTAAAGGCATAATGTGCTAGTATGCATCACATACTAGCACATTATGGGACACTTACCTGCAAACGAAGACAGCGTTGTCCCCGCTGCAGGCTGCATCTATCTTTGCCAGTCTTCTTTCCGGGGCCGCGGACTCTGGCCCTGTGACTGGCCACAGCCATGTGCGCACAGGAGCCGCCGGTCATGGCACACTCGCCTGAAGAAATGGCACAGGTGGTCGTTCCTTCAGAGCGCATACACCGATGACATCAGTGCATTAAAACAGTAAATATCTCCTTAACGGCGCATGTTAAGGAAATATTTACAGTACCTATAGGTAAGCCTTATTCTAGGCATAAAATATAGGTACAACTTCCCCATGAAGGTTTACAACCTCTTTAAAGTAGTGGTAACCTTCCCTCATTGTACTACAAATGGGTTTTTTGTCAAAGTTTCTGAGATTTCCCACCCCTACTTGTACCAAGGACAAATATCCCCAATAGGGACTTCTAAAGTTATACAGGTTTGAATTTTTTTTTTTTTTTTTTTTTTTTTTTAACAGTCATAATGCAAATGCAAGTGACTGTTAAAAAAAAAAAAAAAAAAAAAAAAAAAAAACACCCTTGACAGCATTTTATCGTGTAACTTGTTCCAGCAGGTTTGTGATCTCCTGCTGTACTTTGCACCACACCAGGAGGAGCTCTGGTAGCCTCTAGCAGCACACCAGGAGGAGCTCTGGTAGCCTCTAGCAGCACACCAGGAGGAGCTCTGGTAGCCTCCAGCAGCACACCAGGAGGAGCTCTGGTAGCCTCCAGCAGCACACCAGGAGGAGCTCTGGTAGCCTCCAGCAGCACACCAGGAGGAGCTCTGGTAGCCTCCAGCAGCACACCAGGAGGAGCTCTGGTAGCCTCCAGCAGCACACCAGGAGGAGCTCTGGTAGCCTCCAGCAGCACACCAGGAGGAGCTCTGGTAGCCTCCAGCAGCACACCAGGAGGAGCTCTGGTAGCCTCCAGCAGCACACCAGGAGGAGCTCTGGTAGCCTCCAGCAGCACACCAGGAGGAGCTCTGGTAGCCTCCAGCAGCACACCAGGAGGAGCTCTGGTAGCCTCCAGCAGCACACCAGGAGGAGCTCTGGTAGCCTCCAGCAGCACACCAGGAGGAGCTCTGGTAGCCTCCAGCAGCACACCAGGAGGAGCTCTGGTAGCCTCCAGCAGCACACCAGGAGGAGCTCTGGTAGCCTCCAGCAGCACACCAGGAGGAGCTCTGGTAGCCTCCAGCAGCACACCAGGAGGAGCTCTGGTAGCCTCCAGCAGCACACCAGGAGGAGCTCTGGTAGCCTCCAGCAGCACACCAGGAGGAGCTCTGGTAGCCTCTAGCAGCACACCAGGAGGAGCTCTGGTAGCCTCTAGCAGCACACCAGGAGGAGCTCTGGTAGCCTCTAGCAGCACACCAGGAGGAGCTCTGGTAGCCTCCAGCAGCACACCAGGAGGAGCTCTGGTAGCCTCCAGCAGCACACCAGGAGGAGCTCTGGTAGCCTCCAGCAGCACACCAGGAGGAGCTCTGGTAGCCTCCAGCAGCACACCAGGAGGAGCTCTGGTAGCCTCTAGCAGCACACCAGGAGGAGCTCTGGTAGCCTCTAGCAGCACACCAGGAGGAGCTCTGGTAGCCTCTAGCAGCACACCAGGAGGAGCTCTGGTAGCCTCCAGCAGCACACCAGGAGGAGCTCTGGTAGCCTCCAGCAGCACACCAGGAGGAGCTCTGGTAGCCTCCAGCAGCACACCAGGAGGAGCTCTGGTAGCCTCCAGCAGCACACCAGGAGGAGCTCTGGTAGCCTCCAGCAGCACACCAGGAGGAGCTCTGGTAGCCTCCAGCAGCACACCAGGAGGAGCTCTGGTAGCCTCCAGCAGCACACCGGGAGGAGCTCTGGTAGCCTCCAGCAGCACACCGGGAGGAGCTCTGGTAGCCTCCAGCAGCACACCGGGAGGAGCTCTGGTAGCCTCCAGCAGCACACCGGGAGGAGCTCTGGTAGCCTCCAGCAGCACACCGGGAGGAGCTCTGGTAGCCTCCAGCAGCACACCGGGAGGAGCTCTGGTAGCCTCCAGCAGCACACCGGGAGGAGCTCTGGTAGCCTCCAGCAGCACACCGGGAGGAGCTCTGGTAGCCTCCAGCAGCACACCGGGAGGAGCTCTGGTAGCCTCTAGCAGCACACCGGGAGGAGCTCTGGTAGCCTCTAGCAGCACACCGGGAGGAGCTCTGGTAGCCTCTAGCAGCACACCGGGAGGAGCTCTGGTAGCCTCTAGCAGCACACCGGGAGGAGCTCTGGTAGCCTCTAGCAGCACACCGGGAGGAGCTCTGGTAGCCTCTAGCAGCACACCAGAAGGAGCTCTGGTAGCCTCTAGCAGCACACCAGAAGGAGCTCTGGTAGCCTCTAGCAGCACACCAGAAGGAGCTCTGGTAGCCTCTAGCAGCACACCGGGAGGAGCTCTGGTAGCCTCCAGCAGCACACCGGGAGGAGCTCTGGTAGCCTCCAGCAGCACACCGGGAGGAGCTCTGGTAGCCTCTAGCAGCACACCAGAAGGAGCTCCGGTAGCCTCTAGCAGCACACCAGAAGGAGCTCTGGTAGCCTCTAGCAGCACACCAGAAGGAGCTCTGGTAGTATGTCAGTTATTTAGTGGTCTTTTGCAACAAGTTGGTGAAACCCAATAATCTCCTGATGGCATTGAATAGTGAAACATAATGGCAGTCTCTTGGAACAGGCATGGTAAAATAAGGGGCACCCATCATGATAAAGCCTCAGCTGTTAATGCTATCTAGACACCCACAATATTCAGCAGTCACACAATGTGAATAGTTTTCTCAGGTTAAGATCTGTTGTAAGAAGCAATATACTGCAGTCTGCAGGGGTGCTATATGGCTTATTTCATTGGATGTTCTAGCCGGTTTGTTGTGTGGAGGTGGTTTGGCAATCGTCTGATTAGCATGCCGATGCTGAAATGTCTATCACTATTTTATCACACCCCATAAAGCCATGCTGACACTCTACGATTTGCTGCACACGTGCTTTAGGCCCACATTTTGTATCAGCCTTAGGATCCTCAATCTGTTGAACCAACCCTGCATGTTTAGAATACCATACAAGTTCACATAATTAAAAAAAAGGCTCTTGGCACACATTTTACTTCAAGGATACAAATATGATAAATGTTTTATAATACAGTTTTAATAGCCACACTGAGAAGTCCTACACAAAAAAATAAATAAAATATGTGTTGACAATATCACAATTTCTAAAAAATGATATTTCAGAAACAAACTGACCTTGAGATATATAAAAAAAAAAAAAAAAATACAGGTTTCGAACATTTAAAGAAGAAGGACGTCAGACAGATTTGAAAAGCCACCAATGATCCCAGTTGAGTATTCATTACAAACCCTTTACACAGAACTAGCAGAAATACCCGAATCCATCCTGATCTCTACCTCGTGAAGCCGTGTATATAATTTATAGAAGCGTGTCTAGATTGTACTGCTTTGTACAGTGCCCTCAGCCAACAGAATGAACATGCTTATAAAAAGGGACAGAGCAGATTGGGGACCTCAATGGCATGTTTCAGCTGTCCAATCACAGGTTAGTGACCAAGTTGTGTTCCTTAAATTAAGGAGAGCGAAAAAAAAAAAAAAAAAGAAGGGGGGGGGGGGTGAGGTCGCCAACCTGGCAGGGGTAAGATAAGCAAAAAAGGCTGTCTGTACAAAACTACAAATGCTTTGGTAGGTAACACTCCTGTACATTTCATGGTAAGCCTGGAATTCAGCTTTAAGTCACCTTTTTTTTCTGTGCGACTTAAAAAGCAAAAACATGGTGATATATTCTAACTGCAAATTTGTGTCTGTTTGCCCCACATTGTGTCCACAGTAGCATACACAAAATGTGAGATATAATTTAAATTGAGCCGATTGCATTCTAGGATCACCAGAAAACCATAGGATAGTGATCTTGCTCATCCAGGATTTGAGGTTCTCCACAAATTACAGACTAGTTGTCAGAGAGCTCAGCACGCTGCAAATATGATGAGTATTAATGGAAACCTATGCGGTCACAAAACCGTACACTGCCATGGTCTGCCTCCTCCTACAATGCTAGTTGCCTGGCTTTCTGACTTCTGTACTTTAAGCCGGTAAAGTCAGAACTCCTGATCTACATTACTGTTCCAACCATCAAGCCAATGCGTCCACATCTCAGCAATAGCAAGTGCTGTATTTCTTCCATCTGGCAAAGTCCTATCAGTGTCTACATTTTCCTAATCTAATGGAAATATTCTGCAGGACTTTTTCCAGACATAATTTGAAAGAGAAATTAACCGAGAACAGTATCCAGTGACATGATCTGAACTGTCATAAAAATTTGCATGATTGCGTTGTATACCTGGATGGGTCCACCTTTCACAGGGGTATTTATTATTTCCTGTTCTGTCACTGTACCTGGTCCTATCTGAGCATTTCATAGAGATTAACACTTTCCATGATGGATGAGGGTGTTCAGGCACTGCCAATATGCATTTAAACTTCATTATTTAAAACATCTTTATTCAGTTAATCAAAAGGACTTATATTTTAGTCCCCATCCACATTTGAGCAGAACATAATGTATGTTGGCTGATTTTGAAGTCATTTTTAAGCATGCCATATAGCAGCTTGTTTGGGGCATGATTGTCCATTTTTTGGCACCAAAGACTATAAAAAAAAAAAAAAAAAAAAAAAAACAAAACACAACACTTAAAACGTAAAGTGTTTGTAAACCTCTGAAATGTTCTTTTTATAAAAACAAACATGCCTATACTTACCTGCTCTGTGCAAAACAATTAAAATTGATCCTCTTCTGGGCACTCTAGGCTCCTTCTCATCAGGTGCCCCCCACAGAAAGCCACTTTCCATGGGGGCTGCCGAGTACCGCTGCCCCGTTCAATGACAAGGACAGCCCTGCCCCCCACTCCTTGTGACAGGATTTGATTGACAGCAGGAGGAGCCTCCTGCTGCTATCAATCTGTCCAATGAGAGACAGCGGCTGGAGCTGCTGCTCTTGTGTACATCACTAGATCGGGCAAAAAAATTAAATTTAAAAAAAGGGGGGGGGGATCTGCAGCACAAAAACGTTTTTTCATTTTTTAAAGGTGAAAAACATTGAGACTTTACAACCACTAACTTTTTTTGTGAGTCCCCCCCCTTCCATTGACGTCAATGGGGCCCAAAAAGTCCAATTCTGCTTCAAACATAGCCCATGTACCTATTCTAGCTTCAGGCACCGAGATACAGGTGCCTGAATGCTCAAAAGGAGACTGGGACAATCCAATGGTTTGGCTTGTTGAACGATTGGAGCGTCAAGCTACACAATGCTTGGTAAGCTGCAATATAATAGGTATATAATAGGTTTGCTTTTTGGTTTAATACCGATTTAAACAACATTTTGTTTTATGCATTTATGAATACGGTAAATTTAGTCCCCCATAAATACCACCCTCCTAAAAAATGGGGAAGAGGTCCTGAAGTGTGGAAACTATGCCCATAACAGCAAAAGGATTAGTCCCAGGAATTTCCTGTGGTGTACCTGCAGATCTTCCCATTATCGACCTACCATGCATTGTTTCGCACTCTGTGCCAAGGCGGCCATCTTGATAGAGGCAGGGTTTTGCTTGCCATCAGATGACTGGTGAGGGAATATTTAGGAAGCTGAAGGATTGGTGGAATACTTAATCTCCAGATTAATGAAGAAGCAGGGAGATATTTGCACTACAGGTCCTCAATTACAGCTTCCTCTCCAGTAGGGAGAACAGTGAGCAGCACAGTAGTGACATTACCAAATCTCACTCCAAATTTCTTGAGACTGGCAGTCAAAGGCATCAGTGTCTTCGATAGATCGCACAAAAGTAGATATACAGCCATTAGGCACAGGGGTGTCTATGTATAGGAAGTACTGCTATACGTCTGGAGGAATTCAAGACACAAAAGTAACATTTTCAGGGAACTACTTAATCATTTCTTGATGTTGCCAATAGCAAATCTTTACTTATTTAGGTCAGATCCCCATTAAAGCATCACAAGAACATGCAGATCTATACAACATACCATGCATGGCACTGGCCTAAGGCAGAGGGAACAGTATCAATCGGCCAGAAAAATAGCACTTATTCCATCTCACATTCACTTGACTTTCAGATGATTAGAAGGGTCTGTTCACACTAGAGACCACTAGAGATCAAGGAATGTCTAAAGGCCCCACACATCAAAGTTGGTTGTGGAGAAATGCAAAAATGCACAGAACTGAGGCGCTGGCTTCAAACGCATTGCACAATAACCACATCATAACATCCATCGACTAACAATATTCTAGAAACAGAAGCCCCAGGAGCTTTGAACATTGGGTTTTTAAAATGCAATATATGCTGTTATCAAGACCGAAATTACTGTTCATCAACTTTCTCCCACGACATGGACCAACCAATACCACAATATTCACAGGATACAAACCACGGGAACCTCTCAAGCCTTGTGGACACTCCGTGCTGAAATACTTTAACAAGTTCTGTTCCATGAACAATGACAAATTGAGAACCCAGTTCCTTTTCCACTTATCACACAAAATACATCCGGAGAAAAAAAAGGCTGTCCTGCAAGCTTTCCATATCTGTTGGCACTTTAATATTCCCACACAGCAGATGATTTATAGCAGCCTGCCCCATCACAACGGCACTGACAGCTGCATCAATTTGTTATCAATGTGTCAAAGTGAGAACATTTTCCATACATTTGCAGCAGTAACAGCTGGGACAGTCATTCAGGCATCTGTTCACAACCAGGAAGGCCGGTTCTGAAAGTGCATTTCACTTGATGTCTTTTCATATCAGTCTGACAATCATTTTTCCAGCTGCTTTTCATCCTTAGCATGAGTTTGTTACGGACCTGCACCAGCTGGAGAATGTCCACTTTGAAATGCCTTACAATGAAAACTTTATTTCACTTCAAATTGGCTGGAATTACTTCATAATGTGTGTAAATATTTCTACTTGTTTTCCCAAAGCCAAGATGAACAATGAAAAGAAAAGAAGTATAGAAAAGCAAATGGCTGTGATGGGTCACAAGTTCTAGTTAGCACATGGTGGGATTTAGCACTTGTCAGCACTTTATATATTTCAAGCAGGCAGCCATTTTGCTCTCTGGCCATCTCTGCCAAAAATATATATTTTCATAAGATAGGAGGTGGCGGTCCAAGCAGATGCAGAACCCAAATATGGTTCATGGGAATGGGAAAACTGTCCTTCACGAGATGCCCATGCCACTGCATTTGCCCAGGAACTGAAGTGTACGGTATGGGTTAAAGCATATATTACTGCGCATCTTCAAAATTGCAAAGTTTATCAAAGCAAAGGATTGCAATTCTCTGATGTGATGCAATCGGTTTAATAAACTTTTGGACGTCATTTTAAAAAGACCCACAGTATGCTGGAGATATAAGTTATTTTTTATATAATCTTTATTTTTGAAAGACAGGGTATTACAATGTAAGATAAGAAAAAAAAAAAAACATTTGACAAAAGGTGATGTCATCAAGTAATACACCAATCATTTTTTTGTTTTTTTACACGAAAAGAATATGAGAACATGATGAATACTAAAATGGTTACAATCATAAATGATGTAGCTAAAGTTAGAAAAAGGGCAAGTATCGGGTAACGGGTCAGCAAGATAGTCCCAGCCTGTTTACCGGGTGAAAGGGACTCAGCCCGTCTTACTTTCTGCCAAGTATTGAGACATATCTGTCCTCCTAAGAGGTGTTCTTGTGTATAGTAAATTTGGCAAGCTTCCTGTATAACACTTAAGTTATGGCGTACCGTATAAGGGAAAGGGATGGGTCAGACGGGCACGTGTGGGAGGAGGGGGGCGAACTTGTGCCTCCAGCTAACCTCCTCCCGCATCGCCCCCCCCCCCCCCGCCCAAGCCCCCTCGAGTCTAGACGTCTGCACCATGGCGGCACAAAAGGTGCCAATACCCCCCCACAGATTGGGGTGTCCCATGGTATCAAACCGCCAGATCCTATCAGGCCAGCCTGCTCGCTTATTTTTCGTCCATCACCTGGCATCGAACATATTATCTATCTGTAAGTAGATGGCTATGACCATTTAAAACATAGAACAATAAAAAGTAGGAAAGAAAGAAAAAAAGAAGGAAAAAAAAAAAAAGAAGGTGGGTTAGAACATACCTGGAACTTCACATTCAACTCCACCTCCGCTCCGACCTACGTCGACATCTCCACACATATTGGAGAGAAAAGAAAAAAAAAAAAAAAAAAGGGGGAGGAAAGAACATCTCCGCCCCTGGAGATATAAGTTTTAACCTTGTGTTGATACTGGTTCCCAAGTAGCAGTTTCTACAGCAGCCACCTGTTATAAGCCATTTCAAGGAATATGTGCGATGGGAATATTTTAATGAATACCTGGTAGGAGGGGGGGGGGGGTTGGGAAGCATAGGACTACCTCCCCTTGGACCCACATGACAGCCCTGGTGCTTGGCTGCTCAGGGGCCCTGTGCTATTACGTGGGGGTCAGAGGAGAATTTTTTTTATCTAGTGTATGCTCCAAGTTGTGGTGCAGGTGATGTATGAGCAGAGTCTGGCATTAAAGGCGGAGCTCCAGGTTCCTTCAGGAAAAAAAAAATTAAAAGTCAGCAGCTACCAACTTTATTAGGACACGTACCTGTCCACGAATTCAGCATTGTCTTCACCTGAGCAGATTATTCAATCGGCTCTCTGGGGCTGCTGCCGCCATCTCGGCTAAGAGAAACCAGCAGTAAAGCCTTGAGGCTTCACAGCCGGTTCCCGACTGCGCATGTGCGAGGCACACAGCTTTTTGAATGGCCTGGCGGCGGGGGGGGGCGAACTTCTAACTCCAGCCAGAAGTGGGAGCGGGTACCAGTCAACACGGGTTGGTAAGGCCAAAAAAAAAAAAAACCTGAGCTTCCCATGAGTGGAGCTCCGCTTTAAATATGCGCCCTGTTGTACGGTCCTGCCCAAGACAAAGCACAGGTTCACACGGTTCCTACATATGTACAGCAATTCTTGCATTATGCTGAGGATAGAGCAACAATCAATCCACATAGGTTTGAAAATTAAGAAATTGATGTACAATTCACCAGTATTTGTATCTCATTTTTGTTCAGCTCTACCAACAAAGTGGAGAACAAAGATAGCATGGAACTCGATCCATTAGAAAGAATATACACTCAAAACACTTAAAATGAAGCTGAAATGAGTCAAAGGAGGACTAAAAACATTTTGCTTAAAAGCTTCCTTCAGTGCTGTCGTACATACTGAAAAACCAAGGCATTTTGTCCTGTGATATTCTGTTGAAGGCAAATATCAGGGTTCAGACTATCTGATCCTTTGCCTTCAATGAAGATCATGTAGCTCAAGGCTGTGGCTTCTGGTAATATAAGCACCACTGGAGGGAGCCTGGAGCAGCATTACCACCAGCAAAAGGTATTTCAGGTATCCTATAACACTTCATTCATCCCAGACAGACAACATAGGTTTTGATCAAAAAGTTTTAGTGTACAGTAAAGCCTCTAACAGAAAAAGGGACTTAGCATGAGCGATATAGGGGATATTCAGTCTAGTGTCTGAGCCAAAAGGCACTATTAAAGAGAGCCTGGCAGGTCAGAAATATGGCCTCTGCCATTGCCGATTTGCTGCTTCTAAAGTAGCGAGCTCTGGGACTTGTCGCTCCTGGCTTTACCATTTAGGAGTTCGTTGAAAACACTGCTACAATGACTGACTGATGTCAAGGGGAAAAAAAAAAAAAAAAGCAATAGCCATTAATCAAGCGCATTACAGGTCTGCAGTAAAAGAACTGGAAATGTTGTTGAGGTATATCATCTACTGAGAAAACCAGAGACTTGTCGGAAAGAGAAGGGCCAAGTCACAAGTGCTCAGCATTCAGTTAGATAAATGGCAGTTATTGAATCTTTAGAAAGGCATATATGCCAAGCTTAAAGGGTATTTCCGCATTTGCAGCCAAACTGGGATAACACCTACTTTATATTTGTTATGGTCTCCTTTCACAAAATGTACTTTGTAAAAAATAAATAAAAAATTTAAAGCAAAATTTGCTGCTTACCTTTTTGAAGTGCGCTTTTCTGAAAACTCCAAAACTGAAGTTTCCCTCTCAGTCTACATATAAGAAAGGGGGCTGGGGAGTTCTGTTTACTAGAATTTATCAATTTGCTAAGAATCTAGGAGCCAGCTTTTTAAATCAGCTGCCCAGCGCCCAGAACTGCATGTCCAGGGTGTCGGGCAATAAGAATTGCCCACGCCTGATGCCCAGCGGAAAAAGGAAAAAAAAAAAAAAAAAAAAAAAAAAAAAAAAAAAAAAAGGAAGAAGGACTTTGCAAAGAGGTTATTTTTCTCCTTCACTAATGTGCACACCATCAAGCAGCACAGACAGGTAGCACTCCATCTACAGCGGCAGTAAGGAACTGGCGACTGATCAAGCCTGCATCCTCAACCCCAGCTGTCTGGCAGATCTTCGAAAAAAGGGGAAAAAAAAAAAAAAAAAAAGAAGGGGAAGGGGAAAAAAAAAAAAAAAAAAAAAAAAAAAAAAAAAAGGGAAGAGTGCGTCTGCATGGACACAGAGCTGCGGCTCAGCACAGGTGCCCCCATAGTAAGCTGCTTGCTGTGGGGGCATTCAACGGGAGGGAGGGGCCATGAGCACTGAAGAGGGACCCGAGAAGAGGAGGATCTGGGCTGCTCTGTGCAAAACCCCTGCACAGAGGAGGCAAGTATAACAAGTTTGTTATTTTTAACAAAAAAATAAATAAAAATTGAGACTTTAGTATCACTTGAACAGCAACAGGCTGGAGTCATTATTATTATTATACAGTATTTATATAGCGCCAACAGTTTACGTAGCGCTTTACAACTTGAGGGTAGACAGTACAAATACAATACAATTTGATACAGTAGGAATCAGAGGGCCCTGCTCCTTAGAGCTTACAATCTAAGAGGGGAGGTCAAGAGATACAAGAGGTAATAACTATGGGTGATGTGCTGATTGAGAAGATAAAATGTACAGTTGTTAGGTGGGGGCCAGATAGGCTTCTCTGAAGAGATGAGTTTTCACGGATCGTCTGAAAGTGGATAAAGTAGGAGAAAATCGGACGGATTGGGGTAGAGCATTCCAGTGGATGGGGGAGGCTCTGGAGAAGTCCTGAAGGCGAGCATGGGATGAGGTGACAAGGGAGTTTGAGAGCAGGAGGTCTTGGGAGGAGCGAAGAGAACGATTAGGTTGGTATTTTGTGACTAGGTTAGAGATGTAGCTGGGGGCCAAGTTGTGGATGGCTTTGTAAGTTATAGTTAGTATCTTGAATTTAATTCGGTGACTGAGTGGCAGCCAATGGAGGGATTGGCAGAGGGGTGTAGCAGACGCTGAGCGGTTTGTGTGGTGGATGAGCCTGGCCGCAGCGTTCATGATGGACTGAAGTGGGGATAGCCTATTTAGAGGTAAACCAATGAGGAGGGAGTTGCAGGAGTCATTGTTCGGATAATACATTTCCACCAGCTCTGCTGATCTTCAGATCCACGCATGTCAAGCCGGGGGGGTGTTGGCAGGGTCACACGTTGAATTTCACCAAAATAAGCAGGAAAATTATCAAAACCCAATCTATGTATGGCTAGTTATTCTGAGCAGTAGAAGCTGCCTATAGAGTCCTATGTATAATCTTAAGCCCTGTACACACAATCATAAAATCATACAAAAAAATTACCAATTTCTGAGCAATCGCACGATAATCTGATCGTTGGTACAGAGCTTTTGAGAGCCCACCAGGTCAGTTCATCTGACATTATTTGATCAGACACGCACGGAAAAAAAAATTTGTACGATGCCAGATCGTACGATCTTCGTTTAATCAGTATAGTTGTCTTTTTAAAATGCAAAACAATTGCAGTACAACACATGACATCACTTCCGAATGTTTTCTGTTGTACAAGAATTTGTGACTTTAGTAAACTCAGATTCGATGTGAGGATTAGCATTCAAAACACAAGCGCCCAAACAACTAGAAAAAGGTAATACATAAAAATATATTTCATATATGTGGGAAAACGCAGAACATTTTTTGTAGCCAAATAAGGGGGAAAAAAACGAAAACAAAAAACTACTAAAGGTCCCATGCACACAAGGCGCTGTTAAACTCGTGTTCAGAGGCAGTTGGACACTTTTTTCAACGGCCCCTGAACCCATTCAATGTTATCCTATGTGTCCATGTACACAGTCTTATTTTTTGGCGTTTTTAGGCAGTTGCGTTTAACCTCGTTTTTCCAGAAGCAAAAAAAATGGGTTCAGACGCAAAAGTTTTCCACGTTTCAGGCGGCTAAACGCCAGTACCGCGTTTAGCCGCGTTGATAGGTGTTTACAACCCGACTTTGGGGCCCCATATCTCGGGGCCACTTGATGCTAGGTGCTAACACAGTTGGACTAACACTATAACATATCCAAATTTGGGGTTCTTAGCACCAAGTGGCCCCGAGATATGGGGCCCCAAAGTTGGGGCACAAAATGTCATTCTCTGCTCTTCTAGACGCAAACGCGGTAAAACGCGGCTAAACGCGGCATGCAAACGCGGCAAAACGGGCATTTCTAAACGCCAGTTTCAGCTTTTAAAAACATAAGGCCCCATGTAAGGTCCCACTGCTGCTAAACAGACGTTCAGAGGGAGTTGGACACTTTTCAACTGCCCCTGAACTCATTCAATGTTACCTTATGTGTACATGTACACAGGTTCGTTTACTATCGTTTTTAGGCAGTTGCGTTTATAGGCCTTTTTTTTTTTTTTTTTTAACCACGTCCCGCCCACGGACGTCATATGACGTCCTGGGGTTTGGGCGGGTATATCTGAATGATGCCTGTAGTTACAGACATCATTCAGATATTGCCGGTTTCAGCCGGCGAATCTCTACACCCTAGGAATGATCATAGCGGCCGTTCCGCCGCTTGATTGTTCCTATGGGAGGCGAGAGGGGACGTCGCCCCCCTCCCGCCGCCCTCCGGTGCTTGCTCCGACTCACCGTTACGATCGGTGAGGCAGAGAGCGGATCCGCCGGCGCCGGATGTAGATCATGGAGATCTCCGGCGGACCAGATGGTCGCCGGAGTCTCTATGATCATCGGAGGCCGGGCGCGATGATATGACGTCACGCCCGGCCTCTCCATTCAAAAAAAACGGCGCTGCTTCGGCTGGGAATATTTTTTTTATTTCAGGCTTCCCAGCCTAGTGGTGAGATATGGGGTCTTATTGACCCCATATCTCACTATTAAGAGCACATGTTATATTCCTATTACAAGGGATGTTTACATTCCTTGTAATAGGAATAAAAGTGATCAAAATTATTTTTTTTTCTCAAAAAAGTGTCAAAATAAAAAAAGCAAAATATAATTATCAATAAAAAAAAATAAATTTTAAAGCGCCGCTGTCCTCGTGTGCTCGCACGCAGAAGCGAACGCATACGTAAGTCCCGCCCACATATGAAAACGGTGTTCAAACCATACATGTGAGGTATCGCCGCGAACGTTGGAGCGAGAGCAATCATTTTGTCACTAGACCTCCTCTGTAACTCAAAACATGTAACCAGTAAAAAAATTTCAAGTGTCGCCTATGGGGATTTTTAAGTACCGAACATTGGCGCCATTCCACGAGCGTGTGCAAATTTTGAAGCGTGACAGGTTAGGTATCTATTTACTCGGCGTAACTTCATCTTTCACAATATGCAAAAACATTGGGCTAACTTTACCGTTTTGTTTTGTTTTTTTTTTTTAAACACAAAACTGTTTCTTTCCCCAAAAAAACGCGTGCAAATACTGTGTGAGATAAAAAGTTGTAACAACCGCCATTGTATTCTCTAGGGTTTTTGCTAAAAAAAAAAAAAAAAAAAATATATATAATGTTTGGGGGTTCTATGTCATTTTCTAGCAAAAAAAATTATGATTTTTGCAGGAGGAGAGAAATGTCAGAATTGGCCTGGTAAGGAAGTGGTTAAACACTTCTAAAACACGGCTAAACGCAGCAACCTGCGCTTAGTTTATAGGAGTTTTTCATTCTTTGGTCATTTTTTTTTTTTAAACGCTTCTAAAACGCAGCAAAACAGATGTTTTAAATGTGGGTTACTATCTGTCAAGTTAAATCGTTCAGGAGAGGTTGTAAAAACGTCCCGTGTACATGAAGCCTAAAGAAAGCATTAGTAAAAGTTTGTTACCAGGCCAAACACTAGCTGGAATGCTCTTTAAAATTTTATCTGGATTTCTGGCAGGTCAATGGCTTCTAGGCAGACATACTTGTTGGTGTAACTTATCATTACAGGCAGCTTATCTAATACAGAAGGGTCACAATGGTAAACCGCTTGGGGCGTAAAACGAATAGAGATTTCAAAGCGTGCCATATCAGGCCCCAAGATACCACTAACCCTAGGAATGCATTAGCAGAAGAAGAAAGACACAATGGAAGGTCAGTTTTTATGAGCATTACAAAAAAAAAAAAAAAAAAAAAAAAAAAAAAGCACTCAATTCCCAACATGCATGTATCATTTACAACAAATAGGATTTCCAACTCAAAAGAACACAATCACAATGCTCATGTGCTGGCAGAGCAATGTTATGCAATAGAGCCTTAAATGATTATGGCCGATGTACACTCACAATGAATGTGCAGTATATACATGTTGCAGCAAATAATTACCAATGATGGTAAATTTCCAATTTTGTGCAATCATAGCGATCACCAACTTTTAATGACTGTTTTTTTTTTTTTCAAACGTGATTGCACAAGCAAAATTTGCCCCTGTATGCCAAGCCTTAAATTCTTAAACCCACAACAGTAAAATTAGTCTGTATATGCAGTAAAGCATGCTTGTTATACTCACTGTGGAATCTAATAGGTTAATTCTCTGCATTGTGTAAAAAGGCGGTTTCATCCTGTCTTCTCTCCTCCCCTTCTTCCACTGTGCCCAATCTACTGATAGAACAGAGCCTTGGGGGCACTCTGCACATGCTCACTTTGGTGTGTATTGCTATTAGAGATTTTTTTTTTTTTTTTTTTTTTTTGGGAGAGTGCATGTGATCAGCACTGTTCAGACAGAGTCAGGGGTCCTGCAGCCTCATAGGACAATCAGGGGAGAATGAATACTTCTACACATTTTAACCAGACACTGATAGAAGTCACAAGACTGCTATATCCGGTATATCTGATCAGCCTCTAACCTGTCCACCTTTAGATCCCTGAAAACTCACTTATTCAGGGAAGCCTATCCCACACCCACCTAACAACTGTCCCCGAGCCACCCCCATCAAATCACTCCCCACATCTATTACCTTTTGTACCACCACCCCCTCCCTTTAGAATGTAAGCTCTATGAGAAGGGCCCTTCTGTCCCTTCTGTATTGAACTGTACTGTAATTGTGCCGTCCCCCTCTACATTGTAAAGCGCTGTGTAAACTGTTGGCGCTAAATAAATCAATAATAATAATAATAATAAACTGCTGATGAGAAAAGGTATTTTAAGATTTACTAAAATAATTTAAATTTCCATGTACTGTGGGAGATCAGATATGGTGAATGGGTTTAAATGACACTTTAAAGTGTTACTAAACCCACAACAGTAAAATCAGTCTGTATATGCAGTAAAGCTTGCTTGTTATACTCACTGTGGAACCTAAGGGGTTAATCCCCTGCATTGCATAAAAAGGCTGTTTTATCCTGTATGCAGAGCCGTCCCTTCTTGCATTGTCTATCTTGGGAAGGCCAGTTAAGGCTACATGCAGTAGCCAACCTGCACATGCCCAGTTCTCTCCAGCATAAGACACACATCTGCTTGTTATCAGAGCCAGCCAGGTCACATGATTTTGGCATCACACATGTGGGAGTGTATACAGGCTGTAGTGGAAATCTCCTCCTACCTGAACCCTCAGCACTCGAGAAACGGCAGTTTATCATGTGACCGTGGTAAATGGATCATAAAAAAAAAAAAAAAAAAAAAAAAAAAAAAAAGGTACTTTTTTTATATCTTCTTGTGACATACAGGTACATCCCCTACAATACTATATAGCATTTTTATGGTCTTGGATTTCTCCGCTTGCATTAGGTACTACTACTACTACTACTACTACTCTTTCCTATGCAATTCTACATACTTGTGCAATTGTTTTGCGTGTCTGTATTATTTAATGCCTGCGACACTTTGTACTCTGCCACAAGATGGTGAAAATATTTCTTCATCCATTATACTACTTTGAAAATGAAGTAAAGTTTAAGGAAAAACACAGCAAGATCCTTATAATGAGGGTTATACAACCTGCTTAAAGTATTAAATCCCTATCAAACACATGTTTATACTGATCTGCTATGAGCAGCTCTAGTCCTCTTTTCAGGTCCCTCGCCGCCACTCCTGGCTCCTCCCCCTCGAGCAGTGCCCCCAGAGAAATTCAGTTGCCCTCGCTGCTTGCTCGCTCCTGAGCCGCTGCTCTATGCATCAAAAAAAAAAAAAAAAAACACACAAAACCCTCTATGAGAGGCTGACAGCTGCTGCCGCTGGACAGGGATGGATGGTGCACCAAGTGGTACTAGCATTTAGGACAGTATGTGCCCAGGGATGAATGCCCAGAACACAGACTTCTTGTCTTGCATTTCCTTTTCTTCAACTTTTTTTTTATATAATAAAAAAGGACACACACAATCTTGTAATCATTGCATTGAACGAAGCAGAAAGCAGCTGCCGCCTTGAACTCTCGACACGAGACAACATATGTCTCCACCGAACTTTCAGTTGAATCTTTATCAGCTATTCGGAGAGTGTTCCGTATCTTACAGAAGAAGGCGGACAATTTAATAGGGAACAAAAACAAATAAAGCATCGCCTTCAAGAGCTGTACAATGCATAAATGGAAGGCCAAGAACTGCTGCATCTCCAAACTAGTTATCCAGGTTTCTGGTTTGTGTCTGATCCCTTCTGAAGGAGAATGTATAAAATGCCCGGTATTTTATTTCCAGGTCATTTTTACCCAATTGCTTGCCTGTAAAATGGATGGGTCAAATACTTGTTTCCCCAGTGTGGTTCCTCAAATCCAGTTTTGTAGGTCCTGTAGTGATGTACAAGTAGGTGAGAGGAACTATGGCAGCTACCAGAGGCCACAAACTTCTACACAACCATAAGTGTAGATCACATACAGCAGTTGGGGGAATAGAGCATTAGCGGCTTTTCGCCAGAAAGGTATGTGCTGTATATCCACACTTCTTTTACAAATAAGCTGTTGGGTAAAGAGGACCTTGTGGAGACAGGGTCATTTTAAAAAAAATAAAAAAATAATAATAAAAAAAAAAAATATATCACATACAATGGCTGACAAAGTCACTAAAAGGCTCTTGTGCAAAACTCATTTTTTGCCCCCCATACAACTACTGACCAAGGGAAAACACCTATTCTCTGTACTGACACCAGGGGCGGACTGACCACTCATGGGGCCCCCGGGCAATAGGAGATTATGCGGCCCCCGGGCAATAGAAGATTATGGGGCCACACAGTTTACACACTCATACAGTATACACACAGACACACAATATACACACACAGTATGAACAGGCACTGGAGAGGCGGGGCAGCTATATTCTTGGGATTCTTTTAAAAAAAAAAAACAGATTTTTTTACATACTGTCCCTGGTTTTATTGAGGCTGGCAACCCTGATGGGGCCCCTTAGTGGCATGGGGCCCTCGGGCATTGCCCGAGTGCCCTAATGGTCAGTCCGCCCCTGACTGACACCTAGATAGAAATGTAAATTGTCTCTAGGATAGTGGAGGAGCTTCTAGCATCTGACCCACACCTAATATTAAAGGGTATCAAATCTAAAGGTCCTCTGTGTGGTGGCAGTCTGCACAAATTCCATGTCCCCAAAGATCATGACCTGCCTTAATCCTGAAATATGCAAGGCTGGCTGTATAAAAGGCACAAATCTCCAGGTATGAAGAGTGCAAGTGTCTTTGAGAGACTTTTTCCATCTCCAGGAGCCACTTTGATTGTCACCACTCACCAACAGCAGCCCATGTGCATGTCCAATCTGGTACTCATCTTTATCAAAGAGCGTAGGCACAGGGTTTGTTCCCAGGCAGTAACAAGAGCTTCAAACTGCCTGTACTTGCCCTCTAGCACCTAAGGAATGGCAGATGATCTTAACCATTATTAAAAATAATAGCATCGTTTGATGTTGCCGAGATGTTTTGGAGCAGCCCACACTGTGCACTTTATATACATCTATAGGTGCAACACTCTGAGCAAGTATTATGCCCCGTACACACGGTCGGACATTGATCGGACATTCCGACAACAAAATCCTAGGATTTTTTCCGAGGGATGCTGGCTCAAACTTGTCTTGCATACACACGGTCACACAAAGTTGTCGGAAACTCCGATCATTCTGAACACAGTGACGTAAAACACGTACATCTGGACTATAAACGGGGCAGTAGCCAATAGCTTTCATCTCTTTATTTATTCTGAGCATGCATGGCACTTTGTGCGTCGCATTTGTGTACACACGATCGGAAATTCCGACAACGGATTTTGTTGTCAGAAAATTTTATAGCCTGCTCTCAAACTTTGTGTGTCGGAAAATCCGATGGAAAATGTGTGATGGAGCCTACACACGGTCGGAATTTCCGACAACAAGGTCCTATCACACATTTTCCGTCGGAAAATCCGACCGTGTGTACGGGGCATAAGAAAGACTAGTGAGGTCAGTCATACACTGTTTGAATCCTGTGGAACCGGCCAAGATTTGAAGCATTAATAGGCAGGCTGAATGTTCCAACTTGATCGATCAACTTGGGTACAACCAGCCTGCTGGATTTGTTTCCGATTATCGCTAGCGAAAATCACTGCTCTCCCGGCAGGGGCAGCTTATACACCTTATTCCCCACTACACAGGCTTTGGCCTCTTTGTAATGCCGCCCCCCCCCCCCCCCCCCAAAAAACCACACTGGTCAAAGTGCATGCCATTGCCATGTCCAATACAAGACTAGTGGTTCTGCATGGCAGGAAAGGATATTAGGGACCCAGCCATCTTCCAGGAGGGGTGGAGTACGCTGGCTGCGGAGCAACTTGAAAGAAATTCACCTCGTTCATTATCCCCTAGACAAAATGAACATTTTAAACACTGAAGTGTAGTGGGGGATCCACCAAAAGGATTACTTTTTCTATAACCCAGCTCTGCTTTACAAAGCTGTAGATTCACAGACCTGAAACAATCATGCCGTACGAGTCTCAGCATTCCTCATCTCTAGAATTGTTCCAGTCCAAAGACTCAGAGTATTGAAGACATAAAAGCTGTATGGTAGCCTATACAATTCACTTGTGGTATGCATTTTAAAATCCCAGTTCAGTACATATAAAATGATATTGCAGAAGATACCTGGAATTTGGACTTCAAGGTCTGTCCACATCTATGAGAAAGGCCAATTTTTAAGAGCATAGGAGATGAGAGTTTTGGCGCAATCCCATCTACAGACGGAGTACGGTTAACATGGCTACAAGGAAGCCAAACTTAAAGTGGTTGTAAAGCTTCATTTTTTTAATTTATTTTTTAATAAAAAAACACAACAAAAACATGCCTGTACTTGCCTGCTCTGTGCAATGGTTTGGGGGTCCAGACCCCTTTTCATCGGTGTCCACACGGAAAGCAGCTTTCATTCACCGATTGAAGATGAGGTGTCTGGACCCCAAAAGAAGAGTATGCGGGCTGCTCTGTGCAAAACCATTGCACAGAGCAGGCAAGTATAGGCATGTTTTGTTATGTTTTATAAATAAAAAAAATAAAAATGAAGCTTTTAACAACCACTTTATGTTATGCTTCCTTTTTTGCTCGCTCCCGTCCGTTGACACAGTGGGACTCACCCCGCCCCCTGCGTCACCAGACATGATTGACAGCAGCGGCAGTCAATCGATCCCACTGTGATCCATCTGGTCCAATAAGGAAAGACACAGTGGTGGGAGCCACTGCTCTCGTGCACATCGCTGGATCGGATGGGCTCAGGTAAGGAAAGGGAGTACAGCAGAGAAGGTTTAAAAGGTGAAAAACCTTAAGGCTTTAGCACCACTTTAAAATGATAACTAAAGAACACAAATTTTATATATTGCAGCTTACTGGTGCTTAGCTCTGGTGAATGCATTTTCTTTCAGTCTAAGAACAGTTTCAACACATACAGAAGATACCTGTTCCATCATGCCAGAATTGAACGTTGCACTCTCTGTAGACTGAAATAAATGAAACAAAATATCTCCCATTTCCCCATGTAATAAAGATGAATAAAAAGGCAGACGTGCTTGCAGTCCAACCTGGGTGACAACCATGGCTCCCTCCATAGATACAGTGGAGGAATGAAAATAGGACTACCAGATAAAAAAGGAAAAAGCATACAAAAGATTGGCTTTAAATTCATTCAGCAGTTAAAAGGGGTTGTAAAGGTAAACATTTTTTCACCCTAATGCATTCTATGCATTAAGGTGAAAAAACTTTTGACAATACCGCCGCCCCCAGCCCCCCCCGTTTTACTTACCTGACGCCTCGAATCTTCCCTGCTCGTTCTCGTCATCTTCATTGCAGCTCAGCCTGGTCGCTGATTGGCTGCAGTGGATGGATTGAAAGCAGCGCAGCCATTGGCTCGCGCTGCTGTCAATCACATCCGATGACGCGGCGCGCCGGGGGGCGGGGCCGAGTGATACAGTGAGCGGCTATAGCCGCCTGCTGTATCACGGGAGCGCGCTCGCAAGCACTTACCACCATGCGAGGGAGCTTGTATTAAGGTGGTTAATGCGGGGAGGAGCTGAAACAGCCGCCGAGGGACCCCAGAAGACCAGGTTCGGGGCCACTCTGTGCAGAACGAGCTGCACAGTGAAGGTAAGTATAACATGTTTGTTTTTTTTTTTTTTTAAATTTACCTTTACAACCCCTTTAAAAATATATATATATTTCTCATTGGAGTCAATAGAAAAGGAATGTTCATTTTTACAAAACTGTTATATTAAAGTGGAAGTAAACCCTCCTATCGTTTTCAGCCAAGGAAGCCGCCATCTTGGCCTCTGTTTAGTCTAGAACTGCCATGATGCTGCACATGTGATTCGTTATGACACCTCCCATTGGATGGTTTGACAGTTTGGTTGAGAGCACAACCAATGGGAGTGTTACTTTTCCGGCACGTGCCGGAAAGGTAACTGTTTTATGGATGGGTTTACTTCCGCTTTAAGCTTGAGTTTTTCTTTAAAAAAAAAAAAATGTATGTTTCTTTAACTCTCTCTTCTAATATACAGGGGTCATATAGTATTTGTAGAAGGCACTATGACACAGGAGATAGTCCATTGTTTTCCATTGAAATGTTATCACTTTTCCCTGGACAAAACACTAAAACAAACAGACAATGATCTGCCAAAACACACAGTAAAAGCTTCTAAACAGACCTATAAAATGATTGCATCAGAGGGGATGTGCCAACAGTGCCATAAAACCAGAGCCGTTAATGAGGCAGCTTTATATAGTGGAGATGGACAAACATATTCCCCTTTCCTACACTGAAGACTCAATGGATTATGAGTGCAATGTCAGGCTCTGACAGACACTGCCTACAGCTCTATTGCCCGTACCTCAGTACGGGCCTTCCATTAGAAAGCTGTAGGTAGAGTCAATGAACTGAGAGGGCACTCATCAGCTCAATCCGAGAACTACAATCTGGGGGGGGGGTGGCTGCAAGTACTGGAGCATGTTGCACACCCTAATATGCTCCAAAAAGATGAACTTAGCCTTTAATGGGGCGACACCACTACTTGATTTTCAGCAAAAATCAGAAGCGTGGTCACCGTTTGGACAGGACATATCTTAGATGGGAGAGCTTTTAGACAGACTTTAAATAAGTGACAAATACATTAAAAAAAGGTTGACTGATAAAAACACCAAAGGAAGCGTTTTATATTTAGAGAAAAAAAAAAAGTCTTTTAAACACGGCATTCCCCTTCACCATTTGGAATCCGAGTAGGACGCAGCAAAAGAACCTGCTGCAGGTCTTGAGGTTCTCAAAGCGGACAATGGCAGTGTTTCTCTTTTTCCTATGACAACCCGTTTCTACTCCCTTCTGAGCACACACAGAAGAAAGCTGAACACCATGCCTGTGAAATGGGTACGACTGTTTGTCTCAGGACAAGTTGGGTCCTGCACATCAAATTCCCCTTAAGGAAGGTGAAATGTAACGCTGAGGGAATTGAAATCTTAGCAGCTCTTCCTGAGTTGTCCCCGCAGACCTGGGGAACCATCTGGTAAGCACAGTGATAAACCAGTTTCCATGGCACAGAGATCCTAGCATGTCCCGTAACAAGATGATACTAATTGACGTTTCCTTGCACAGCTGGTAAAGCTGCATCTGTCCGGCCTCAAGAGCCTTGGCTGAGGGAAGTAAATTGTATTGAGAGAAATGGAATTACCCATCTTGCTGGTTACACGTTACAAGTGATTAAGTCATACAATGAGATGCTACAGGCAGCCCCACAACTCTTCTACAAAGACAATAGTGGCTGCTTAAAAGGTAATGGACTGGACTAGACCAGTGTTTCTCAACTCCAGTCCTCAAGGCGCACCAACAGGTCATGTTTTCAGGATTTCCCTCAGATGAAACAGCTGTGGTAATTACTAAGGCAGTGAAAACTGATCAAATCACCTGTTCAAAATAGTGGAAATCCTGAAAACCTGACCTGTTGGTGCGCCTTGAGGACTGGAGTTGAGAAACACTGGACTAGACCATACCCCTGGTCCATTCAAGTATGTCGGACATTATGCTGAACATATATGGCACAAGAAAGACCCATGTACCGGTGACAGTCATTTTATGGGCTGGAAGAATTAAGAGGAACTTTACCATCATCTTAAAATATACAACCAAAGGCACCCTTAGAAATGTTTAGTAACGACAATCTAGAAACACTAGAAGATAATTGCAAGCATTTTATTTGTTGCGCGCTTTTTTCCCCTACCCCATGCTTTTAACCACTTGCCCACTAGGCACTTAAACACCCTTCCTAATCAGACCAATTTTCAGCTTTCATAGCTCTCACATTTTGAATGACAATTACTCAGTCGTGCAACACTGTACCCATATGAAATTTGTCTTTTTTTCACACATAGAACTTACATGTTGTGGTATTTAAATCATGACTTTTTTTTTTTTTCTGCGCAAAAAAGCACTTTTCTTAGTTTGTTATAAAATTTTGCAAATTTGTCATTTTTTTTCATAAAAACTTTGGCCAAAATTTATACTGCTACATATCCTTGGTAAAAATAACCCAAATAAGTGCATATTTGGAATTTGTGAAAGTTAGAGAGTCTACAAGCTATGGTGCCAATCATTGAAAGCTGATCACACCAGCTGGACAGTACAAATACTCCCCAAATGACACCTTTTCAGAAAGTAGACAGTCAAAAGGTATTCAATAAGAGGCATGGTGAGTTTTTTGAAGTTGTAATTTTTTTCTCCCACAATTCTTTGCAAAAATTAAGATTTGGCCCCCCCCCCCCCAAACAAAATGGTCATATTAACAGGTCATTTCTCACACACAGCATAGGCATACTCGCAATTACACCCCAAAATACATTCTACTCCTGAGTATGGCAATACCACATGGGAGACTTTTACACAGCCTGGCCACATACAGAGGCCCAACATGCAGGGAGCACCGTCAGGTGTTCTAGGCACATACATTTCAAATTTAAATTTGACTATCAATTACACTTGTGAGGCACTGTAGTGGCATGGATGTGACACGGATGAGCATGAATGAGGATGGATGAGCCAGGGATGGGCACAGATCAGCGCTGTGGGCACTTCAGATCCAGCCCACACTGGCACCGGCTCCCTCACACGCTGTACTGATCGGTGAGAGGAGAGGAGACCTGAACCGGACATGCTCCAGTTTACAATTGATCACTCTATCATTGGACAGAGTGATCATGTGGTAAAGGACCGCTGTCATTGGCCCTTTACCCCGATCCGTGACACGCTGGGCCTGGGAGACCCGACGGTCACAGACATTCCCGGATGTGCACAATATAGTACGCCCTCCCAGGAGTTATCCGACCACACTGTAGCCGTCATTCGGCTATTGCCCGGTTGGCAAGTGGTTAATGGAGGCCATTGTCACTGAGGGCAGGTGAACTCATCTACCTTTTATCCTGGAACTCTGTTTCCTTTCTGAAACATGTGACAGTGCACATCATCTAAGGGAGAAGGCACCGGTGATGTACCCTGGGAAGGCTATGTTTATGAGGCCAGGGTTACATCACCAGGAAGTGGAAAACAACAATAGTTAGTAAAAGCGTTTAAAGAAAAAATTCTAGGTATGGATATTTTATATATAGTTACACTGGATCAATGTAACAATGCATATACAACACCTGACCGATGCCCCTTGAGGCTGGAAATCATTGAGGTAGACACCGCTACTTTGTGATTTCCACTGGGTTTTCCTGCAGGAGCCTGGAAAGCATTGCACCCACGATAAGTAGATCACGGAGGCAATGTGGGCTGCTGCAGACATCTCCAACTCTCAGATCGTACCTCCATATGGGCGGTTTGAAAAGTCGGAGGACAGGTCAGTGGACTATGAGAGCATTCATTGACCCCCACAGTCCACTGAAACTACAAGTCTGATACGTGGAAGACGTTGTTTGTAGTTTATTCATTCACAGGAATCTGAATAAAATGACACAATAGCAATGTTGTCTTTAAAAAGTGACAGCAGGTGCAGGGAGAAGAACCCCCACTGTCACAGGGAGGAGGGGAATCGGGGGCAGGAGCTGAAACATGTTACACTCTAAAGATGGGTGAAACATGTAACGTGTTCCAAAGGTGAACTTGGCCTTTAGGAACCAGTGGTATCACTGTGAAATGAAACACTATAAATAAAATCTGTGCTTTGATCATAAAGGGAAATGAAACAGGTACCCTTGAGAGACCCTGTCACCACCTGCTATTCTACAAACTGAAAGGTTCAGTCCCCAATAGAGGAGTGAGGGCACTCAAAGGCTCTGTGTGTGACATTCATGGAAGTATCAACATTGCAGCAGAAGTGCCACATTGAAATCTTTTACTTAAAGTGGGAGTCCAGCGACCAATTTTTTTTTTTTTTGGTCATTGAGACACTTTGCTAATCCCAAAATAATACTCAGTTTGGGTGTAATATTTCCGCCTATGTCTGTTTTCGTACTGAAGAATAACTTTCAAAATGTGATGTGTGTGATCGGAATGATTTCTGTTAATACTGCCAACTACTTGGCTGAGTTTAGATGGCAATGTAGCAGGAGGTGATTAGGTCTCCAAGTGCCACCATTGTCCCTGCTTATATTGGTCTTCCTTCCCTCTTGCACCCTATAATGCAGCACTGGCTGCTTCAGGGACCAGTTTCCAGGCATCAGAATTGTCACAAGGTGGTAGCTTTACTAAGGCTGGAGCATCCAGAATCTTGTGCATGGTAGCCAATCCGCTTCTAACTTCAGCTTGCTCAGTGAAGCTTTGGCAATGAAACCTGGAAGCGGATTGATTTCTATGCAGAATTGCACTTGCACAGTTTTAGTAAACAACCCCCCCCCCCCCAAATAGTCCCTAGGCCTCTGCAAGCTCCAACCAAGAGCAACCCACTAGATTTAGTGGCAAAACTGTCCATAGGGAATCTCTAAGGTTGAAACCCAAAATGAAGTATCTTCATTTTCTTGCAAGGGGCATCAATGGAATGGTAGTACATGAAGAGCATTCCTCATGCCAAAGACTGTACACTCACAGGTTGTTCTACATTGCACGGCTTGATAAACCTAAAACTTGACTTGCTACATAAAAATAAATGCTAGCTGCTGCAGAATCTATTTTGCATTTGCACTGCTCCCCCCTTTTCTGAAAGCTGATGCCCAGCATAAGTTCTAGCAGCACTCTTTACATGGAAAATGGGTACAGACAGAGCAGATCTTTGGCATGGCCTGCCTTTGATAACCAAAACAAGTCCAGGCTCATTACATACATTCGCTATACAAAACAATGAGGACCAGGTCACATTACTGGTGCACTTGACACCCCACGTGATGCCTGCCCAGATATTATCTCCTAACCATGTTCCTCCACTATTCATGGTTGTTGAGCTCTAGCAAACATTATGAGGATGGGGAATCAAGCTCATTTTTTTCCTTCAAACCTGTGCCTTAGAGGCAGGAAGCACACACCTTTAATGCTAATCTTCTATTATGGGAACTAACTGTAAATGGACAAGGATTCCCCCAGCCTCCCAACCAGCATTTCTCCCCTGACATCTTTTCGTTGATAAGGTTGCAGGTGCCTAAAGCCTTCCTTCCCTTTTCAACACAGAGGAACCCTTCCCCAGTCTCAGGGAACCCTTACTAATAATTACTTTATCTGCAAGTCATGATATATTAAAAGGGGTTGTAAAGTCTCAAGGTTTTTCACCTTAATGCACCACAGAAAATCCTTCTGTGGTGCAGCTGCCCCCAGAGCCCCCCGCCCCCCCCCCCACACCTTTCTTACATAAACCCGATCCGTTCCAGCAAAGAGAACGAGCCCAGCAGCTCCAGCCACTGTCTTGGGTCCTCATTGGACAAATCCAGTGACCTGGGAGCGGGGCCGAGCCCTGCTGTCTGTGTCAATGGATGTAGCAGCAGGACTCGGCAGCACGCCTACACGAGTGCCCCCATGTAATGCGGCTCTCCGTGGGGGCACTCGAGGAGGAGGAGGAGCACCGCCGGGTGACCCCAGAAAAAGGAGGATCGGGGCCGCTAAGGGAAGTATGACATGTAAAAAAAAAAAAAAATATTATTATATATAAACAACACCACCACGAACCTTTACAATCACTTTAAGTGCGGTATACACCGAGAAAAAAAAAAAAAAGAAATAAATAAAATGGTTTCGTATATCGTGAGAAAAAAAACATAATTAAAAAAAAAAAAAAAATTCTTCTAGTATGTGAACAGAACCAACAACTTTCCTTCAATGTGTACAGTTTTCTAAAAAAAAAAAAAAAAAAAAAAAAAAAAAAAAAAAAAAAGGCAGATACAAAAGACTGTGCATGATCAGAAACAAGCCAAATAAAGAGCCTTTATAGTTCCAAATTTTCATACAAAAATTAGTACCATGCTCCGTTTCAACCTGCTGGGAAAAAAGCGAGGCAAACTGGACGATTGTTTGTCCGGTTTTCTTATAGCACGTACTGGGCTTTAGTGTGATAGTCAGTGGAAAGAATGCCCCTTACACATAGCTAAAAAGATCATTGGTGTCAGTGGGAACTTATCAGAGTCACAAATTGCTTATACTGCTCAAGGAACCCCTAGCAACCTTTGGAGGAACCCTATGGTTCCATGGAGCCCTGGTTGAGAAAGCCTGCTATAGACTCAAGATATTCATCAGTTGGAGCCTATTTTAACAATCTCATGTCAACAGCCACCTTTCGAACCTACGATGGCTTCTAGTACAAGTAGTACCGCTTGGTATAACAAATGTTTGGTCATGCCCGAATCCCTGCCATGCCTATTATAGGTTTCCCCTATGACAACGGCTTGTACATGGCTTGATAGACATACTGTGAATAATTCATAGGCAATTAAATGAATAAACCATATGTCAACTATACCTAGACCTCACATGAATATTGTATGAAACCCTACCCAAAATGCTCATCGACCTAAAACTGTAAAATCAGCTAAATGTCTACCTAAAAAGGACTCCTCATCCCCCCCGACATACAAACACTTCTAGATTTTGGACAGCAGTTGTGGCCAAGCTCCCATCTTTGGGATTCTCACCTCGTTCTTCAAAATAGTAGAGCCGAACAATCCTATTCTATGGCAAAACCTAAAAACACAATAGAAATTCTAATGCCTCATCATTCACTGCATGTCCTAGCCATGTTCTACTTCAAAATTAGAACATTTTGCCAAGTATAAATTCCTTCCCATCGACCCCTTTAACACCAGGTGTGTGCCTCTATGACTGTCCACAGTGATCCCTGTCAGAAGTCTTTACCTATGCTTTCTTCTCCCCTTATGTTCTTTAGGTACACAAGTGTTTATTCAAAGATAGTCTCTCTCATTTGGGTCTTTATTACCATTTTTTCCCTAAGGTCAGGACTCTGTGCAGGCCAGTCAAGTTCCTCCACCCCAAACTCACTCATCCATGCCTTTATGGACCTTGCTTTGTGCACTGGTCAAAATCATTTGGTGGAGGGGGGATTATAGTGTGGGGTTGTTTTTCAGGGGCTGGGCTTGGCCCCTTAGTTCCAGTGAAGGGAACTCTTATGCCGCGTATACACGATGGGATTTTCCGACGGGAAATGTTCGTCATGAACTTGTTGTCGGAAAGTCCGACCATGTGTATGCTCCATCGAACATTTGCTGTTGGAATTGCCACACACAAATGTTTGAGAGCAGGATCTCAAATTTTCCAACACCACAAGTCCGTCGCACAAAAGCTCACGCATGCGCGATCAAACAGAAAGAGCCACACTGGCTATCGAATTTCCTTTTTCTCGGCTCGTCGTACGTCTTGTACATCGCCACGTTCTTACGTTTGGACTTTCCGACATGTGTGTGACCGTGTGTACACAAGACAAGTTTGAGTCAACATCCTTCAGGAAAAAAATCCACGGTTTTGTTGTCGGAAATTCTGATTGTGTGTACGCGGCATTAAGGCGTCAACATACCAAGACATTTTTGGACAATTTCATGCTCCCAACTTTGTGGGAACAGTTTGGGGATGGCCCCTTCCTGTTCTAACATGACTGCCCATCAGTGCACAAAGCAAAGTCCATAAAAACATGGATGAGCAAGTTTGGGGTGGAGGAACTTGACTGGCCTGAGCAGAGTCTTGACCTCAATCCCACAGAACACCTTTGGGATGAATAAGAGCGGAGACTGAGTATAAGGCCTTCTTGTCCAACATCAGTGCCTGACCTCACAAATATGCTTCTGGAAGAATAGTCTAACATTCCAATAGACACTCCTAGACCTTGTGGACAGCCTTCCCAGAAGAGTTGAAGCTGTTATAACTGCAAAGGGTGAGACAACTCAGTACTGAACCCTACAGACTAAGACTGGGATGCTATTAACATTCATGTGTGAAAGGCAGGTGTCTCAATACTTTTGGTAATATAGTGTATGTAAAACCTTAATCTCAAAAGAAGAAAAACTGTTGCTGTAACTGCAGTGTATGCAGGAGTTTGGCTTCAGTTTGTTAGTGTATCTAAATCTTCTAGTGCAACTAACACGTCCCCTACAGATATAGCAATGCTGCTGTCCAAAAGGTGCTCCTTCAACCAGAGTGGGGGCACGCTATTACAGGTGGTGCGTTACTGGCCAGATCAAG
This sequence comes from Lithobates clamitans, assembly GCA_037952925.1. NCBI lineage: Eukaryota > Metazoa > Chordata > Amphibia > Anura > Ranidae > Lithobates > Lithobates clamitans. The sequence continues at coordinate 2,436,522 of JBBGZY010001323.1, read as the reverse complement.
TAAAACAGAGGAAAAAGCCTAAAAATATAATATATATATATATATATATATATATATATATATATATATATATATATATATATATATATATATATATATATATATATATATATATATATATATATATATATATATATATATATATATATATATATATATATATATATATATATATAAAAAAAATTTTTAAAAAAATTAAAAAAAAAAAAAAAAAAAAGGGAAAATAATGCAGACACTACATCTAATGATTGGTAAGCTGCAATATGCCATATTTTTGGTTTTGGGTCTAATACCGCTTTGAAAGGGAAGTATAGCCAAAGCTTTTGTTGGTTATACTTCTCTTGTGGGTCACAGGACTGCACTTCTTTTTCAAGACGCAACTCCGTAATAACAGAGCACAAAGGTAGGTCATTAAATATAGAGTTGAGTCCTCTAAAGCCTAAATGTTTTGTGAAATCCATACAACGGAGGCCAGTGACAAACAAGAACGGAAAGGTTTATTTGATGAAATATAACTGCCGGTAGCAGACTGTTTACCTTGGAAATTGTAGAAAAGCTTGCATCATTTTTGGTAACATTCAGGCAGCCATAGGAGGGAGCTGAGAACAAGGCAATCTTGCTGAGCATGCAGTGACATGACACGCAAGGGATGCATCCAGGGAAAAACAACCCCATCCCTGGGCTGAAATTACAGGGCTTACAAATTAAAATGTAATTAATTGTTTTAAGTGCACTCAGATGTTGGCATTAGGCAAGAAATCACAAGTGATTAGAGGAGACCTGACTGTAAAATGCGATCCTTTACAGCGAGCACTCCACCGATATAAGCCAGTGTATCATTATTGGATCTTCATGGACCCTGAGGGCTTGGTGACAGAAGGGATTCTAGGTGGCGCTGTTGTACAACCAAGAACCAGTCCTGCCGCCCCATGGCTGGATGCAGCCGATTATTTCCAGGGCTCGTCATTGGGACGTATTAGTACAGAAGTACGAGCATGGACGGCTCTCTTTCTGTCCCAGTGGAGGCAACGCCTATAGGAAAATAATTTTTAATTTTCTAGAACAAAGAAAAAAAAAAGCTAAGCCTACTTCTATCACTACATACACCGTTTTTGCTAAATTTTTGTAGTATTGCAAAAAAAAAAAAATAAAAAAAAAAGAAGAAGAAGAAGAAGAAGAAGAAGAAGAAGGAGGACACGCACAGTTCTTGTTATTTCTGCAATCCATCAAAATGACAGCTTGATACAACCCATTTCTAAAAAGTTTTAAGTAACAAAATGTAGTTGCTTGTGTTACATGTGTGGTCAGCAGGAGGTCCAACAATGTCCAGATATGCGTGTATTACACATACAAGGCACAGGATTATTATTTTATCAACAGCCATGTAACAGGACCATACTTTTGTATAACAACATTATGGCCACCCACCATAACCCATCGAGACATGGATTTCACTAAACCTCTGAAGGTATGCTATGGTATCTGACACCACCGCCTGCCGTACATATACTGCGGCAAGGAGGCTCTATTACGCAAATTCATGTACCTGTGAGTTTTTTTCCTTTCAATGGCCACTGGGGGGGGGGGGGGGGGGGTTTGCACACGCCAGCGGAGCCGCGACCATGCACTCATTGGCCACAGGGGGAGCCAATCAGCAGGCCCGGTGGCGCGATGTCCGTCGGCCACCCGCGCGATCGCTCCCCGCGGTCTGGCGATGTAAACAAGCAGACCACCGTGCTGTCAGGCATGGACACTGATCTAGTTTTCCTGCCAATCAGGAATAAACAGTGAGCCCAACACAGTTAGAAACACACTGAGGGAACACAGTTAACCCTTTGATCGCCCCTGATGTTAACCCCTTCCCTGCCAGTGTCATTAGTACAATGTCAGTGCATATTTTTAGCACTGATCACTGTAACGTTACTGGTTCCCAAAAGTGTCCGATCTGTCTGCCGCTATCCCACTAGAAGGAGAAAAAAAAAAAAAAAAAAAGCTGATCACTGCCATTACACGTTAAAAAAAAAAATATAAAAAAAAAAAAAAAAAAAAGTAAATAGGGGATATATTTATTGCATTTTTATTTATCCATTTTGTAGATGCTATAACCTTTGCACAAACCAAATATACGCTTATTTTGATTTTTTTTTTTACCAAAAATATGTAGCAGAATACATACTGGAGTAAATTGATGAAGAAATTAATTTTTTTCATTTATTGGATGTTTTTTTTTTTTCAAAATTGCAGGTTTATAGGCAAAAAAATAAATGAATAAAAATAGAGGTGATCAAATACCACCAAAAGAAAGCTCTATTTGTGGGGGAAAAATGACCTCCATTTTTTTTTTTTTTTTGGGTACAGCGTTGCACGACCACGCAATAGTCAGTTAAATAACAGTGCCACATCGCAAAAAAATGGCTTGGACATTAAGGGGGTAAAACCATCTGGGGCTGAAGTGGTTAAAGTAGAATTGTAGGCAAAATGTTTTTTTTCTTCATTTTGGGAAAGAGCAAAAGGGGGGTTATAACCTCTGTCGGATATTTTTTTTGGTCACCTGTGTCCCATTGTGGAGATTCCCCTTCACTTTCTGTCCCACAGCCACAACAGGGAGCGTGAGGTAATCCCTGCAAATTGAGGGGATTCCTTGGGGACCCCCAGGTCACCAGAACTAGTGTCCCCATTGGAAGATTTCCCCCTATTACTTTTCTGGGGGCAAAGTAAATTTGGAATTTTCATTTACTTTCAGTGATAATGTTAAAGAGGAGAAGGAGGAAGGAAGAAAAGGGATAAGGGAGAAGAAGTTTTGGCTTTATTCATATTTTAAAAGGTCTGTAAGTTGTGAGGTGGGTCCACCATGGATCAGACCTGGTTTTCCAGCACATCCCACAATTGCACGATTCCTTGAACATATTGAGTTCCTCAAAACCTTCTTGAATTTATCATCCCAGGCCAACGTCTTCCGTTGCTCTGTGGGCCAATTCTGATGCTCACGTGCCCATTGAAGGCACTTTGACTGTGGACACGGGTCAGCATGGGCATCCCTTACCAGTCTGTGGCTATGCAGTCCCATAAGCAACAACTTGTGTGTTATGACACCCATCAGAACCAGCATTGTGTTTTACAGCAATTTGACCTACAGTATCTCTTCTATTAGATCAGACTACACGGGCCAGACTTCTCCCCACTGTATCAATATACCTTGGCCAGCCATCACCCTGTTGCTGGTTTTCCTTCCTTGGACAACTTTTGGTTGGTCCAGACCACTGCAGACCGGGAACATCCAACAAGAGTTGCAGTTCCAGAGATGCTGTGACCCATTCCTCTAGCCAATCCAATTTGACCCCAAGGCCCCCTTCACACAATTAGACTGACGGGATCTGCCTGTGTTTTTCAGGAGGATCCGATTGGGCCACCGACTATGGGGATGCAGATGTGTGTCCGCTGACACCCGCCTGGCATCCGATCTGACAAGATCCACTAAAAACAGATGCAAGGTGATACGTTCACCATCCATCCAGCGGATCAGATAAAAAAAAAAAAAAGGACGGACAGGCTGTCCGTTTTAATCAGATCCTCCTATAAAAAGGACAGCGGGGCTCTGACAGGTCTGTCTCCGCTCACTGTGCGGAGACGGACCTGTCAAGATGGATCCGCCCCGCATGAAAAGGGCCTTAGGCTCCTTTCACACGGGCACCTCCACTATGATCTCTCTGCTGTTCCCCGCTGAGCAGGCAGATGACCGGTCCATGTCCACACCACTATATGTCTCTCCTCTATCGGATTAGAAACCGTCCGCTTGTCCGTTTCCATCAGATCCACCGTTTTTGCGTATTGGATGGTAGCGGGTGTCAGCGGACATAGAAGACAATGAAAAATTGACAGGCAGACCTGATCGATCAGGCAGCCCATGTGAAAAGTGGCCTTACTCAAATCCTGATGCTTTCTGACTTCAACATATCGGCTTCAGAGACAACATGTTCACTTCACCAATATATCCCACCCACTTTCAGATGCCATTGTAATGATAAATGTCATTTGCTTTACCGGTCAGAGGTCATAATGTTATGGCTGATCTGAGTATACACAAATTGTCAAGGATGAAGTCTATAAAAGACATAAGAAATCCACATCTCCTACAACGTGCAGCAGCTGCAATCTTCTCTACAACTCAAATGGGTATCTGCATAGTGAAATCTCTTTTTTTCACGCCAAGAAAAAGGAAACAATTAGCTGCAGCTTACATCGACATTTTTTCTTAGAAAGCCAAAATATTTCTGTGTGATGAATATTTCACACTCCTTATGGTGCAGTTTACAGGCAAAAGATGCATTCCACGGAGATAGACGGTACTAAAAACTGTGCCTAAAACACAATGCAAAACAGATGTGTAAAAAAAATAATAAGCCTAGTGGGGATCCTACAAAAACTGGATTCTTACCAAAATGGTAAGTGGTACCAAAATTAGGCCAGACGTACTATACACAGGGATCAGGTCTTATACTACCACCCTTACACAACATCCAAAATCAGAGAAGTGGAATGAACATTTAAATTACATACCATTGTTGTACTAATAAAGAGTGTGTAAGCTCAAAACATCCCCCCCATTAGGAGGATCCTGTGTAGAACTGCAGAGCCCATAACAAAGCTCCCAGAGATGTATTCAGAGCAAGCTGCATACTGCGAGTGCCTATCAGGTGGTCACAAAGACCCATTCCACATGTAATGAATGGCGCACTATGTGGGTGCGAGAGAACAGCAGCCGCGAAGAATACAATCTGCAAGGACAACTACTAGGCTCTAGATGGCTATACAGGATGAGACGCTTCTGTTCAGCGAGGACAAAACCAACAGCTACTGTATAGAGCAGCGATGCACCGAAAGAAAAAAAAAAAAAAAAAAAAAAAAAGAGTGGCGATAATGGCTGCCAAAAATGTCCAAGATTTTACCTTCTGTGTGGCGTGTTTTTCATAGGTCATGTGACTCAAAAAAAGTACCAAAATGCAACATGGGTGCATTTTTTTGATGTGTTCTTGCTGCATTTTCAATGAGGGGGGGGGCGGCGATGTGCGTTTTGGTGCAGTTTAAATATGCAAAGATGCAGCAAGCAAGATTTTACCACCGCTTCAAAAAGGCGGCGACAATCCGTTCACATTAATATAAAAAAAAATTAGAAAGTATTCTCACACACACTTTGGATTCGCTCTTTTTTTTTTTAATGGATTCCCTTTATTTTTTGCTCTTAGCTGGCCATCAACATTAGACAGCGGTTACCTCCCCTCCACACTGAAGCATGGTTATGTATACAGTACACATACATATTACTCTGCAGACACCCCTTGCGCCAGCATTCTCAAAGGGGGAATAATATTGCTAGTGTTACCGCCAGGCTTTTCAACACCCGCACACCTCAAACTGCATTAAAAAGTGCATCTATGATCAAATTATGTAATCATATTAATGTCTGCAGTGTTGTTCAATTAGTTCTAGCCTACTCCTAATACTCTGAATGATCTTGGTCTGTAAACTGACTCACGGCGAAACGCGTAGACACATAACATATAAGGGCTCAATGTACAAATTGTATCACTTGACTCATGTTTTGATCTATTTTCTGTTTTTTGAACATTATCTATGAATTGATGTACTTTTTTCCAATAAATATTTTGGACTTAATATTAGCTGTGCTACTTTCCCCCTTGTTTTCCATGCCTACAAAGTCCGATTTTTTGGTTACTAATTAGTATCCCCTCTTTTTCTTTAGTCTGTAAACTGAATATCCCCACACTTTACTTCCCGAGATTCTGTGACACGTAGTCACTATGCCCTGTGAATAAGCACTTGTGTCACGCATCTCGTGTAGCACCACATATGGCGACCCATGACATTTGGCTACCGGCTGGAGTGCGCATGCACAACGCCGCCATATGCGTTCCAACACTTTTACAACACACTAAAACCATCAGATAGTGTGACGGAACTGACACTGAATTTCGCTTGCGTGGATATTATGTGGCTCCACCCCTAAGTCCAGGTTCAAGCCCCACCATCCAAGTGGACAGAGTTAGAATATAATTATGCCGAGCAAAGCGAAGCCGTGCCTGAAGCGTGGCAAGTTAAGTGAGCCCGCGAGGGGCCCTGTTGCAAAGTGGCTTGAACCTGGACTTAGGGGTGGAGCCGCTTTTACTGTGCTGTTTTGACGCAAAAGTGTTGGAACGCATATGGCGGCGTCGAGCATGCGCACTCCAACAGGTAGCCAAATGTGATGGGTCGCCATATGTGACGCTACATCTGCCTTCTGGTCTACAGGTGCGCTGAGATGAGGAGATACTATAGGAATCACTGTTTGCAGGCAGCAATGTACCATGGGATATGTAGTCCTTCGAAACTGAAAGTAAACAGCAAAGGAGAAGCTGAAAAGCATGCAGGAAATCCAGGAAGTTGTGGAAAGTCAGACAGCAGACAGGCAGAACTCACAACATGAAAGGAGCTTTTTCAAGCAACCTTATATTGGGTTGTCAAAAGAACCATTGTTTGTGTTACTAATACAATGCTCACGTTATGGAATGTATATGCTGTACCATAGAACTCCTTCAAGTTATGCCAAATACAGGCCAGTGGTAGAACTACCAGGGCCACTTTTGCGAATGGCTCGGCGTTTCACCACTGCAGAACATGGGCTTGGATCACACTGCTGTGACCCCTGAGTCATGTCACTTGCTGTTTTCCTTTCAACTGTTGTGATTTACATTGCAGTCTATGGCACTCAAAACACACCAAAAAGTCGCAGAAAGGGAAAGTGCCCCGGGAACCCTGAAGGTTCAAAGTCTTTGTCCTCCACCCACAAATTTTCACTCTCCTTGTATCAGACTGCCATTAAACAGTTACAATGCCATTTTCACATCTAGGTGTTCCCTGAAGTATAACAAAGCCAGATACCATGGAAAGAATGGCTCAAAAAAAAACAGTTGTCATGCAAATCAATCACACCTATCAATATCTCTGCTGCATTGCAATACATTATGCAAAATGCAGACTCCGCAGGTTTGAGGCTCCATCCATGTGTTTCTTTTTCTAGGTGCCAAAACACATGGGGGTTGATTTACTAAAACTGGGGAGTGCAAAATCTGGTGTATGGTAGCCAGCTTATTCAATTAGGCCTGGTGCACACCTATGCATTTGTTAGTGCTTTTTGCAGATTTGTACTGCAGTCCATTTAACATGGTTTCCTATGAAACACGTTCTGTAGTGCAAACCTGCAAAAAGAACTAAAAAACAAAAACCAAAAAAAAAAAAAAAAAAAAAAATGCGTTAGGTGTGAACCAGGCCATAAGCTTGGACAATAAACCTGGAAGCCAATTGGTTTATTTAAACAGCTGCACCAGATTTTGCACTCTCCAGTTTTATTAAATGAACCCCATTGCATTATAGCAGAAAATTCATTAAGAAATTGGTTATCTACACACAAAGGCAGGTGCATTTCTTTACATTATACATGCAAGTTGGAGTGTCAGTCAAAAGGAGTAGCAACGTGCATCTACACCGCAGGGTAACAGGCATCACAGCATGCATTAGCGCGAGCGTTCACACACACACACACACACACACACACACACACACACACACACACGTGTAAATACAGCCTTACTGGGACTACACAAACCACTAGACAAAGACTACTTTTTTTGGTAAGAACACGTAAAACCCACAAAATGCCCATCACACAGGTCATAACATGAGTCAGAAAAACCCAACTCGGAGTTCACATTCAGCCCCGCTGTTTACTTATTTAGATTAGGTGTTAATTAGGTCAGAATGAAGAACTAGCTGACCGTGAACTGAAGAAGTACAGCTAGACTCAGACAAGATGTCTGACTCAGAAAACCGCAAGAGAACCACCAATCCTCTGATTTGTCACTGTAACACTGGGGACCTCAACAGCCTCCAAATGACATGTTAAAAGGTGCACACACACACGATATCTTCTTCCCCTTTTTACGCAAGCAGCTTTCACTGGCTCTTCATAAAAGACTTTACTGAAAAAAAAAAAAAAAAAAGGGAGGCGTTTTGTAGTCCAGCAGTGGGGAATTCAGAAAGGGTTGATAAAACTGCTGGAGAGATTTCAGTGCAGCAGCTGTTGACTCTACAGGTAGTGGGAAGCACAGTATGTTTCTGGCAGGGCAGTTCCCAACCGCCCAAGCCCCCCCCCCCCCCCCCAAGTATTTTTTAAAGTGGAAGTAACTTATGCCCTGTACACAAAAATCGGTTTTGCCATTGGAATAAACTCTGGGAGGTTTTTCAAACGGAATTCCGCTCAAGCTGTCTTGCATACACACGGTCACACCAAATTCTGACCATCCAGAACACAGCGACGTACAACAGGACTAGAAAAACTGAAGTTCAATAGCCAGTGGCCAAGAGCTTCCGTCTCGTACTTGCTTCAGAGCATGTGTCGTTTTTGGTGCGTTGAAACTGCATACAGACAAGTGTTTTTTCCCCGATAGGAATTTGTTCCGTCAGAAAAATATAGAACATGTTCTCCATCTAAGTCCGTCTGAATTTGATGGAAAAAGTCTGATGGGGAATACACATGGTTGGAATATACGATGAAAAGCTCCCATCGGACTCTGTCGGAAGTTCCGCTCGTGTGTACGCGGCATTAGACCCCTTTCACACTGGAGCGGGCGTGGACGGTAAAACGCCACTAGTTTTAGCGGAGCTCTGTCGCCATTTCAGCAGCATTATTTGACCGCTAGCGGGGCGCTTTTAACCCCCCACTAGTGGCCGAATAAAAGGGTTAAAAGCGCCCATGTAGCGCCACTGCCAAGGTCCTTTGGCAGCAGTGCCTAATAATTTCAATGGGCAGGAGCGGTGTATATACCGCCCCAAAGATGCTGCTTGCATGACATTTAATGTCCTGCCAGAACAGCGCCCCAGTGTGAAAGGGGTCTTATTTTTTGACTTCCACCTACAAGTAAAACTATAATAAGGCTTACCTGCAGGTACAGTGAATATCTCCTAAATAGTGCAAGTTTAAGAGATATTCACACTACATGCAGTTTGTGATGTCACCGGCGAATGTGCTCTGAAGGGACGGCATACCCGTGCCATCCCTTCAGAGCGCCTTGCACATGTGTGCGAGTGATGTCATCGCGGCTCGGCCAATCAGACAAGCTGAGAAGTCGAACGCGGAAGGAAGACTGGGTAAAAATAGAAGCCCTCTCATCGATGACAGCGCACTACTGGAGGTCTTCATTCTATAAAAAGGTACGCATTTCATAATGGACACCATTGGCTCCTGCTGTCAAAGTCAGTCAGCCAATGAGGAAAGAAAAGGGGTAGGCCGTGGCTCTGTTTGAATGGACACACATTCGAGTGCCCCCATAAACAAGCTGCTTGCTGTAGGGGCACTCAACAGGGAGGAGGGGCCATGAGAACTGAAGAGGGACCAGAGAAGAGGAGGATCTGGGCTGCTCTGTGCAAATACACTGCATAGGGCAGGTAAGTATAACATGTTTTTTTTTGGGGGGGGGTTCTGTTAAAAATGAGACAATCACTTGGGAAGGCCCCAATGCAAATGTTATTTTTTTCTGATGCTTTAAAGGCAATGAGCCAGCACTGAACACCCTATCTGCTGCAGGTGTCAAAAACCACTTAGCAAATTAGGGAATCGGAGGAGTTTAGCGCACATTGCAACCCATATGTGCGCGGCTTCTAATAAGGAATTCTTCGTACACAAAAGGGATGCACCATAAAAGAGCAGCTGCAGGTTATAACAGTATTGTACAATTATTTTGTGCCTTGGAGACTAAAATAAATCATGTAAGAAGAAAAAAAAAAAAAAAAAAAAGTAATACTAGCGCGATGATTCTAGATGGAGACGGTAACTTATCAGCTGCACACAGACCCCTCTCTGATCTTTGTATGTGGAATATATTTGGCCCTTTCAGGTCTGCTGAAAGATGCCATTTCATGCTTGCAGTGGCTTGCTGCACCCTCACGGGAGAGTCGCTGATTCTGTTATTACAGCCCCAATAATGAATCAGCACCGGGGAAGGCACTCTCCGCTCTCATTCAGCCTGACCAAGGTCTCTCAACAGACTTCCTTGTCACTGGAGCCCACAGACCTGACAACATTGCAGGGAGACAGTCTGCTTCACTGTCTGTAATCAGAGGACAGCAGCCAGCAATGCAATACACAATTCTGCCCCGTCTTGCCTGGCTTATGTAACCTATTGTCAGATGTCAAATAAGACTGCAGGCCTGATGGATGAGAAGTGAAGTGCAAGGATATAAAAGGAGGTCATTTTCCAAATAAAGGACTATAAAAATCTGCATGAAAAAATAAAATAAAAATTAAACCCCCCCCCCCCCCCATCAAATTTAGGGGGAAAATAAAAAAAAATGCATGTTTATGGTGTACGGATCCTCTGCTATCCACAGACAGGTAGAGGTTTGGATATTTGTTCTTGCGCTTAGTCAGCCTCCTCTACATGTCATGACTGAGCCCAAAAAAAAAAAAAAAAAAAAGAAGAAGACAACCCCACCCAACATCTACGAGTGGGAAGTATTGAGAGTCCTTACTGTCATGATGAACATCACTGTGATTGGAACAATAAACTACGAGAAAACTGAAATGAAAAAAAAATGATCACCGGCTGTCAATTATACAGCAAAGACAGCCCAACTTGTCCAAAAAGCCATCTTTGTATTCCTTTACCAACTAATTAAAGATTATTCAATAACCACTGCGTCTTGTTCATCTGGATGAAGGGAAATGTATTTTCAAGATGCTCTACCATTAGAAAACTTAATGACCTGTAAGATACATACAGAATGTTGCCAATGTTTTGGGTTAATAGGCAAATGGGTTGAATACCAATACCACCAAGATTAATTGGTTAAACCAAATCATACTGCTACTAAATATCCCCTTTTCATTCTCCCTGGATACGTCCCATATATTAAAATGCTATTGAAGTGAAGTGGTTGTATACTGCTGGACTTTTTTTTTGTACCCTCAAAGTAATGTCATAATGTGCATCGCATACTAGCACATTATGTTAAACTTGCCTTAAAACAAAGCTCTTCCAGCACCAAGATGTCAGAGCTGTAGGCACTCCCATCTTTACCCGTCTTGCTTCCGTGTTCATGGACTCCGATTCTGTGGCTGGAGCCAAAATGACATCCCTCCCGCGCATGCGTGTAAAAGCTGCCATTTACGTCCCAGGGCTCTGAAGGAATGGACCAGGTGCCCGCTCCTATAGAGTGCATGCCCCAGTGATGTCACTGGCTGCATGTACAGTAAATATCTCCTAAACGGAGCACGTTACTTCCACTTTAACAATTTTTGACATGTAGGCATGTCTCACAGGCTCCAGTTTGTACAGGATCAGTGTGAACAGTAAGCTTTTGTGAAACTTTCAGCAAGCTTCAAACAGCTTTCTCTAAGCCTTTAAAGCGCCCTTCAGCTCCTGTTAGGAAATGTTATACACATAACTTAATGGGATTAATGACTGCTGTGGTAAACAAGCTGCTAGCAGGCATCAAGTAGCGCTGAAGCCCGCTAGAAGCTTGTTTAAAGTGACGATCAGCACTCCCATTAAGAGAGAGTGTTCAACATTTACAAACTGGAACTGAAGGGTGCTTCAAAAGCCTAAAAGCTTCCTGAAAGCTCTGCAAATGATTTGTATAAGCATGCCATATACACTACTTTCCATTTTCTCTACTTGCACACTGAGTAGTTTTTCAGGCGCTAAAGGGCTAAAAATAGCGCTTGAAAAACACCTCCCCTGCCTCTATAGTGTGAAAGCCCGAGTACACTTGACACCATCTGAACCAAATAAGTTCATCTTGGTTTCATCAGACCACAGCACATGGTTCCAGTAATCCATGTCCTTAGTCTGCTGGTCTTCAGCAAACTGTTTGTGGGCTTTCTTGTGCATCATCTTTAGAAGAGGCTTCCTTCTAGGATGACAGACATGCAGACCAATTTGATGCAGTGTGCGGCGTATGGTCTAAGCACTCAAAGTTCTTTTATATGATGTGCCATGTTGAACTTCCAGTGACCAGTATGAGAGAGAGAGCAATAACACCAAATTGAACACACCTGCTCCCTATTCACACCTAAGACCTTGTAACCCTATCTAGTCACATGACACTAGGGAGGGAAAATGGCTAATTGGGCCCAATTTGGACATTTTCACTTAGGGGTGTACTCACTTTTGTTGCCAGCGCTTTAGACATTAATAGCTGTGCGATGAGTTATTTTGAGGGGACAGCAAATTTACACTGTTATACAAGCTGTACACTTACTACTTTACATTGTAGCAAAGTTTCTTCAGTGTTGTCACATGAAAAGATAAAATATTTACAAAAATGTGAAGGGTGTACTCACTTTTGTGAGATACTGTACAAGCTGAAGCCCGTGTGAAACAAGCCTTTGGGCACATTACTATATTAATGGCCCATAACAAAATTCTGGCACAACATAGAAAAATAATTAAAAAGGATCTTCAGCCAAGTTTTTCTTCTGGCATATCTTGCGGTTTGTTTCCCCTTTAAGGTGATTTCCTCTAAGAGTCCTCGTGTCCGTTATTACAGATAAAAATTCAAAATTTTAACAGCTGGCATTGGTGCAAAAGGCTACGGAAATCTGTTAACAAGCCAATTCTGGTACCAGCTGCCTAGTAGGTCTATTTTTACTACCCCGTGTGTCTCATTGACAAGACCTGAAGGTAAATCATCCCAACAGAACACACAGCAAACATGTTAACTATGCCATCTAAGGGTAGAAAAAAGTCAAAAATACACTTTAATGGTCATCTTTATAGTAAATTTACCAATATTATACTTGCCCTACAGAGTAGATTTTGGGTGAACTATTGATTTCTTGTTTGGATAAGCTCTAAATTAGATAAATAATATTTCTACAATCTAGACTGTAGTGTTCAACAGGGAATAGTCCCATTACTGCCCATGTGTCCAACGAGCCTCCACACAAGTTAAAAGGACACATTTCTGTGGACTTGACAGGCATAACAAGAATATCACTAGGCATGGTTATGGGAGTAATCACTACCACAATGTCTGAATGTTAGAACAGCCATGGATAATTGTCATAATACAACGGAGGTCAGAAAATGGGCCAGCACCAACTTTTGAGGCTGACAGTAAGCCATCCGAATAGCTGGGCAAGGCCATGCCCTCAATGAATGCTCATGAAGGTTTCCATTGACATGTGGATTGTAAGGTCATTCCTGTTCCACAAAGGGACATTTGCAGCTTATAAGAAGAAAGGTTAGAGACAGCTCAGGGTTTATCCCTCTCTAACTACCTATTGCCTTGTTTCCACTGAGCGGATCGGTTTGGGTCGGTACAGTTTAAATGGCCTAGAATGGTCCGGTCTATTATGGTGAGCGTTTCCACTGCAAGTGGGACCACAAGGGGCCATACAGGGTTTAGAAAAAATGCCTCAGCCTAGCAAAGCAGAGGGTTTTCTGTCAGCCAATCATTGGAATGTATCGTGGCTCCGCCCTAACCGAACCGTTCCATTTTCTATGGCCCCACATCTGAAGCAGGACCCTGAATGGAGCGGTACGGTTCGGTTGTATGGGCCGCTTTCATAATGGAAAAACCCAAAATAGCGTACCGTACCGCTCAGTGGAAATGAGGCATTAGTGTCTATGTACATCCACATACCTCCAAGTCTTTTTTTTTTTTTTTTCCAGATCTAAAAAGAATTGTCTGCTTTATTTTCCACCTTTTTTGGACAGAACATGACGAATCTTGGGTAGTTGGTTGTATACGGATGTACATTACATCTGCCCATATACCCAATACAAGTCTGGAAAGTGTCAGGAAGGAAAAACGGAGTGGATGCAGATGTCACAAAAGAGTTCAGCTCTGATTCAGCTTGGAATTGGTTCATGGATCCTCAACTGATCAAAACAAACACAACCAGCGTGAAAGTGCCCTTACGCTGGCCATAGATTGAAAATCTTCCGGTTCAACAAGGACCAGCTGAATTTTGATCCATCTATGGCCATTCCGGCTCGAGAGATGTTGATCCAATTATTGGCTTCTCTCGACAGGAACATTGCTAAATTTTAAATAGATCAGCGCATGCAGGCAATAACCCGCAGGGCTGATTAGTGTATTCTGACAGCAGAGGAGTCCTTGCTAACAGAATACAATAGCACATCGGTGAGGATTTCTCCATCCACAATGAATGTGTGGATGGGGAAAATCAGCTGTTTGTTTTGTTCAGCTGGCTGGCCAACATCAAAAAACTGAGCAATGTATAGCCAGCTTAATTTTACAGTAGGTCTAAAGTAGAGTCTAAAGAGGTTGTGTTTGGGAATTCTCTCTTCCATCATAAGCATTGGTTCTCAGGTCCTCACATTAAGGACAAAAAGATAGGAGGTTAGGGTTGGTGCATTGATGGAATGCTGGGTGAAAAAAATCAAGTTAGACTTACCGGTAACTTGTTTTCCAGGAGTCTTTCAGGACAGCACCTTGAGAGAGCGTGGCTCCACCCACTTGACAGGAAACACACCTCCACCAAACTTTAAAAGGAGGCTCCTTCCCACTTATCATCAGTAGTAGTAGAGAACCTCCGGCCCAAGCTGGAACACAATCAGAATATGGTTAGTCACAGCATAGTAATTTAATACAATAAGGGCGGGTTGCTGCTGTCCTGAAAGACTCCTGGAAAACAAGTTACCGGTAAGTCTAACTTGATTTTTCCCTTAACGTCTTTCAGGACAGCACCTTGAGAGGATAACAGAGACTTACCCACTTAGGGAGGGACCACAGCCTGCAAGACCTTTCTGCCAAAAGCCTGTTCACTGGCTGACAGAAGATCCAGCCTGTAATGACGGACAAACGTAAGGTAACTTGACCACGTAGCCGCCCTACAAATCTGATCTGGGGTGGCACCAGCCATTTCTGCCCATGTAGTGGCCTGAGCCCTGGTAGAATGTGCTTTAATTCCCAGCGGGGGAGAGAGCCCCGACTGAGAGTAGGCTGCTAGAATAGCTGATTTAAGCCATCTAGCTATAGACCCCTTAGAAGCTTGTTGGCCCTTCTTTTTACCCGAAAAAAGTATAAATAGAGAATCCGAGGATCTAAAGTTACTTGTTACCTCCAGATACTGTAATAAGGTCCTTCTTACATCCAAATTGTGGAATTTGCCTTCTTTTTCCCCCGAAGGGTTAGAGCAAAAGGTTGGCAGGATGATCTCCTGCGACCTATTGTGTGCTGACGCTACCTTTGGCAAAAAACCCGGATCGGTTTTAAGTACAATCCTATCTGTGTAGATAGTTAAAAAGGGTCTCTTAACAGATAGGGCGTGCAGCTCACCAATTCTCCTTGCTGACGTTATTGCAACTAAGAACAAGGTCTTAAGAGTAAGATTCCTTAGAGAGATTCCTTGTAGTGGTTCAAAAGGTTCCTTTGTAAGGGCTTGCAGAACCACTGATAGATCCCAATTGGGAAAGTGCTTAGCCGGAGCTGGTCTAGATCTGGTAAGTGCCTTGAAAAATCTTATAACCAAGGGCTCAGAAGAGATTGGTCTTTCTAGAAATACTCCCAAAGCAGCTACTTGAACTTTAAGGGTGCTGACTGACAATCCCTTGTCTGCCCCCTCTTGAAGAAATTCCAAAATTGACACTAAATTTTTTACTTCTCTCTTAGTCAAATGACAAAAAGAGTTGAAGACCTTCCAATATTTAGCATAGATTTTTCTGGTCACTATCTTCCTACTGGAAAGTAAGGTAGTTACCAAGGGTTGTGACAGACCTTTGTTTCTTAACAACTGCTCCTCAGAAACCAGGCCGTGAGGCTTAGACTGGCCACTCCCGGATGCTGTATTGGACCCTGTAGGAGCAGGTCCTGCCGGAGAGGCAGCCGCCAAAATGGTTTGACTGCCATCTGTAGAATGGTGGAAAACCATGCCCTCTTTGGCCAAAATGGAGTAATTAGGATTACTGCCACCTTCTCCCTCTGTATCTTCCTTAACACCAACGGGATAAGTTGGAAAGGAGGAAATGCATAACCCAGATGGAAGATCCAGGGCTGGATTAACGCATCTGTCCCCTGGGCCTTGTCGTTTCTGTGAATCGAGAAAAACACTGGGAGTTGTGTATTTTCCTGTGACGCAAATAGGTCTATTTGCGGTTGACCCCAGGCCCTGGTAATCATTGCAAAGATTTCCGGATTCAGGCTCCATTCTGACTCCTGAATCCGCCTTCTGCTTAGATAATCTGCCACTACATTTAAGGTGCCTTTGAGGTGGACTGCTGATAAGGACCGAACATGCTTTTCTGCCCAAACCAGGATCTTTGAAGCTAGCAACTGAAGTGTTTTGCTTCTTGTACCCCCCTGTTTGTTTAGGTAGGCTATGGTAGTGGCGTTGTCTGAGAGGACCCGGACATGAGAACCTTGAAGGATAGGAGAGAAGGCATTTAAAGCTAAGGCGACTGCCTTTAGTTCCCTCCAATTTGAGGACCTCTTTGCCTCTGTCCGAGACCACATTCCTTGCGCGAAGTTTTGGTCTAAGTGAGCTCCCCAACCCCATACACTGGCATCTGTCGTTACCACTTTTTCTATTGGAAATGACCAGAGCAGGCCTTCTGACAGATTCTCCTGTCTTCTCCACCACCAAAGTGATCTCTTGACTTTGGTGGGTATCTTTACTTTTGCTTCCAGAGATTCTGACCTGTGATTCCATATTCTCAGGAGAAAGCTCTGGAGAGGCCTGAAATGTAACCTTGCCCATTGAATGGCTGGTATGGTTGCGGTTAGGGTTCCTAGGGATGACATCACTTGTCGGACTGATAATTGCTGGCTTGCCTGCAAGGACGCTACCACCTTCTGGACTTTCCCCTTCTTCTCTTCTGGGAGAAAAATCTTTTGTTCCCTTGAACAGATCTGATACCCCAGGAATAGTATTTTCTGGGCTGGAACGAAATTTGACTTCTGCATATTTATGATCCAACCCAGGGTTTCTAGATGACCTCGGGTCTTTCCGAGGTTGTCTAGCAGTCTTTCCCTGGAGGGGGCAAAAAGGAGTAGGTCGTCCAAGTACGGAATTACCGCAATCCCCTGCATGCGAAGAGGTGCAAGCGCTTCTGCCATTATTTTTGTGAATATTCGTGGGGCAGAAGACAGGCCAAAGGGGAGGGCCCTGAATTGCAAGTGCAGAACCTCTTTTCCCAAATTTATCGCCAATCTTAGGAATCTTTGGGACTGCGGGGCTATAGGGATATGCAGATAGGCATCTCGAAGGTCTATTGATGCCATAAAGCATTCCCTCGTCAATAGATTCTTGACCGTGAAGATGGAGTCCATACGAAACCTTTTGTATTGGACTGATCTGTTCAGCGGTTTCAGGTTTAGGATTAACCGAAAATCTCCGGATGGTTTCTTTATCAGGAATATACGGGAATAAAATCCCTGATAAAGCTCCCCCTGTGGGACGTAAGTCATAACCCCCTGATCTATCAGATCCTTTAATAGGCTCTTCATTGCCAGGGATTTTGTTACATCTCTTGGAAGATTTGTCACCAAGTACCTTTCTAGGGGGAGATCTGAAAATTCTATATTGTAACCCTGGGCTAGCATATTCAGAATGTACTGGTTTTCTGTTATGCTTGCCCAATAGGGGAGAAAGTCTTGTAGTCTTCCCCCTACCTGTAACCGACTGTCATTGCGTCTTGCTGGCTGACGCAGGAGGATGGAAAAGGACATTTCCTCTGC
Organism: Lithobates clamitans; assembly: GCA_037952925.1. Classification (NCBI taxonomy): domain Eukaryota; kingdom Metazoa; phylum Chordata; class Amphibia; order Anura; family Ranidae; genus Lithobates; species Lithobates clamitans. The sequence continues at coordinate 2,418,765 of JBBGZY010001323.1, read as the reverse complement.
CCTTACCCCTCTGCCCTGACCAGCTTTTCTTTTTCTCTTGAGACTTGTTCTGTTCCTGAGCCCTTTGAGGACGAAAAAACCGTTTGACTGGTTGTTTCTTCTTCTTGACAGGAAAAGATTTCTTTTTATCTGCAGTCCTGTCCAGAACTGAATCCAAATCAGGGCCGAACAGTAAGTCTCCCAGAAAAGGGACCCCGCATAATTTGTTTTTAGATGCTGTGTCCCCTTGCCAAGTCTTTAGCCATAAAGCCCGTCTAACCGAATTAGCAAGGGCTGCCGCCTTAGCTGTCATCCTGATAGACTCTGCTGAGGCATCAGAGACATAGGCTACGGCTGCTGAGAGGGTAGAAAAGGAGTCAAGGATTTCTTGCTTAGGGGAATCTGCTATTATATGAGCTTTAAGCTGATTTACCCAATACTCCAAGTTCCTGGAGATGCAAGTAGTTGCCATTGCTGGCTTAAGGTTGCCCATAATGGATTGCCAAGTCCGCTTGAGCTGTTGATCCATTTTTTTATCCATGGGGTCTTTTAAGATCCCCATGTCCTCAAATGCTAGATCAGTAGATCTTGACACCTGAGAAAAGGCTGCATCAAGTTTTGGAACCTTATTCCAAAGAGCTGCTGGGTCTTCATCAAAAGGGAACCTTCTCTTATGAGCCCTAGAGAAAAATGGTTTCCTATCAGGGTCAGCCCATTCTTTTCTGATTGTTTCAGAAATCACTGCATGGACTGGAAAGGTACGGGACTTAGACTCACTAAGCCCTGCATACATCTTGTCATGTAAAGACATCTCCTTATGCTCTTCCTCAAGGCCTAGAGTAGCATAAATAGCCTTTAAAAGGCCATCCACCTGATCCAAAGACAATTTATACTTGGAAGACATATTTTCCAGCTCATCACTATCCTCATTCGATTCATTAGAATGGGATGGGGAAAGCCCTTCCCGGTTCAGAGGACCCATTTCCGCCTCTACTGCCGGGACTAACAGTGAGCCTTGAGAGGACTGTGAGGTAGTGGGCTGACTTGCAGATGGATAGGTGAGTGAGGATCTGAAGGATTGAATGGTAGCATCCAATTCCTTTTTGGCAGATGCGATTAGATCACTGCATGCGGAAGTGGTTTCTTCCCTCACCAAGGAGTCAATACATGCTTGACATAAAGCCTTTTTCCAGCCTTCATTTAACTTAATTTTGCATGAAGGACATTTCTTTCTAATCCCAGGGTCAGAGCTCTTGGCCTGCCATAAGGGAAAAAAGAGAGAGAAAAAAGACAAACCATCTTTTAGAGTCAGCCTGATTACTCAAGGTTGCTCACCACAGGTGCACAGTGAGAAAAGCTATCAGACTCATGTGCCCTGACAGGCCCCTCCGCCACCAGGGGGAAAAAATACCCTCAAACTTCACTAACATTTAGAGAGAAGAGGGCTAGAGAGAGACCCCACAGTAAAGCTGAGCAGAAACTACAGTCTGCTCCTTACCTGGGCCTTGCTGGTGCCTGTGCCTGTTCCACTCGCTGCGGTTCCTGAATCCATGCTGAGGCAGCAGCGTGATGCTTGTGGCGAAAACGCCGGTTCCGGACTCCAATAGCACCTGTGCGCCGGACCGGAACCGGCAATAAATAGGCACCAGACCTATTCCTCCCTCCTCCCCCTGCGCTTCCGGCGGAAGTGACGCCTGGCGCCTGCTCCATGGATGCCGCCCCACTTCCGGATACCTCACATCCGGCGGATGCAGTCCTCTGACTGCCCTTCCCAAGATGGCGGCGGCGTCAGGGAAAAAACATGTGCAGGCAAGAAAAAAACAAACAGAAGTGCCTGACATGCCTGACGCCCCTGCCTGGGAGCAGCAATACCCGGAGCAGTCCTGGCTCTCCCCGAGCACTGACGAGGGAGAAGGAGCCCATCCACCCGGCACCCGTAAGCCTGTGGAAAATGGGAGGAATCGGCTCTCCTGAGGTAGGTAAAAATAGTGGAGTAGGGAGCCTGTTCTCTCAGGACAGAACCTTGAGAGCTCCAAACCCCCACATGTGTTCCCGCCGGAGGAAACACATAAACTGATGATAAGTGGGAAGGAGCCTCCTTTTAAAGTTTGGTGGAGGTGTGTTTCCTGTCAAGTGGGTGGAGCCACGCTCTCTCAAGGTGCTGTCCTGAAAGACGTTAAGGGAAAAATAAAATACATTTTTATGCAAAGGGGAAGTGTATATAGGGTTGCCATTTATACTTGCAATGGTTCATCCAATTTGTATTCATCTTTGAGGGATGTCTACCCATCTTTTATCAAAATTATTTTGGAGGGCGGAGATGCGTGCCCTGGAGGAAAGAATGGTGATGGAAGTGGGGTTGAAGGTACAAATATTTAAACACATGGGCTAAATGTGAAGAGTTCAGTGCCTCTTCGGGGCTTCTGAGGACGATATAGAATCCTAATGGAACATAATAGGAGGGAACTCTAATTTTTTTTTTTTTGTCGTGGTTTGTTAGTATGAATGGGGCTGACTGAGTAGAAAGAGAGGACGGAGGGTGGGGGGTGGGGGGGGGGGAGGTAGGCTTAAAATAGGGGCTACACATCCTTGAATCAACTTTGTAATTAAATTAAAAAGGAAAAAGAAACTTGAACTAGTGTTCTGATAAAGAAGTATAGAAGTATTTCATGTCTTGGATGTGTACATGTTTCCTTTTTAATTTGTGGTAAAAAATGTTTTGATAAGTAAAGATTGTAAAAAAAAAAAAAAAAAAAAAAAAAAAAGATTTTGGAGAAGCATTGTAATTTTATCTGTTTTTTTTTAATTTTTTTTTTTTTTAATGAGAGTAATGCAACAGCACCATTAAAGTCCCGTATATTTTTTTGTCGTTACCATACTATATTAGGGATGTTGTACAGAGGTTATCAAATTATACCCATTACATGTACTTTTGAAACTAAAAGGTTTAATGATCAATTTTCACTGAACATACCTGTGAAAAACAGATAATGTACAAATGGCCCTTGCACAACATAACTGGCTTTTACAAGTGTACTAATTTGTGCTTCCCTTCTATAAAAAAGGGAGTGGCCCTTTAACAGTTTACACATAAAAGGCAGTCAACATCACCGACCTTGGTTTTGAAAGTTCCAGTAATAGGGCAAAAAAAAATAAAAAAACACACACACACACACACACACATTACGCAATTACGCCAGGGATTGAGTGTAAGAAAAAAAAAAAAAAATCCAACACAGGCTGGTTGTACTGAAGTTAATCAATGGATTGACTTCAGTACAGCCAGTCTGCCCATAGACAGCCTAAAAATCAGCTAGTTCCTGCTGAACCGGCCAAATTGCGATACATCTGTGGCCGGCTTTAGCAAGAAAATTCATTGGGCAATACGCAAAGCACCTGCACCAAAAATTGCATGCATTCACCTCCATGTAATCGAACATTGCATGCATACACTTCTATGTAAGCAAGCACTGTCTCAACTCTAATCTAAACTTTAAAAGGGCTCATGCACACTGCAGCTCAAAAACACACACACACACCTAAACTGCTTTTACAGGCATTTGAGATTTTATTTCAGCTTTTAAAGAAGCTTATGCTTTTTTGTGCACAATTTTATTGAGCTTCTTCAAGCTCCTTTGAGCATAAAATGTTTTTTTTTCCCCCACCACAAACCGTCCTACATTAGTATTTTTTCTTAAAAGCGGTTGTACACCTTTTTATTTAACCTTTACCTACAGGTAAGCCTATAATAAGGCTTACCTGTAGGCAAAATTAACCTGTACGCTTTAGGAGATATTTACTTTGCATGCAGGCGCTGCTGGACCTTGCCGGGAAGAAGGCTCCCACGCGCGGGAGTGACATCATCGCAGCTTCAGCCACTCACAGCGCAGGAGCCGCGATACCCAGAAGAAATGCCGAGGTGACATGTTAGCTCCCTCGGCATGGACCGGGATCAGATGTTGAGGCCTCGTTCTAAGGGGAGTATTTCATAATGAGCTAGTAAACTCATTATGCCTTTGCCTTGCAGGTTTTTTTTTGGTTTTTTTTGGTTTTTAAACAAAATCTGTGCGGGTATACAACGGATTTAACTTCTGTATAAACAAAATGGCTGGGACAAACGTTTGAGCTTCTTTGAGCTCTTTGGGGCACCGGCTCCTCTCAAAAATGCAAGTTTGGTGGGTTTTTTCTGCCTGTAGGATCATACTGTATGCCGGAAAAAGCCATAGTGTGCATGGACACGTTGGCTAACATGGGGGGGAGTTTTGGAGACAGAAAAAAAAAAAAAAAAAAAAAAAAAAAAGAGCTCAAAAGCCTGTAGGAGCCACTTCTTTGGAGCTCCTTTGAGCTGCACTGTGCATGAGCCCTAAAGGTAGCCATTGTATACAATTTGCTTGTGTTTACTTTAAGCAAGTGGCATTCCGGATTGTTTATTTTTATTTTCTAATTAGGGGACATTACACATTGCTCTGTCTCCAACAGTATTTCACATTTACATCTGAATCAAGGACCGTCCACACCTTGAACCGCAAACAAAAAACGTCTCTCCCACAATAAGTGGGAAACAAAACCCTCATTTCTGCACACTTGGACGTTGATGCAATTAAATTCAGATCTAATTAGATGACGTTTAAACAAAGTGGGCATTTTATTGCAGTTCACAAAATTAAAACAAACCATGTTTACTTTAAATTGCTGCCAATTATACCTATGTATATGACCACGTTTATGTGGAATTCAGGAGCCAGAACCACAGACAACGCGAGCAATCCTCAAAAAGTTAGGCCCCTGCTGTAGTTTAAGGCGATTTGGCTTACCTAGTTTGAGTTTTTTTTGCCCTTCCGATAAAGCATGGCAGGGAAGGAGGCCAAACCCCAGAAATGCATAACCTACATACATATGTGTGTTTCTGGAGGACTGTGGCAAGACAGATTAGGAGCATCAATGAGACAAGAAAGGATCTACCTAGTGATCTTGTAGGTGCTAAAAACACATAGCAAAACTAAAATTCACTTTATTTAAAAAAAAAAAAAAAAAAAACCCTCTGCCCCAAAGGTTACCCCTGAAAAGGCAAAGGGCAGGGTGAAGAGGAAATTAACCCATAGCATCTAATTGGAAATTCTCTATCAGTCATCTAATTGCAGTAAAGTGAAAAGACCAAACGTTTTTTTTCAGGGTCATCGCTCTGCTCTAATGAATAACCCTAATATAGTTAGCAGTCACTTTTCCAACTGTCTATGTGTATGGTGGCTGGGAGCGACTGCAAGGCTAATGCAGCAGTTGGCATTATAGCAGTGATTTACCCAGGCATTGTTCAGTATCTCACCAAGCCTAGTGTACCAGCACAGGGCAAATTAAAACCATACTGGTCTTTAAAAAAAAAAAAATGCAAAATTACAGCAAATCCAATGTTAGCAAGGTCCTACCAATCTTAGGCGTTTTCTTGAGCAATTGCACAATAAAAAATAAATAAATAATAAAAAATAAAAATAAAAAAAAGTCGAATCCCTTTCAGATTTTCTAATCCATGATTATCCAAGAAATAAAAATGTATCATTATGATAAAAAACAAAAAACAAAAACAAAACAAAACCACACACACACACCACGATGATGTTGGACACTGTTGACAGTCGGGTTTCACAATTAGTCTTACAATTTAAAGTTATTCTAGTTCTTCACTATAGTCTAGTCATTTAGAAATTCTAGATATTTTTAGAATTATCAGTCTGGCACTTCTCGCTCTACTAATTACAAACATGCAGAAAACAAGCAGACTGTGCGAATCTGTTACTGTATTTTTCAGGCAAATTGCAAATAATTGATTCTCCTGAACAAGGCAATCCACCTGATCTGCAGGGAATCACATAATTCATGAATCATGGCAATCGAGAGGCAAGAAATTCCTGACAGTCTAAGGATTGAGCAATCTGGCTCTGTCATGTTTAGTGGGAACTGGAGAATTCTGATCTGCCTGAAAAGTATTAAGAGTCATCAGATTGCCTACGCAAAATTCTTCTTCTATCCTATGTAACTGCATAAAATGTCAGCCAGTATCTGAACAGCCTAGGTCTCCACTAAGCAGCTATGAGTAGAACATCTCATAAATGTACACCCATTATTCTGCCTTCAAAAAGAAAAAAAGGTTATCGGTCAGCACTGCAGTTGTCAACGACACCGACGTGGTCAGATGAAGTTCACCCCAGTGGTCACCACTCCTTCATTAATGTGGCATGGCATGTCAAGGACAAAGTCATAAAACAAAGATGGTATTAGTCAATACATTATGTACACAGTATAGTGTTGTTGGTTGGTTATGGAAAACCCTACTATGCCCCAGGCAACTGTGAAAGAAGTGGTCACTCGATACTAGATCTAAGTAGGTGTATATAGCAACTATGCAGGCTGTATATGCAATATGCTTCTCAGGTTCTAATAAGGGATAATGATTCCTAACCTATAGCTCTACTCTCCCATGTATGCAGTTTCAGGTCATTAATTATGTAACAAAAGGAATGCTCTGAAAATGTATCTAATGATGTTCTGAAGAAATCCAGGAGTGTGGTTCCAGAGGACGTCACTTGTCTAGGATTTGCCTTGATTTATAACCCCATTAAAATATTAAACCTGCAGCACGTTTTCTGCATTTTGAAAAGTTTTTTAATTCAGTGGCATTCCATTTCAACCTCTTTGCCGATTGATAAAGACACACACAAACACACCTCAAAACAAGAAGCCATCAGATATAAAAACCCATTCCCTGGGTCTAGCCAATAATGTGAAATGAAAAAAAGCAATATATTGTCTAGAATAGTTGTCTTACATTCATACGCAAGAAAGGAAGAGTCGTACGCTTTGTGCCAGATATATAACCGAGGCACGAAATTTAATTGGAATGTAGGAAACCCTTGTCTTATAGAATACATTATAATTATGAAAATTGCATAAAATGTAAACTAAAAATGGTTCATCTCCAATCTCACCAGCATCTTTAAAATTCTCACCAATAGGCTAAAAGTTAAAATGAATAAGATAAACCAAACCCACCATCTACAGTCACACCTAAATTCAAGGTCAGACTGATAATGTGGCTTGAATATTGTATGGGACTACAAATCTTAGCATGCCATGGCTACAAGAGTGACAGGAAAATGATGAACGTAGGAAATCCTTTGTTGAAATCTAAAAATTGTATGATAAAAAATAAATTTAAAAGGATAAACAAAGCTGAAATTTAAAAGGATAAACAAAGCTGAAATTTACAAATATCTAATTTCTGGAATATCTTTTTTTTGCCAGTACTAAATAGGCTGGTGATGAAAATCTGAATAGCTACTATAGCTTCAATTAAATACATAAAATTCTTTCTAAGGCACCCCTAAAATTAAAAGTAGACAAAAAAGTGTCTTGCTAAAAAGAATTACTAGGGGTTGTGGTAGGTGGTGGACCACGTCAGGGGTGGCAATGATTGAGGCAAAATTTGTCTTTTAATGTTGGAGGTGCAAGTTAAGGCTACTCTCAAAGAAAGGGGTGACCACACAGTTGGGACATTTCATCTATTCTTTGAGTTATGATAGACCCCAATTTTGAAACAGTAAGGAGCTACAAACTCCAGCATGTCATGGCTACAAGAGTCAATGGCTGTCCAACCTAAGAGTATCAAGCATCTTGTGACCACATACAGGAGTCAAGGGTTGCCCAACCTAAGAGTAGCAAGAGTACTCTGCCCGTGTAGGAGTCAAAGGTTGTCTGACCTAAGAGAAGCAGGTGTTTAGTGCCCACATACGAGTCAACGGTTGCCCAACCCAAGGGTAGCGAGAGTCTTGTGACCACATACAGGAGTTAAGGGTCGCCCAATCTAAGAGTAGCAAGAGAATTGTGCCCACATATGAATCAAAGGTTGTCTGAGTTTAGAAGAAAATGTTTAGTGCTCACATACAAAAGACTCAACTGTTGCCCAACCCAAGAGTAGCAAGCTTCTTGTGCCCACACATGTCTTAAAAGTTGCCCGACCAAAAACGTTGCAAGCGTCTGGTGCCCACATACAAGTCAAAGGTTGTCTGACTTAAGAGTGGCAAGCATTTTGAACCCACATACAAGAGTCTAGGGTTGCCCAACCTAAAAGTAACAAGTGTCTTGTGCCCACATATAAATATTGAAAAACCGAAGAGTAACAAGCCTCTTGTGCCCACCTTTGCCCAAGGCAAAGAATAGCCAAGGGCACCTCTTGGCATTACCCACCTTCTGTTCTTCATGGAGGTCTCCTTCTTGTCCAGTACCCCTGGCACACAGTTGGTGAGTTCGGTCCAGTCCGCGTGCAGTCCACAGCTCCAACCAGTGGAGAATCGGGAAAACAACCAGGTCTCCTTCCTGTTGGGTCTATAACAGGTACACTTCTTCTGGCCAGGTCTACAGTCACAGGGCACCTCCAGCCTGACGTTCTGTACTAGGTGCCTCCCGAAAGTTGTGCCCCCAGTTTTCTGAATGTGCAGAAACACAATCACATCGTCCCCTTTCATGTCAAAGGTCAAGGACCGATCCAGATCCCTCACCGGGAAAAAGAACTTTTTGACATAGTGAGGATCTGGCGTGGGGAAGATGTCCTGATCCTCCTGGTAATAGCGACTGGGAGACCCCAAATTCATCACCGGCCCCACATACTGGTACAAGATCAGCATGAAAAACACAGAGCCAGCCAAGATCAGCAAAAATTTGCTGGTCCTCTCAACCATGGTCCTTCCAACACACTTCATATGTCACCATCTCCCAGGGTGTCCAGGCTGGCTGGG
>JBBGZY010001323.1:2152500-2407500 GCA_037952925.1 Lithobates clamitans | reverse complement strand
CCTAACGACCAAATTACTAAATTTACCTAACATGCGGTAGATTGCAAATCTACCAGCGCTACATATGTATATGTATGTATGTATATGTATGTATGTATGTATGTATATGTATGTATGTATATGTATGTATGTATGTATGTATGTATATGTATGTATGTGTATGTATGTATATGTATGTATGTATGTATATGTATATATGTATGTATGTATATATGTATGTATGTGTATGTATGTATGTGTATGTATGTATATGTATGTATGTATGTGTATGTATGTATATGTATGTATGTGTATGTATGTATGTATATATGTATGTATGTGTATGTATGTATATGTATGTATGTGTATGTATGTATGTATATATGTATGTATGTGTATGTATGTATATGTATGTATGTGTATGTATGTATGTATATATGTATGTATGTGTATGTATGTATGTGTATGTATGTATATGTATATATGTATGTATGTGTATGTATGTATGTGTATGTATGTATATGTATGTATGTGTATGTATGTATATGTATGTATGTGTATGTATGTGTATATGCAGGGCTTTTTTTCTCAAACAATAGGTGCTGGAACTCAACCATGACCCCCCAAAACCCCTGCCCCCACACACACCCTCCAAATCACATCAAATAATGGGTGTGGTCATATTTCACAAACAGTGGAAGGGTCTTAAAGGGGCATTCAATATCAGGATTGCATTACATACAGAGTGCAGAGTTCATGAGGGTTACACTCAGAGTGCAGAGCTGTCACTTGTAAACACAGAAACCAGACTTCTGTGTTTACAAGTGATTGTGGCGAGCAGGCAAAGGGTCTGAGCCAGAGGTGGTGGAACTGAGTTCCACCAAGTTCCCCCTGAAAAAAAGCCCTGTGTATATGTATGTATGTGTATATGTATGTATATGTATATGAATGTATGTGTATGTATGTATGTATATATGTATGTGTTTGTGAGTGTGTATGTATGTAGCATGTATAGTCACGCTTAGGGCTCATTCATACATTGCATTTTTGGAATGCGTTGGCGTGTGTTTTATATGCATTTTTTTTAGACTTGAAATGCTTCGCGTTTATAGGCGTTTGTGTGCGTTTGAACATGTTGCTCCGCACTGAGCAAAGTCCTGTACTTTTTTCACCGCTGGGCAAACGCAACGCACTGGTGTGAACTGCATTGATATGGAACCATTATTGTTGATTGCCATGCGTTGGGAATGTGCATCCGGTGTAAATGAACTTTGAGGGCTTGTTTTTACTGCGCAATCCCTCCGTGTGGTGTGCAGTTCTGCATGTGCGCTTACAAAGATTGGTATTGCATTTGCAATGTTTAAGCAGTGCGTTTGCAATGATTTTTTGTTGCGGTACTTTTTTTAGGCATATATATACACTATATTGTCAAAAGTATTGTGACGTCTGCCTTTACATGCACATGAACTTTAACGGCATCCTAGTCTTAGTCCGTAGGGTTCAATATTGAGTTGGTCCACCCTTTGCAGCTATAACAGTTTCAACTCTTCTGGGAAGGCTGTCCACAATGTTTAGGGGTGTGTCTATAGGAATGTTTGACCATTCTCCTAGAAGCGCATTTGTGAGGTAAGGTACTGATGTTGGAGGAGAAGGCCCGGCTCGCAGTCCCCACTCTAATCCATCACAAAGGTGTTCTATCAGGTTGTGGTCAGGACTCTGTGCAGGACAGTCAAGTTCCTCCACCCCAAACTTGCTCATCTATTTCTTTATGGACCTTGCTTTGTGCGCTGGTCCAAAACATTTGGTGGAGGGGGGATTATGGTGTGGGGTTGTTAATCAGGGGTTGGGCTTGGCCCCTTAGTTCCAGTGAAGGGAACTCTTAAGGCATCAGAATACTAAGACATTTTGGACAATTTCATGCTCTTAACTTTCTGGAAACAGTTTGGGGATGGCCCCCTCTTTTTCTATGGGGTTGAGGTCAAGACTCTGTGTGGGCCAGTCAAGATGCTCCACCCCAAACTCACTCATCCATGTCTTTATGGACCTTGCTTTGTGCACTGGTGTGCAGTCATGTTGGAACGGGAAGGGGCCATCCCCAAACTGTCCCCACAAAGTTGGGAGTATGAAATTGTCCAAAATGTCTTGGTATTCTGACGCCTTAAGAGTTCCCTTTCACTGAAACTAAGGGGCCAAGTCCAACCCCTGATTACCAACCCCACACCATAATCCCCCCTCCACCAAATGATTTGGACCAGTGCACAAAGCAAGGTCCATAAGGGAGCGCCAACAACGGATGGCCCACGGGAGCCTATGGGTGACGTCACTGCATTGCCAGCCATTGTCTCTTCTCTATCAACTCTATACACTATATTCCACTATTGTGGTCAGGTGACCAACCTAAACATCTGTGAAGTTAAAAATTTGCCACACTTGTTTGTGTTTTTTTTTATATATTATTTGTATCCCAATTTTTATGAACTAGTTATCAACTAGCCTTTGCTTTACAGATGCTTCAATAGAAGACACTTTTAGGCCTGATTCACACCTATGCATTTTTAGTGCTTTTTGCATTTTGCAGATTTGCACCACAGAACGTGTTCCATAGGAAACCATGTTAAATGGGCTGTAGTGCAAATCTGCAAAATGCAAAAAGCACTAAAAATGCATAGGTGTGAATCAGGCCTTAGAACACCTCTTCTTCTGAGAGAGCTCACTGAGCATTCTGAGCTTTCCCAGAAGAAGCAGCTCACTTGTAGACCGTCTCTCTCTAATTGATCCTCCATACAAAGACAGGGTGTGCTCCTCCATCCTATGATCATTCTCTTTACAGCGTACAAGTAAAGCTCACATGCAGTTAGTAGACTGTATATCTCTACCTGCTAGATAAAAATTGCAAATATTAAATATAGGAACTGTTTCATATTTGTCTGATAAAAAAAAAAAATTGAATATTTAAAAATATTTAATTTTAGACCCAAATACAATAAATAAATGAAATATATACAAAAACCGAAAATCACATTGAACCCAAACACTTGGGGGTCTATTTATAAAACATTGCTTGGACAAATGTCACAAGCATTTGTTCGAGTGGCACAATTTTTTCCAGTAGTTTCTCTAATATGATCTTTTTCTTATTATTCTCAGCTCCATCTAGTGGCCAAAATGCAATATATTTTTTTCTCCTGAAATACAGTACCTCAATCAGAAAACATACTGCATTTTGGCCACTAGATGGCGCTGACAATCATAAGAAACAAATAGTATTAGAGAAAATACTGGGAAAATGTGCACCGTCTGGACAAATGTTTCTGACATTTGTCCAAGGATTGTTTTATAAATAGACCCCTCTGTGACTATTTATAACACTGCATTCTCATCTTTTCACACTCAGTGTGTATGGGAGAATCCTCCACATTGAATGCACTGATCAGCGGTGATGGCTATAGCCAGTGGCGCCGATCGAGCGGAGAAAGTCCAACAGGGCGGTTGTACAAAGGTGGATCGGATCAAATCCTGTACAATCTCCCTGCCCATATATGGATAAAAATTCATCCAGTCCCTGTCCACCAGCATTTACACTGAACTGGCTTAGCTGTCTGCGTGCAAAAAGCCTAAATATTTTTTCACTGAAAATTCACACAACTTTCACCCAGAATTCACCCATTAAATCCACTTATAAAAATGTGTGAATCTTGGGTAAAAGTTGTGTGAACCTTTTGAAATAGACCCCTTAGGCTCCATGCACACTGAAGCTCATAAACGGCCGTTTTTGGGATTTTGGGTGTTTTTTTTTTTACCAGCCCATAAACTCCCCTCTATGTTATCCTATTTATCCATGCACACATGGACGTTTTTGGATGTTTATCAGCAGTGGAGTTTATAGGCTGTTTTCTGAACGCCATAAAAACGCGTTCAGGAGTCGTTTTTTCTGACCACAAAAAACGCCAATCGCTCATAAACGCTGATAAGCGTCAGTAAACGCTCAAAAACGCGGCTCACCCGCGTTTTTTAACATTTTTGAGCCATTGAAAAAAAAAATGTGAAAAAAAAATTCAATAAATAAAAAATGCTAACGTGGAAAAACGGTAAAAAACGCTAATAAACGCTATTGCAAAAACGTTGAAAGACTCACTGCAAAGTTACTGGTGTTTTTATAACTTTATTTTAACGTCCAGTGTGCATGGAGCCTTAAAGTGGTTGTAAACCTCAGACAAGAAACAAGAACAAGCATATCCCTCTATGGTGTGTGCTTGTTTCAGTTAAGAGTGTAAGCTCCTTGAGGGTAGGGACTGATGTGAATGTACAATGAATATGTAAAGCGCTGCGTAAATTGACAGCGCTATATAAGTACCTGAAGTAAAATAAATAAAATAAAAATAAGAGCAATAAGTGTCATTTCTGTCTGCTGCTTCATTCTTCTGCTATCAGCATGAGTCACTTCTGAGAAGTTTTCCTGACACCAAGAGAAAAAAGGTGACAGGTGAGGGATCTCCAGCTGATTGACATCCTCAGCTCTGTTCCTGTGTGCTGTGTGAGGGGGGGTTGTCCCTTCCTTCCAATCAATTCTTAGAGCTCTGTTCAGTGAGCTCTGCAATGTGTAATTTCAGCTCTCTATCCCCTTTTTTCTGAACGCTCAGACATACTTTATAGGTTCGGGACTTTAAACAGATGTAAATAAGAGAGGACGGCAGATAAACAGATACAACTTATGTAGGATGATTTGTTTTATCTCTATCACCCAAAGCCAGCCACTTCACTGGGTATATTTGAGGGGTTACAACCACTTTCATTTCTAATACCAACCTAATATACTAAATGAAGCTGGCCATACAGGATTCCTGTGAATTGGTGGAACATGATCACCACCTAATGTTTTGTAGGCCTCTACTGATGACGATGGGAATTGGCTCTGTGGCTTCCTTTTTTTGCCTTGCAATTTCAACAATAAAGTAGAACTAAAGGCAAAACTTTGTTTGTTTTATAGTGGAGAAGGATTAGAACGGTCAGATTTCTATTAATGTGTGTCCAGTTAGGGAGATTCACCCTCTCTATTTCTCCTCGAGACCAATAATACTGAAAGTGAAAGAAAATCCAAAATTTTAGGTTGTCACCAGAACAGGAAGGGAAATCTTCCAATGGGGGTGCAAGTTTGGTGACAACCAGGATCTCCCTCACTATGGAGGATTTTTTTCTCACTTCCTGTTTTGGGGACAGAACGGGAAGTGAAGGAAAATGCCAATGGGGACACAGATGGCAAAAAAAACAAACAAAAAAAAAAACTGACGGGTTATAACCCTCCCTTACTCAACCAAAAATGGAAAATAAAGTCTTGCCTTTAGTTCTACTTTAAACTGACTGGCACCAGGATCTTGCATGACTTTCCCCGGCCCTGTTATATTTAAATACAAATTAAACCGCTATTTATTTGAGCTGAGATTTGCAAAGAACAAAGCAGAGGGACTCTATGGTAATTGTTCATCACGGCATATGAATTTACTGCACAACAATAATGCAGAGTAATGTAACATAAATCTTAATTATAAGGCATTATTAGTTTCTTTGTTCCTGGAACTGAGACTGGCAACACAAGAAGCAACAAACTACCCAATATAAATATTACAAAACAAATTCCTGAGTCACCTCCTTAGTGTTCATAAATCTCAATTTCTGCAGACCGTAAAGGTTGTTCATAGACATCAGAAAACAACGGAATGTATGAGCACATTCCATCCAGCTCACATGATTGTTCCAGAAATGTGAGGTTCTTGTAGGGACTGTGCAGGACGGAGGTATGGTATACACACCACAGTCACTCCTGGCAGGAGATAATCACAGGCAAAATATCAGATTGGATGAAGTATTAGGCATCGGGCCATGGTCCACTTCCAGACCATGATTCCCCTCTCCTGGGCCTCTAGCCAGCTGCAGATCCCTTATTAATGCTTTCCAGCTCCCATAGTGCCCCCCAATCTCCCGTACCTGCCCACATTGCCCCAGCCCCCCCTGGGAGCCCTTAGCCTCCACAGTGCCCCCCAACCAGCTGAAGAGCCTCCAGCTCTCCATAGTGCCCACAGCTTCTAACAGTGTCCCACAGTGTCCTCCAACCTCACACAGTGCTGACCAACCCCAGGAACCTTATTCCCTACAGGGACACTGCATTGTCCCCTAACCCACTCCACACCATGCATCATGGCCCACAGTGCCCCCCAACCAGCTGAAGAGCCTCCAGCCCTCCATAGTGCCCACAGCTTCTAACAGTGTCCCACAGTGACCTCCAACCTCACATAGTGCTGACCAACCCCAGGAACCTCATTCCCTACAGGGCCACTGCATTGTCTCCTAACCCACTCCACACCATGCATCATGGCCCACAGTGCCCCCCAGCCAGCTGAAGAGCCTCCAGCCCTCCATAGTGCCCACAGCTTCTAACAGTGTCCCACAGTGACCTCCAACCTCACACAGTGCTGACCAACCCCAGGAACCTCATTCCCTACAGGGCCACTGCATTGTCTCCTAACCCACTCCACACCATGCATCATGGCCCACAGTGCCCCCCAACCAGCTGAAGAGCCTCCAGCCCTCCATAGTGCCCACAGCTTCTAACAGTGTCCCACAGTGACCTCCAACCTCACACAGTGCTGACCAACCCCAGGAACCTCATTCCCTACAGGGCCACTGCATTGTCCCCTAACCCACTCCACACCATGCATCATGGCCCACAGTGACACCCATCCAGAGACTTCCAGCATTTCAGGACATGTCTTGCATTCCCATAATTGTATTGTATGAGTATAAACTGTATCCTTTACCATTGGTGCATGGAAGGGTTTGGAAGAATTTACCTTGACCTGATCTCAAAAAGGTTTAAAGTATAACAAAAGGTAATACTTTTTTGTTTTGATTTTTTTGGAGTGTAGAGGGATTAGAATGCTTGTCAGTTTTTATTGCTGTCTGTGTCCCCATTAAGGAGATTCATCCTCTCTATTTGTCCTGTTTACCGTTATCACTAAAATTGAAAGTAAAAGGAAATCCTACATTTTGGGTTGTCCCCAGAAAGGTAATAGATGGGAAATCTTACATAGTTACATAGTTACATAGTAGGTGAGGTTGAAAAAAGACACAAGTCCATCAAGTCCAACCTATGTGTGTGATTACATGTCAGTATTACCGTGTATATCCCTGTATGTTGTGGTTGTTCAGGTGCTTATCTAATAGTTTTTGAAACTATCGATGCCCCCCGCTGAGACCACCGCCTGTGGAAGGGAATTTCACATCCTTGCCGCTCTTACAGTAAAGAACCCTCTACGTAGTTTAAGGTTAAACCTCTTTTCTTCTCATTTTAATGAGAGGCCACGTGTCAAGTTAAACTCCCTTCCGCGAAAAAGTTTTATCCCTATTGTGGGGTGACCAGTACGGTATTTGTGAATTGAAATCATATCCCCTCTCAAGCGTCTCTTCTCCAGAGAGATTAAATTCAGTGCTCGCAACCTTTCCTCATAACTAATATCCTCCAGACCCTTTATTAGCTTTGTTGCCCTTCTTTCTGCTCACTCCAATTCCAGTACATCCTTCCTGAGGACTGGTGCCCAGAACTGGACAGCATATTCTAGGTGCGGCCGGACCAGAGTCTTGTAGAGCGGGAGAATTATCGTTTTATCTCTAGAATTAATCCCCCTTTTAATGCATGCCAATATTTTGTTTGTTTTGTTAGCAGCAACTTGCATGCCATTGCTGAGCCTATCATCTACTAGGACTCCCAGGTCCTTTTCCATCCTAGATTCCCCCAGAGGTTCTCCCCCCAGTGAGTAGATTATTATTCCTATTTTTGCCACCCAAATGCATTATTTCACATTTTTCCACATTAAACCTCATTTGCCATGTAGTTGCCCATCCCGATAACTTGTTCAGATCTTTTTGCAAGGTTTCCACATCCTGCGGAGAAGTTATTGCCCTGCTTAGTTTAGTATCATCTGCAAATACAGAGATTGAGCTGTTTACCCCATTCTCCGGGTTGTTTATGAACACATTAAATAGGATTGGTCCCAGCACAGAACCCTGGGGGACCCCACTACCCACCCCTGACCATTCTGAGTACTCCCCATTTATCACCACCCTCTGAACACGCCCTTGTAGCCAGTTTTCAATCCATGTACTCACCCTATGGTCCATGCCAACGGACCTTACTTTGTACAGTAAACGTTTATGGGGGACTGTGTGAAATGCTTCCAATGGGAGGGGGGGGGGGGACACTAGTTCTGGTGAGTTGGGGGTCCCCAAGGAATTCCCTTAATTTGTAGGGATTTCCTCTCACTTCCTGTTTCGCTATGGAACCAGAAGTGAATGAAAATCTTGACAATGGGACACGCATGGCCAAAAAAATCTCCTTTGTTCTATCCAAAATGAAAAAAACATTTTTTTTGCCTAAAGTTCTACTTTAACCACATGCAGACCACCATACACACATACTGCGGCAGGGCGGCTGCTCTGTGCCAGATCACATACGTGATCTGCCACTTCCGGGTCTGGGGCGTGAACGCGTGCCGCCGATGTTCTGCTCCCACTGTGATTGGACAACGTGGCAGCCATTTAGCAGGTTTGGCAGATGCACTGTCCGCCGGAACCCACTGATTATTCAGAAGACAGGCAAAACGGCAGTCTGCCTATGTAAGCAAGGCAGACCACCATTCTGTTAGAGGGGAAAGGACTGATCCCGTGTTTCTGCTAAGCAGGAACACGGATCTTTACCTTTCCCCAGACAAAGCATCCCCTCCACAGTTAGTAAGCACACCCAGGGAACACATTTAACCCTTTGATCGCCCCTGATGTTAACCCCTTCCCCGCCAGTGTAATTAGTACAGTGACAGTGCATATTTTTTAGCACTGATCACTGTATTAGTGTTACCGGTCCCCATAAAGTGTCAATAGTGTCAGCTAGGTGTCTGATTTGTCCACCGCAATATTACAGTCCCACTATAAGGCGCTGATTGTCCTCATTAGTAGTAAAAAAAATATTTTAATTAATAAAAATTGCAGTATATATCTCATAGTTTGTAGACGCTATAACTTTTGCGCAAACCAATTAATATACGCTTATTGGGATTTTTTTTACCAAAAATTTGTAGCAGAATACATATTGGCCTAAATTTATGAAGGAATTAGATTTTGTACATTTTTTTTTATTGGATATGTTTTATAACAGAAAGTAAAAAATACTTTTTTTTCAAAATTGTCAGACATTTTTGTTTATAGCACAAGAGATAAAAATCACAGAGGTGATCAAATACCACCAAAAGAAAGCTCTGTGGGGAAAAAAATTGACATAAATTGTATTTGGGAAAAGTATCGCACGACCGCGCAATTGTCAGTTAAAGTAATGCAGTGCCATTTAGTTAAAACTGGTCTGATCATGAAGACGTAAATCTTCCGGAGGTTAAATGGTTAAGATCCACTATTTTGAAGTGTCTGATCATTTTTGTGCCAAAATCTGTCAGCTGACATAGTCTGAACTTGAGGATGAATTGCTCCACAGTGCCTGCAGCTACAGAGGTCACTGAGGGCTTGTATTAAAGTTAACCAACTCTTTATTAGGTAATTATACATTGTCTGAAGCTTGCAACAGATATGAGATCATCTCAGAGTGCCCCAAGCTGAGCTTAAGGGTCCATTCACACCATTAGGGTGCATTATTCTGCAGGTTAACATGCTCATTCATTTGTATGGGTCACCTAAAGCACCAAAAAAGGAGCAAGTACCATTTCTGGCAGTACACCGCAATGCATATCCTTTAGCAAGGTACTCAGAATGAATGGTATCACATCATACCAACGCATGTAAAGTGCTGCAAGTTGTGATAAGGTGCAATGTAATCGTGTGAACGGGTTAAAATGAACCCATCCCCAGGCTATGAAAGTTCAAACATGTATACATATATTCTTAATAAGCAGTAAATGAGATTTAAGAAGTTGCTGATAATAAGTTGTTACAGTAGCTCAACTACCCTCCTGCTTCCCCTCCCAGCAGTGACATGGCTGTCTTCCAGCCTTCAAATCTCTATGGTTAGGTTCACACTTATGTGTTTGTATTTTCTGTAAATTTGGTCTTTTTTAATGCCTTTTTTCATGCATTTTTTGTGTTTTTATGTACTCCCATTGAAGTCTATAACATACCTCCTAACATTTTGAGATGGGAATGAGGGACACCTACTAACAAATGTATGCAGGCATAGGACACGCCCCCTGCCACACCCCCTTAAAGGAGAATTAACCAAAAAAAAGGTTAATCAAATCGACAAGGACTTTTTTTTTACCACTACTATTCCTTTATAGTGGCTTTTAAAATGTACAAATGCAGGAATTTAGAAATTGGATGAAAGGTTTAGCACTGGTAAACACTTTTTTAAAGGTAAAAAGTGCATTCTATATACAACTATATGGATCAGACCAAAATGAGGGACAAATGAGGGGGAAAGAGGGGCAGAGGGACATTGCTCCAAATCAGGGACAGTCCCTCGGAGTCAGGGACAGTTGGGAGCTATGCTATAAGGCCACAAACAGACTATATTGCACTGAAAGAAGCGCCTGCAATTTTTTCCAAGTCGTACGAAAGTGTGTTGCATAGGTATAAACAGGCCCTATAGATACCTATTTGATTCTTCCTGTAATGCATTTTCACACCTGAAGTGTGACAAATCAGGTGTGAACAGGGACTAATTTAAAAACAAGTCTCCAAGGAGGTGGAGCAGGATGAGGAGAATCCTGACAAAGAAGACTTTAGTGCTTCTGCTGTGAGCTTTGAGAATGAATTGCTCCAAAGTACCTGCAGCTACAGAGGTCACTGAGGGCTTCTTTTAAAGCTCTCTAACTGCTCAGTAGAAATTTGAAACCAACTGAATATACAAAGTCTGGTCACAATCCTAATGCAAAAAATACCTTTTTATAGTAGAGACCAATTCACACTTATACTGTAAAGCCTAGTCCCCTTTCTGATAAGCCACACCCCTTGCAGTGGCTGTTTTATTACATACCACCTATTAAAGCGAACTTTCACCCATCATGTTGTCCTGCCTCCTTCACCCTCCCTCCCTCTCTTACAATTGGACATTTAACTAGTGTCTTTTATTTGTGCTGCAAAGCCTAGACAAGAACAAAAACATTTTTCTACCCACCCCCTGCATGCACAGATATGGTGCAGGGTTTCGGGACCCAAGTGAGCCCTGTGCCACCGCTGCGTATGTGCTGGTTTTCCCGAACCATCCGCAAAAGTAGCTATTAAGGAAGTCTCAAACTTTATCTGTCTTTTTACATGCGCGGAAAGTCAACTGCACATCTGCAGATGCGCTGAAGGGCTTTGCCAGGAGCCAAAGGCCAGGCAGAGCCCTATAGCACAGCTGCGCATGCCCAATAATAGCAGCTCCTGTACACACCAGGACTGACGTGCCCCCTTAACCGCTTCCCTACCACATGCCTCCCAACTTTTTGAGATGGGAATGAGGGACACCTATCAGCAAAAGTATGCAGGCATAGGACACACCCCCTGCCACACCCCCTTAAAGGAGAATTTTACAAAAAACAAGATTGGTTAAACCCACAATTGCTTTTTTACCACTACTATTCCTTTATATTGGTTTTTGGAATTTACAAATGCAGCAATTTAGAAATCAGATGAAAGGTTTAGTGCTAGAGAACACTTTTTGATAGATAAAAAGTGCATTTTTTATACATCTATATAGATCAGACCAAAATGAGGGACAAATGAGAAGGAATGAGGGACAGAGGGACATTGCTTCAAATCAGGGACAGTCCCTCGAAATCAGGGACAGTTGGGAGCTATGCTACCAGCTGCCGCAGTTATACTGCATCAGGTTGGCTCCCTTGCGCGAGCCGTCGTATCTGTACGTGGGCTCTTAAGGACGCCTCAGGCGGCGCACGCGTGCCCCCAGAGCTCATGCGGCGGGAACACACCATTGCTCATTACAGAACCAGAACGGGGATGTATGTGTCTGTAAACACACACATCCCCGTTCTCTCAGGGGAGAGGAGACAGATCGATCGTGTGTTCATACTAAGTATGAGCACCGATCACTCTCTTCCCCTAGTCAGTGCCATCCCCCCTACAGTTAGAACACACTTAGGGAACACAGTTAACCCCTTGATCGCCCCCTAGTGTTAACCCCTTCCCTGCCAGTGACATTTATACAGTAATCAGTGCATTTTTATAGCACTGATCGCTGTATAAATGTCACTGGTCCCAAAAATGTATTAAAACTGTCCAATGTGTCCGCTGCAATATCACAGTCCGGATAATAAAAATCGCTGATCGCCGCCATTACTAGTAAAAAAAAAAAAATAATATAAATGCCATAAATCTATCCCATATTTTATATACGTGTATTGCGATTTTTTCTTACCAAAAATATGTAGCAAAATACATATCGGCCTAAACTGAGGAAAACATTTGTTTTTTTTTTTAAAGATTGGGATATTTATTATAGCAAAAAGATATTGAGGGTTATTTACAAAAGGCAAATCCACTTCGCACTACATGTGCACTTGGAAGTGCAGTTGCTGTAGATCCGAGGGGGACATGCAAGGAAAATAAAAAACAGCATTTTAGCTTGTACATGATTGGATAATAAAATCAGCAGAGCTTCCCCTCATTTCAGATCTACCCCTCAGATGTACAGGGACCAAGTACACTTGTAGTACAAAGTGGATTTGCCTATCGTAAATAACTCCCTGGCATGACCACGCAATTGTCAGTTAAAGCGACGCAGTGCCGTATTGCAAAAAATGGCCTGGTCATTAAGGAGCCATATCTTCCGGGGCTGAAGTGGTTAAGGCATTTTGATATTTGCATAACTCCTCCCAGCTTACTGCTTGCATTAGGGCTGAGGAGTACTGAAGCAGGGACCTGTGACATTCTCAGTAAGCTATGTACAGCACCCTGCCCGCCCCTTTCAGTAGCCATGAGCTGCCTGCGTTGCATAGAGAAGTACAGAGTCCTAGTGATGACATCACTGAGATTAAAATAAGTCATGTAATGAAAACAGGAGAGTTTTATTTAAAAATGTAATTAGCATGTTGATGAGCGGATAAAAGAGCAACTAGGGAAGGCAAAATGTAAGCAAATTAAACTTCAGTTTTTATTCACGCTGAGGAGAATACATACATTCAAATGAGTGCTTTCACATGTATAAATAAAAAATGATTTAAATAACTATAGTCGCCCTTTAAATAATATAAAACTGGGTCCACCAAGCATCTGCCTGAGAAGTCATTGTCACACTGAAAGCATCGGGGGAAAGAAATCCAATTTAATGCACAGAAGCACACAGAGGAGAGTGTGGAGTCTCCTTCAGTTCATTTGGCGATGCTAATCCCCTTTCCAACTCTTGATATGTGAGGGCCTTTCACCATCGGAGAACAAAGCTACGATTTTCTGAGCAGTCAGTGTTCATATCAGAGCTGGGTGATGGCTCTTATGTTTCTAGTAGAAGTATGTCACAATGTGTACACCTAGATTATGAAGTGTCTGCTTCATCTGCGTCATTTTCCTAAATGAAAGTCATAGGTCATAGGTGTGTATTGAATGTGTGCCATCTACAGAGGGTTTATGTCACCAAGGAAGGAGTTCTTGGGTATACAGCATTTCACCTATTAAATTGTATATGTATCCCATACCCAAATTTCCCCCCACATTTCGCACTATAGAGTATGTCCCAGCATTATAATTTTCTTTTACCTTGTTCCAGTGGTGAGATTTCATAACTCCCTGTGACATCAAGACCAGGTTTGCAAAATCCTTGCTAGGGCAGCTGAATTAGACAAACCCCCAGAACTACATTTCCCAAAAGCCATTTCCCTATACACAGTGGTGTGCCTTTGATGTGTACTTGTTATGCACCAAATTATTATTATTATTATACAGGATTTATATAGTGCCAACAGTTTACGCAGCACTTTACAATATAAAAGGGAGACAATACAGTTATAATACAATAAAATACAAGAGGATTAAGAGGGCCCTGCTCAGAAGAGCTTACAATCTAACAGGATGAGATTAACAATATAGTGCACCTATGTTAAAGAGGGTTTGCACCATGTGTGACAGGAAGGGGAAAATTGCAAATTTCCACAGAAACGTTGCAGTTTCTGCAGCCAATAAACAAATATTAGCTGCAGATCTTTGTCGATCTGAATAGGCACAGGTCTGCAGGTTGGGCTGACTTTCTGGCCATGATAAAAGAAGAGAAGTTGGGACTTTGATTGAAGCACCTGGAATAACCAGGTGCCTCCATTCCTCCATCCCTTTTTGTTGCAAAGAGAGAAGGGTTGGGACTTTGAGTGTGGCACATGAATGAATGGTGAGGCACACAGTTAACCCTTTGATCTCCCCTGATGTTTAACTCCTTCCCAGCCAGTGTCATTAGTACAGTGACCGTGCATTTTTTAGCACTGATCACTGTATTATGCCACGTATAGACAAGCAGAATGTCCATCAGAAAAAGCCCGATGGGAGCTTTTCATCGTCTATTCCGACAGTGTGTATGCCCCATCAAACTTCTCGCGTCGAAAATTCAGACGGACTTAGAGATGTTCTATATTTTTCAGACGGAACTAATTACTATCGGAAAAAACGCTCGTCTGTATGCTGTTCCGATGCACCAAAAACGGCGCATGCTCTGAAGCAAGTACAAGACGTTGTATGTGTTGTCCCGTCGTACGCGTTGTACGTCACCGCGTTCTTGATGGTCGGACTTTGGTGTGACCGTGTGTATGCAAGACAGCTTGAGCGGAATTCCGTTGAAATTCCGTCGGAGAAACCATCAGAGTTTATTCCAACGGCAAACCCGCTCGTGTGTCTGCAGCATTAGTGTCACTGATCCCCAAAAAGTGTCAGTTAGTGTCCCGCCTGTCCGCTGCAATATCGCAGTCTCACTATAAGTCGCTGATCTTAGCCATTACTAGTGAAAATAAAAATAAATAAATAAAAATATCCCATAGTTTGTAGACGCTATAACTTTTGCGCAAACCAATCAATATACGCTTATTGGGGTTTTTTTGTTTGTTTTTTTTTACCAAAAACACGTAGCAGAATACAAATTGGCCTAAACTGATGAAGAAAGTAGATTTTTTTTCATTTTTTTTATTTTTATTGGATGTGTTTTAAAGCAGAAAGTAAAAAATATATATATTTATTTTTTTAAATTGTTGGTCTTTTTTTTGTTTAGAGCACAAAAAATAAAAACCGCAGAGGTAATCAAATACCACCAAAAGAAAGCTCTATTTGTGTGAAAAAAGGGACATCAATTTTGTTTGTGTACTGCATTGCGCAATTGTCCGTTAAATAAATGCAGTGGCGCATCGTAAAAAATGGCCTGGTCATGAGGGAGGGGGATCTTCCGGAGGTCAAGTGGTTAAAGGGATAAAACGTGGGAAATGTGTATTACATATGTACTATATTAACCACTTGCCGACCGCTGCACGCAGATATACGCCGGCACAATGGCAGCGGTGGGCAAATGGGCGTACCTGTACATCCCCTTTAATTGGTGGGGCTAGCAGGCGCGCCAGTCGTGTATGGCATGACCATGCCCGGACCCGCGGACTCAATGTCCCGGCGATTGTGTCACGCAGCCACAGAACGGGCATTTCCCCATTCTGCCTTGTGACATGACAAAGATCACTGCTCCCTGTCATCGGGAGTAGTGATCACTGTCATGTGAGTGGAAGCCCATCCCCTTACAGTTAGAATCACTCCCTAGGACACACTTAACCCCTTGATCGCCCCTAGTGTTTCACCCCTTCCCTGCCAGTGTCATTTAGACAGTAATCAGTGCATTTTTATAGCACTGATCGCTGTATAAATGACAATGGTCCCAAAATAGTGTCAAAAGTGTCCGATGTGTCCGTCATAATGTCGCAGTCACAATAAAAATCGCAGATCGCCGCCATTACTAATTAAAAAAAAAAGAATAATAAAAATGCCATAAAACTATCCCCTATTTTGTAGACGCTATAACTTTTGCGCAAACCAATCAATATACGCCTATTGTGATTTTTTTTTACCAAAAATATGTAGAAGAATACATATGGGCCTAAACTGAGGAAAAAATTTGTTTTTTGGGAGATATTTATTATAGCAAAAAGTAAAAAATATTGCTTTTTTTTTTCAAAATTGTCGCTCTTTTTTTGTTTATAACGCAAAAAATAAAGATCGCAGAGGTGATCAAATACCACCAAAAGAAAGCTCTATTTGTGGGGAAAAAAGGACGTCAATTTTGTTTGGGTGCAACGTCGCACGACCGCGCAATTGTCAGTTAAAGCGACGCAGTGCCGAATCGCAAAAAGTGCTCTGGTCAGGAAGGGGGGAAAACCTTCCGGGGCTGAAGTGGTTAAAGAGCTGTACCAATAATGTTGAAAACAATTGCCCAGACATTTACTTTAACAGAAATGTATAGTCTTTTCATTGTTTTTATTTTTATTTTTTTAAAGGCAGGGAGGCTGACTGACAGCAGGATTACAACGCTGTAGTTGCCAATTCTACACATTCCTATATATAATATACAATAACAAAGGAAGAACGGGCAAGTCAAAATGTGAAAGTCTTATAATAAATGACTTTAAGTTAAGCACTGAAATAACAACTAATATCCAGTATGTGCTCACTAAACGCACGCTATATAATAAAGTAACATGTTTGCACATTTGAGGCTGTCATAGTCTGGAGTATAACTAAATTCAGCGTGGGCAAGGTAATTCTAAGTAATTACCTGCAGTGTCTATGTACAGAGCTGTGTTGAAAGCTTCTGACTCAATGCAGCTTTCTGATACCGAGAGAAAGCATTTCAACAGGAAACACCATTGATTTCTTTTTACAGCTGATTACTCAGCAATGACAGCATACATTTAAATATGAAAGGCAGTTTCGTTCTTGTTTAGGTCTGCTGTACAACTCCCTGGTGGTGATTCATGAGCAAAGTATTTTCATAAAAGTGAATGTTATCCGAAAAAGTTTCATTATTTTGCTATGTGTGTGTTCGCACATGTATTCTATAAATCATAGTCCCTGTCATTTTCATTTACTTCTTCTATCTGATGTACAGTGCCTTGAAAAAGTATTCATACCCCTTGACATTTTCTACATTTTGTCATGTTACAACCAAAAATGTAAATTGAATTTATTGGGATTTTATGTGATAGACCAACACAAAGTGGCACATAATTGGGAAGTGGAAGGAAAATGATAAATGGTTTTCCAAATGTTTTACAAATAAATATGTGAAAAGTGTGGCGTGCATTTGTATTCAGCCCCCTTGAGTCAATATTTGAGCTGAAAGTCTTTTTGGGGATGTCTCTAACAGCTTTGTACATCTAGAGAGTGACATTTTTGCCCATTCTTCTTTGAAAAATAGCTCAAGCTCTGTCAGATTGGATGGAGAGTGTCTGTGAACAGCAATTTCCAAGTCTTGCCACAGATTCTCACTTGGATTTAGGTCTGAACTTTGACTGGGCCATTCTAACACATGAATATGCTTTGATCTAAACCAGGGATCCTCAAACTATGGCCCTCCAGCTGTTGCAGAACTACACATCCCATGAGGAATTGTAAAACTCTAACATTCACAGACATGGCTAGGCATGATGGGAATTGTAGTTCTTGAACAACTGGAGGGCCGTAGTTTGAAGACCCTTGATCTAAACCATTCCATTGTAGCTCTGGCTGTATGTTTAGGGTCGTCCTGCTGGAAGGTGAACCTCTGCTTCAGTCTCAATTCTTTTACAGATTCTAGCAGGTTTTCTTCTAAGATTGTCCTGTATTTGGCTCAATCCATCTTCCCATCAACTCTGACCAGCTTCCCTGTCCATGATGAACAAAAGCATCACCACAACATGATGCTGCCACCACCATGTTTCACGGTGGGGATGGTGTGTTCAGGGTGATGTGCAGTGTTAGTTTTCTGCCATACAGTGTTTTGCTTTTAGGCCAAAAAGTAAAATTTTGGTCTCACCTGACCAGAGCACCTTCTTCTACATGTACAGTATGCTCTGTCCCCCACACAGTTGTGCCTCTGGCAAACAGGACTTCTTATTGCTTTCTTTGAACAATGGCTTTCTTCGTGCCACTCTTCCATAAAGGCCAGATTTGTGGAGTGTACGCAAAATAGTTGTCCTGTGGACAGATTCTCCCACCTGAGCCGTGGATCTCTGCAGCTCCTCCAGAGTTACCATGGGCCTCTTGGCTGCTTCTCTGATTAATGCTCTCCTTGCCGGGCCTGTCAGTTTAGGTGGACGGCCATGTCTTGGTAGGTTTGCAGTTGTGCCATACTCTTTCCATTTTCGGATGATCGATTGAACTGTGCTTCAGGAGATGTTCAAAGCTTGGGATATTTTTTTTTTATAACCTAACCTGCTTTCAACTTCTCCACAACTTTTAGCCTGACCTGTCTGGTGTGTTCCTTGGCATTTATGATGCTGTTTGTTCACTAAGGTTCTCTAACAAACCTCTGAGGACTTCACAGAACAGCTATATTTACACTGATTACTACTACTACTAATTAGGTGACTCCTGAAGGCAATTGGTTCCACTAGATTTTAGTTAGGGGTATCAGATTCTGCCGATGTAAAATGCCATGCGACGGTCGTTAAGCTTACCATACACATTACAATCTTTGTACATCAAATGCACTGAGAATTATATTATGAATGTTTGTCTTGCATGGCCAGCTTTAGGCTTTATTTTTACTTAGTGATCTGGCCAGTAACCTATTTCCTGTCTTTAATTGGCTATGCTCACTCCTCCATTGTATCTATAGGGAAGCAATGTATTCACCCTTGGACAGCAGCATTGTCACCCTGTGGAGAGGGTACTATTAAGCCGCGTACACACGAGCGGAATGTCTGACAGAAAAAGTCAGACGAAAGCTTTTCATCATCTATTCTGATCGTGTGTAGGCCTCATCAGACTTTTTTTTTTTGAAAATTCTGACGGATCTAGAAAAAGAACATGTTCTAAATATTTCCAACAGAACCAATTCCTATTGGGAAAAGCGATCGTCTGTATGCTGTTCCGACGGACCAAAAACGATGCATGCTCTGAAGCAAGTATGAGACGGAAGCTATTGGCTACTGGCTATTGAACTTCCTTTTTCTAGTCCCATCATAAGTGCTGTACGTCACCTCGTTCTGGACGGTCGGACTTTGGGTTGACCGTGTGTTGGCAAGACCGCTTGAATGGAATTCCATCGGAGAAACCTTCAGAGTTTATTCCGACGGCAAAACTGGTCGTGTGAACACGGCACTAGAAGAACTAGTAGATTTGGATGGACTTTACATAAGTGACTAACAAATAAAAGTTGAACTCCAGCTAAAACTTTTAAAGTGGAACTTTAACCTGGAAAAAAAAAACTATTGGCAAACAAGCAGGATTTTAAATGTAGAAGAGACATATGAGTGACGCCATCTCAGCTGGGCCAATGAAAATGGGCAAAGATCTGTATCCAGAAGTTGATCCAGCCGAAGAGCGGAGAGCTCCGGGACACTGCAGTGCTGAAGAGAAAGTAAGTATAGTTCCACTTTAAGTGGTTGCTGCAATCTGAAATTGCAATTTATTCATTTTTAATATTCACAGCAGACTTCCACATCCATCCATGTCTCCTTTATTTTATGAAGAAATCACTTTGAATACGCCCCCTAGTATTTCTAGCCATGGCCATCTTAAAGAGGAACTGCAGTCCGCTCACTTAATTTGTAATAAAAACATCTTTGCCATTCTGAAGCTTCCCTCCAACCATTTTGTATATTATTTTATATAAACTGTGAATCTGGAATTGCTGAATATGCTGCAGAAATCTCCCTCCACTGAGTCTGGCTGCAGCCATTTTAACTGTGGGCAGCTGAAGCTAACGCCTGTTCACTTCCTGGATTTACACAGACACTCAGAGGAACACCTCCAGCTCTGCAGCGCTCATTGGCCCTCTTATCACTCATCCCCCTCTCTGCCTGGCAAACTCTCACAACAGTGAGAGAGAGAGCAGTACATGATGTCATAAGCCTAAGCATATTATCAGACAAGAAACAGGAAGTGGGCTGTATAAGGTATTTACTGGCAGAAAAAAAAATGTTTTACTATCCAAAGTTAATACAAGGGCAGAGGATTTAATAGATGGAAAGATGAAAAAAATGACTGAAGTTCCGCTTTAAGTAAGGGCAGATGATTCATGTAGTATTTACTTCCTGGAATGCCCTTAGATCAGGCATGCAGACAGGGGGATGTGTTTAGCTGAGAAAGCCTCTTCTCTTCGCATGCCCAGGAAGACTCCTGAGACGTATGACATCATTTTGGCCTAGACCAGAAACCAGAAAGGAACTGAAGAAAAGTAAAAAAAGTTTTAAACAAGAAAATATAGCATGCCTTCATATCTATTTACTAAGTATAAGGATTAAAACATAGTTCATGTTGATTGAGAGTGTAAAGTTCTGCTTAAAAGAAAATTTGAAAAACAACAGACTTACTGGCTGGATGACTAGGTGAAAATAACGGGAAAAAAGTCTAAAAAGAAAACGAATACAGCCACCACACCTAAGGTCCCTTTCACAAGGGCAGGCCGATTGGATCCACCTGTCAGTTTTTTAGGTGGACCCAATCGCACCATCCATTGCCCTCTATGGAGCAGTGGACCTGCCAACATCCGATCCGATCCTATCCGCTAAAAACAGATGGATGGGGGATCCACTCCCCATCCGTCTGGCAGATCGGATGACAGTCAGATGGAAACGGACAAACGGTCCTGTGAAAGCGTGCCGTATGTGTGTCCCCTGTGCATAATCGTAGCGGGCATGGACCTGGCATCTACCCGATCAGCGTGGATCAACGGATAAGTTCCCCCACTGAGCAGGCAGATCCACTGGAAGAGTCCACCCGTCTAAAAAGGACCTAATAATTGGTAAGCTGCAATTTATTATTTTTGTTTTTGGGTTTAGATACACTTAATCTGCATCCATTCAGGCAGACCTTGCATTATACAGTATAAGTATTGGTAGGCCTAGAGGAGATTGTATGGTCAGACTGTAGGGTGTGTGGTCAGTTTTCTTCCAGCTGAGTATGGATATTGGATGTCCTCCTACTGCATCCAGAAACTGATATATTTGGAATCTTTGGCATCTCACAAAATGGTTACATCTGTCATGTGTATAATACGGCTGTTACCATGTAACTTGTTGTTCCAGTAAAAGTGTCTCACTAACAGGATCCGAATCTGCTCTATGGTCAATGATCTTATCTGATATATGGCATGCTTTATTGCTGGTGTCAGGTGCAGAGGCAGTATTTGTCTTCAGGATGACCCATTTCCATATGTTCTGTCTGTTTTATATGTCTGCAGTCTGGGCCAGTCCAAAATAGTAGCTGAATGCTAAGACAAATGAAAAGTCCATCTGCTGGAGTGCCACCTGTGACCAGCAGCTGCCAAAAGCCTCCAACTTTTACAAGACTCTCTGGCCCTACAAAGTCAGTGTCAGACAATCCCCCCATTACTGTAGTACCAAATGGTGCTGGTTTATTTCTTTTTATCTCTGATCCAATTTGAATACTAGATACGCAGATTGGCCACAGTGCTGTGGTCTGCCATAAACCTTAGAGGAAGAATCTGGATGGATCTTCAAAGTCCTGCAGAGATATCCATAGGTCTACATTACTGGAGAGAAAAGAATATTAATATCTTTTGGTAGTGTGACAAATGACGAAGCCTGTAACAGATTCATGTAGACCTGTGGTGGTCAACTTTCTTGATGTGGGGGGCCTCAAGTGTGACATTACCAAAGGACCACAATGATAATTCAGTGTCATGGAAAACAGACACACAACAGGAAATATGCAGACTTTGGGTATGATACAAGAGATGGTGAGAAATTGTGGATATACAGTAATACATGAGATGGTCAGAGACTGTGGATTTAATACAGGAGATGGTCAGAGACTGTGGATATACAGTAATACATGAGATGGTCAGAGACTGTGGATATAATACACGAGATGGTCAGAGACTGTGGATATAATACATGAGATGGTCAGAGACTGTGGATATAATACACGAGATGGTCAGAGACTGTGGATATAATACATGAGATGGTCAGAGACTGTGGATATAATACACGAGATGGTCAGAGACTGTGGATATAATACACGAGATGGTCAGAGACTGTGGATATAATACAGGAGATGGTCAGAGACTGTGGATATAATACACAAGATGGTCAGAGACTGTGGATATAATACAGGAGATGGTCAGAGACTGTGGATATAATACAGGAGATGGTCAGAGACTGTGGATATAATACACGAGATGGTCAGAGACTGTGGTTATAATACACAAGATGGTCAGAGACTGTGGATATAATACACGAGATGGTCAGAGACTGTGGATATAATACACGAGATGGTCAGAGACTGTGGATATAATACAGGAGATGGTCAGAGACTGTGGATATAATACACGAGATGGTCAGAGACTGTGGATATAATACATGAGATGGTCAGAGACTGTGGATATAATACAGGAGATGGTCAGAGACTGTGGATATAATACACGAGATGGTCAGAGACTGTGGATATAATACAGGAGATGGTCAGAGACTGTGGATATAATACAGGAGATGGTCAGAGACTGTAGATTGACTGGACACATTTTACATGAGACACGTTTTACATACAACACACGTGTGAAGTGACGGACTTTCATAAGCAGAGTAGATATTTGGACAACTTTGGAGAGTGTATAAATAATGATATTTGAAGCGCTTCACAATGTGCATGAAAATGAATATATAGGAATAAATATAAATAGTCAAATAAATCCAGCGGTGAGTAAAAATTCCTATAAAATCCAGTAATCAAAATAGTGTAAAATTATAAAAAAATTAGTGACACCAAATGTGTAAAAAATTCACATAAAAAATCCACATAAAAATAAATATATAGGGATGTATTCAGAAGGTTCAATTATACAGGTGTAGAATCCTGATTGGTATAGAGCTTTTGATCACTAGCAAAGCTGTTTAAAAACACTTGCTTAATTAAGGTGCTCATTGATAGTACCAATGTGTTTTTTGCTTCTATTCACAACCAATGTGAGAATCATAAACAGGCAGATAAGAGAAAAAAAACAATCATTGTGCAATAGTTAGGATACCAAGGTACACAGGCAAACTTCAATCCACTCACGTGTGCCTTATAATGATAAGGCATATGCAGGTTTTACTATAGCAGTCAGCCGCCTTAGACAGGAGCAGATTCACTGCAGTACACTGTGTGAAACTGCTGATCTGCACAGAGCTTCCTTGGCTCCTCCCACGCGTTACATCACAGTCACGTGACTTTTTCAAGGATCTTTGAAAAAGTCACGTGACTCGTCAGGCGTCAGAATACCAAGACATTTTGGACAATTTCATGCTCTCAACTTTCTGGGAACAGTTTGAGGTTGACCCCCTCTTGTTCCAAAATGACTGTTGGTCCAAAGCAAGGTCCATAAAGGCATGGATGAGTGAGTTTGGGGTGGAGGAACTTGACTGGCCTGCACAGAGTCCTGACCTCAACCCGATAGAACACCTTTGGGAGCCAGGCCTTCTCGTCTACGTCACAAATGCGCTTCTGGAGGAATGGTCAAACATTCCCATAGACACCCTCCTAAACCTTGTGGACAGCCTTCCCAGAAGAGTTGAAGCTGTTATAGTTGCAAAAGGTGGCCCGACTCGGTATTGAACCCTACAGACAAAGACTGGGATGTCATTAAAGTTCATGTGTATGTAAAAGCGGGCGTCCCAATACTCTTGACAATATAGTGTATCTGAGATGATTATTGAACAAACAGGAATGTTCGCATCAGGATGAATGTGCATGTTTGTACCTATCAAGGAAAGGAAGGGGAGAGGGAGGCTTTCCTGGCATGACAGCCATGCAACTAAGGGTGCTTTCATATGGCCAAACCGAAGTGTGGGTGCAGCACAGTTTACCCATGGTTTTCTTGCAAGTTTCCTATAGACTTCTAATAGATCGGGCGTTTTTGGTGCGTTTTCTAAAAGCGCTCCAAAGATGCAGCATGCGGGACTTTTGGTATTCTTCCAGAAAAAACACCAAAAACACTCAATCTGATAGAAGTCTATGGGAAAGGACGAGTAACCCACACAAAAAAACCACAGGTACACTACGTTGCATTCTGGCTGAGGCCAAACTGCAGCTCCCTAACATTTTCACAAGCTGACAAGCAATAGCAGCTCCCATATTCCTTGAGAAAAGGTTTACTTGAATTATTTCACATGATTACTCCATTTTTGTACTGTATGTACAGAATGATAAATGCTCCGTCTCAAAGAATAAGGGCAGAAAAAATACAGAAATCAGGTTTTCTCTTCAAGCAATAAAGCTGTTGTGGGCGGATTGCATGCTTTTAGGTTGAGAGCAAGGCCCTCCTGTCTTAAATTGTAACTGTACTGTTTCCCTTTATTTTGTAAAGTCCTGTGCAAACCCTTGGTGATATACAGTGAAAATCCTGTATAATAATTATGTTTTATGGAAAATAGGAATCGAATAAGAAGCTTGAAATGGAAACACAGTAATATCACGCAGTTTTTTTTGTGAGCACATTCCCTAGCAACTGCCAAATTTTATAGGTGTTTACTATGTCCTGTATTGTGGAAGCAGAATACATTTTATTAATGTCTTTATTGTAATTCCAAATCTTGCAGGCTGGGTATTGTCCTACATCATTTGATGCTCCTGGAGACACCATGTGGTGGCTTGTAGAATTGCAGCTATAGATGCACAATAGATAAACAAAAAGCAGTGAAGTTTATTTTAAAGAGGAAGTAAACCCTCTCTGAAAAAGAAAAACAAAAAAAAAAAAAAACGCTGCAGGACAAAGGCATAACGAGCTAGTATGCATAGCATACTAGCTCATTATGAATTACTTACCTGAGGTTGAAGCCCCCGAAGCGACCCTCGTCCACCTCCTCCGTTGCCCCCATGATACCCGGAATGACTTCTGGGTATCGCTGCTCCGGCGCTTTGACTGGCCAGAGCAGAGATGACGTCACTCAGGTGAATGCGCGCGGGAGCTGTCAGTGACGGCATGATCGCCTTCACTACTGGCACGCTCAGTGCGCCTGCGCCGTTGTCTACGGTGCGCATGCTCCGTTGTCTACGGTGCGCATGCGCCGTTGTCTACGGTGCGCATGCTCCGTTGTCTACGGTGCGCATGCGCCGTTGTCTACGTCGCGCATGCGCCGTTGTCTACGTCGCGCATGCGCCGTAGACATCGGTGCCCGTTTTTAGGAAAATATCATCTTAACCATGTAGGTTAAGGAGATATTTCTTGCACCTCAATCTAGGCTTACCTGTAGGTTAAAGTGGTCTGTAAGGCTTTACAACCACTTTAATGTGGTTTGAAAGGGAAAAAGGGTGTTTTACCCTAGTGTATTTTCTGTAATAATGTAAAAAAAAACTTTCAATACCAGTCCTCCCCCCAAACACTTACCTGAGTCGCACCCTCACCCCCCCCCCCCGGATCCAGCGCTGTGCCTGAGTGCAGCAGCGCTGGTCTGTCTTCCTCACAGGATCTGCTTACTATGGTGGCACACAGAGAAGATGGGGAGCCTAGAGTGCCAGCGGGGGCACCAGAAGAGGGGGTATGAGGCCACTCTGTGCAATACCGATTTTTGGAGTATAGGCATAAGAGAACAAGACAGGGAATTACAGTTTACACATTGGTTTTAGTTTTGCTATCCTGTTGTACATTATGACAGTTTATGGAAAGGTTGAGTTAACCTTTAAACAGTTCACCTGTTCTGACCTATTACAGACATAAAAGGCACAAAAACATGTTCACACCTATTTAGGCATTACTATACTTCACATACTGAGAATCCTTTGAATGGGTGTTTCCTCTCTTATAGCAGCCAAACAAGCAATTACATCCTGGCCTTGTGTATGATTATCAGGGAAACACACCTTAACGATGAGTTAAACTAATAGCACATAAAATAATACTGCTTACATGGTGTACCTTTTAAAGCTTTTCTTACCATCAGGTTCAACCAATAAAAAAGAAGAAATAAGTAGAAAACTTTCAGGTACAGAACCCTATACCTGCAGTTTATCCAGATGAAGATAAAAAAAAAACATATAATGAAAGGTAAAATTTGCACCAATTGGGGGGAAAAAATTCCACCCTGATCCAATAAGACAACTGGATATTCCCTCAATAAACGATCTCTGATGTTAACTATTTGCTATCCCCCAGCTATACATTAATAGATGGAGGGTGTCATGGCATTTTGAAAATGACACTTTTTTAAAGTGCTCTTGCACGCCCCCTAGCTTGGACACTGCAGTTCACAAACCAACGGTACAGAGCCAATGAAATTGACTACATGATCACAGTGTCCAATCATAGCATCAACGGCTAGGGTTAGCAGCTGACCTTCACTTTTCCCTCACCGATCAGTAAGAGCTTCTCGATCACAACCAGAATAAACTAATACCAGCGTCGTCCACCCCTCTGCTGTCATTCACCCTTCTACAGTATATGTCAGCTCCATCCTGTCTCTGATATGACCTGTATGTTAACCCCTTACCTCTCTTATCCTGCACATCTGTACAAGTGAAATTAAAGCGGAACTTCAGTCATTTTTTTCATATTTCCATCTATTAAATCTTCTGCCTTTGTTGTTTTAACTTTAGATAGTAAAAGAGAACAGAACAGTAATTCTATGCATTTGTGGTGCCACATCCAGTATTAGAAACAAAAGAAAACCCCCTATGATGGACTTTAAAGGCACGCTTAATTAACCACTTCCGGACCGCCGCACGCCGATATACGTCCTAACTTTGAAGAGGACGTCCCCCTCTCGCCGCTCTCCGGTGCCCTCACCGGAGCCGTCAGTAGTGGCGGAGGCGATCGGATCCTTGTCCTTCCTGGGTATGGAGACGAGTGAGGGGAAGATGGCCACCCATCTCCATACCATTGCAGGGCGGAAGCGACGTCAAAACATCACTTCCG
Organism: Lithobates clamitans; assembly: GCA_037952925.1. Classification (NCBI taxonomy): domain Eukaryota; kingdom Metazoa; phylum Chordata; class Amphibia; order Anura; family Ranidae; genus Lithobates; species Lithobates clamitans. The sequence continues at coordinate 2,380,466 of JBBGZY010001323.1, read as the reverse complement.
CCCATAGCGCTTAACCACTTCAATACCAGGCACTTAGACACCTTCCCGCCCAGGCCAATTTTCAGCTTTCAGCGCTGTCGCAATTTGAATGACAATTGCGCGGTCATGCTACAGTGTACCCAAACAATTTTTTTATAATTTTGTTCCCAAAATTAGAGCTTTCTTTTGGTGGTATTTGATCACCTCTGCGGTTTTTATTTTTTGAGCAACAATTAAAAAAAGACTGAAAATTTTGAAAAAAAACAAGTTTTTCTTTGTTTCTGTAAAAAGTTTTGTAAATAAGTACTTTTTCTTCTTCAATGACGGGCACTGATATGGCTACACTGACGGGCACTGATATGGCGGCACTGATGGGCACCGATGAGGTGGCACTGATGAGGAGGCACTGACGGGCACTGATGATGGGCACTAATAGGTGGCATTGATGGGCACTGATAGGTGGCACTGGTATGCGGCACTGGTATGCGGCACTGATGGGCACTCATAGGTGGCACAGATGGGCACTCATGAGCGGCACTGATGGGCACTCATAGGTGGCATTGATGGGTACTTATGGGTGGCACTGATGGGTACTTATGGGAGGCACTGATAGGTGGCACGGATGGGCACTGATGGGCACTGATAGGTGAGCACTGATGGGCATGGATGGGCACTGACAGGTGGCACCGATGGACACTGATAGGTGGCACTGCTGACACTGATTGATGGCACTGATGCCCCTAAGTTTGGCATTGCTGGGCATCACTGCTATATAATGGTGCCAATCAGTGCCCATTTGTGCACAGATTGGGCACTGACTGGGCACATTGGGCACATGTCATGTGGATGGCCATGAGGTACATACCTGGCCATCCACATGTTGCCCCCTTCCCTGGTGGTCCTAGTGGCGATCTGAGGTGGTCCAGTGTGGTCATCTGAGGGGGCTGCGCTGATAAACAATCAGCGCAGACCCCCCCTGTCAGGAGAGCCGCCGATCGGCTCTCCTCTACTCGCGTCTGACAGACGCGAGTGAGCAAAAGCAGATCAACGGCTCTTCCTACTGACATTGTGATCAGCCGGAGGCTCTTTACCAAGATCGGTGGAGCGGTGTGTCATGCCGCCGCGCGGGCGCGCGGCGGCGTGTTATCCTGCTGGACGTCATATGACGCCCAGTCAGGATAACTGAACCACCGCGCCCGGCCGTCATCTGCTATGGGCCGGGCGGGAAGTGGTTAAAGGGCCATTTTTTTTTCAAAATACTTCTTTTTCTTCTTTTTTTTTTTTTATTGCATTTTAGGGTCCTTTCACACTGGGGCGGTTTGCAGGTGCTATTGCGCTAATAATAGCGCCTGCAAACCGACCCGAAAGTGTCGCTGCTTTCATTCCAGTTTGAAAGCCCCGAGGGCTTGCACACTGGAGCGATGCGCTGGCAGGACGGTAAAAAAAGTCCTGCCAGCAGCATCTTCAGAGCAGTGAAGGAGCGGAGTGTATACCGCTCCTTTACCGCTCCTGCCCATTGAAATCAATGGGACGGCGCGGCTATACCGCCGGCAAAGCGACTCTGCAGAGGCGCTTTGCGGTGGTTTTAACCCTTTCTCGGCCGCTAGCAGGGGGGTAAAACCGCCCTGCTAGCGGCCACATACCGACGGTAAAGTGCCGCTTACAATAGCGGCGCTTTACCGCCGACACCGCCCCCCGCCCCAGTGTGAAAGGACCCTTAGTGTAAATATGAGATCTGAGGTCTTTTTGACATGTCATGCTTTTTTTCTATTACAAGGGATGTTTACATTCCTTATAATAGGAATAAAAGTGACACATTTTTTTTTAAAGAACAGTGTAAAAATAGAAAATAAAAGGTAAAATAAATAAGCAAAAAAAATTTTTTTTAAATGCGCCCCATCCTGCTGAGCTCGCGTGCAGAAGCGAACGCGTACGTGAGTAGCACCCGCATATGAAAACAGTGTTCAAACCACACATGTGAGGTATCGACACAATCGGTAGAGCAAGAGCAATAATTGGAACCCTAGACCTCTTCTGTAACTAAAAACATGCACCCTGTAGAATTTTTAAATTGTCGCCTATGGAGATTTTTAAGTGTAAAAGTTTGTCGCCATTCCACGAGCGGGCGCAATTTTGAAGCGTGACATGTTGGGTATCAATTTACTCGGCGGAACATTATCTTTCACAATAAAAAAAGAAATTGGGCTAACTTTACTGTTGTCTTATTTTTTAATTCAAAAGTGTATTTTTTCCAAAAAAAGTAAGACCGCTGCGCAAATACGGTGTGACAGAAAGTAGTGCGACAACCGCCATTTTATTCTCTAGGGTGTTAGAAAAAAAATGTATAATGTTTGGGGGTTTTCTAGGAAAAAAAACAGTTCTTAACTTGTAAACAACAAATCTCAGAAAGAGGCTTGGTCCTTAAGTGGTTAAAATTGAAAATATTTGAGAGTATTACAGTAAGAAATTTTTAATGATAGTTAAACACATTAGCTAAAATATGCATACGAATATAGAATGTATTGTGAGTTCATAACATTGTCACCATATTCTAAAAAGACAGAAATGATCCTCTTGCACCCAACGCGTTTCGGAGTACAGATTTCTCCTTCTTCAGGGGTGTATATTGAAGAGGAAAATATATCTATGATACAGTTTGAAAAACAATAAATGTCTGGCAACGAAGAGTTGCATTGTAATTAACAGTTGTAAGATTAATTGAAGAGTACACTTACATATATTTTTTGGTGACGTGGTGGATTAACATTCCATTATACTATGTTTAAAAACAAGAAAGATACATATATCAGGGGGAACTGTGCTTGCTGATTCTCTAATTTGATAGCATAAGTATCAAAAGAAGTTTTTGAAAGTATATATTATGTATATCTCCCAGGGAGCCAACCTTCCGTTGCCTCCACATCCCACAGAAGGGGAGTGGCCAGGAGGACTCGCTGGGGCCAAGAGTGGAGAGATCCTGCAATGAAAGGCATATATCATTCTAAGCTATGATAATGGTCAAGGACAAAAAGATGTATTTATATGTTGTTGTTAATAAATATATCTTTTACAAATTATGATTATAGATATTTTCGTGTACCTGAATATTGCAGATGACAATCAACCAAGGCAGAAAAAAGGGCTCTATTTTAGAAGAGCTGATCTCAACTAGAAAGATATGATACATTGAAAATGAATTAATCAAATGTTCAGCTATATCTGGGAGTAGTATAAACATAATAATATACTAGGGAGTATCAGAAGAGTGAAAGGCAATATATTTAATTCTATGTGGTATTTTTAGTGAGCCATATATTATTATGTTAATCTATTGTAGATATTATATACTAACCCATAATTGAATAAAGGCTGAATAAATCAGCCACTATTTATATTCGTTAAATATAGGTGAGATAGCAGGACGGTTCAGAATTATTTTGCGACAGAGTGTTCATTTCAAAAAGATTGTATAGTCACAATAGAGAATTAGAATATGGTGACAATGTTATGAGCTGAAAATACATTCTATATTCATATACATATTTTAGCTAATGTGTTTAACTATCAATAAAAATGTCTTACTGTAATACTCTCAAATATTTTCAATTTTAATTAAGAGTGCCTTTAAAGTCCATCATAGAGGAATTTCTTTTGTAACTTTGGATAGTAGAACATTTTTTTTTCTACCAGTAAATACCTTATACAGCCCACTTCCTCTTTCTTGTCCAGCCATTAGCCTAGGCTTATGACATCATGCACAGCTCTCTCTCTCTCACTCTCGTGAGAGTTTGCCAGGAAGAGAGGGGGGGTGGATCATAAGAGGGCCAATGAGAGCTGCGGAGCTGAAGGTGTGCCTCTGTGTGTCTGTGTAAATCCAGGAAGTGAACAGGCAGCCGCTTCAGCTGCCCACAGTTAAAATGGATGCAGCCAGACTTAGTGGAGGGAGATTTCTGCAGCATATTTGGCAAGTACAGAATAACAGTAAATATAAAATTATGTGCAAAGTGGTTGGAGGGAAGCTTCAGAATGGCAAAGATGTTTTTATTACAAATTATGTGAGCAGACTGCAGTTCCTCTTTAAAGACTTGTTGTTTTGTTTTTTAAATAATAAGCATTTTATACTTACCTTCTTTGTGCAATAGTTTTGCACAGAGCACTTCCCATCCTCCTCTTCTCGGCTCCCTCGCAGGCGCTCCAGGCCCCTCCCTCCTGCCAAGTGCCCCCAGAGCAAGCAGCTGGCTGTGGGGATTGCTCCCGAGCCGCTGCTCTGCTTGTCCATTCACACACAGAGTCCTGGCTCAGGCCCGCCCCCTCTCTCCTCATTGGCTCCCTGGCTGTGATTGGCAGCCATTGGCTCTCGCTGCTGCCTCAGACAATGGGGAGTGAGAGTCCCCGGAGAACTGAGGCTGTCATGCATATCGCTGGATCGGGCTCAGGTAAGCATGGCGGCGGGGTAGGGGGGGGGGGTGCTGGGGGGCTGCTGCACATAGAAGTTTTTTTTTGCATAGAGTGCATGAAAGTAAAAAACCTTGAGCCTTTAGAACCACTTTAACCCTGTCATCTCCATCCTCACCATTGTATGTGACCTGTATAATAACCCCTTCATTTCCTGATTGCTTTGTGAATGACCTGGAAATTTAATATATTTAGTGCACCATTACCAAGTTTCATTTCTTTAACATACATTACAGGACACAGAGCACCATAGTAATTACTATGTGGGTTATAGGCCACCTTCAGGTGATGGACACTGGAACACCCTAAACAGGAAGGTGCTGCCCTTTATAACCCCTCCCATACCGGGAGCACCTCAGTATTTTCTCCAGTGTCTAAAATACAGGTCCAAGGGAGAAGAACCCCCTATAAAGGGACCCAGTCATGCTAACGCAGCCCACCGTGTTGGGTGAAGATTGGATCTGTCTGTTACAGCAGTATCCTTCAGCGAGGATGAGGTAAGGGAAGAAGCCTAGGAACTGTAAAAAGTCCACCTATGTTTTTTTCTTCCATGAGTAAAATGTTGTCATGCCTTAAAGTCTCCACTAGAGGGAGTAAATGCACATACCTTGGTACGTTGCTTCTCAGTCAGCTCAGTGTCCAGCTAAAACAACATGTGAGTGGTCTCAGCAGCCAGGGGGGATTTTTAATCGTGAGCAAATATTGCATGTTCTTCTCCCCCCGGGGGAACTAATGGGGTTGGGAGGTACAACATCAGTTGGTACTCTCCTCCCCCCCCCCTCGGGGGGTGTGGTGGCGGCTTCCCTGTGTTGTATACAAGCTGTTGTATTACAGCGTTTGCATGCAAGCTTTATTTTGCCAGCCCTTGTCCATACTTGTTTTTTACAAGGACAGAGCCTCCCCTCCTTCAGGTCTGCACTGGCAGAACCGAATGCTGTCCGCGCACGCGCAGACTGCTGTTAATTTGAAACAGAAGAGAGGGGCGAGTTAGTGGTGAGGGGGCGTGGCTTGGGCGCGGAACTGTGTGCGGGACATAGCGTCCGCATGGAGCACACGGCGTAGGTGCTGGGGACGCGGAGCAGAGCTTGTACCTGAGGCTTTTAAAACAGATCTCTATCAGAGGCAACTGAAGAGATTGAGGTCTGACACACAGGACACAGGAGCGCTGGGGCATGTAAGGGATGCATGCAGACATTTCCAGTACAGGAAATACATTTTTTACTCAGTACCAAACTGAACTTTATATAGCGGCATTGTATTGCTAGACTATTGCTCAGGAAATAGTGCATTTACTTAGTGCCTCTGCTTTTGTGCTTAGCACTATGACTTCCAAAAAAAAAAAAACAGACACCACAAAAAAGGTACCAAAAATTCAACCCCCAGGCGCTGGGAACTCTAGTCGTGCCTCCACACTGTCATCCTCTCCTGAAATACCAGATATGGTAAGCCAGGGTGAGTCATTGCAACCAATTGGTGGTGCAGCTGCTTCTCACATCTCAGCCCCTGTATATGTGACTGAAAATGCGATTTCCTCCACCCTGCAGGGCCTAGAAGGAAGATTAGCGGCTTTAATCGCATCCTCCATCCGAAAGGATAGGAAGCAAGTTAGATCCCCCTTCCCCACCTCAGACCCCCTACCAAGAGAACAGTGGTTACAGGATGAGGCGTTACCCTCAGGCGATCAGGAGGAAAGACAAACCGATAACTCCTCTGCGGAGGAGACAACGGTGGATGAACCTTTTTCAGCCTCGCAATCTGAGAAATTGCTGGTACAATCTCTTACTGAGATAGTTCGTTCCTCTTTCAAGCTACCCCTAACGGAATCAGCTGAAAGTTCTGTTTCTTCTTTAGGTTCCTTAAAACCTTCACAGCCTTTTCATGCGTTTCCTGTCCATGCATTACTAGAAAAACTTATTTATGCTAAAGGGGATCACCCGGATAAGCATTTTCTCCCTCCAAACAGATTCACAGCACTCTATCCCATGGAGGAGAAATTCCCCAAAAAATGGAATGTACCAGCAGTTGACGCTGCGATTTCCAGTGTGAATAAAAGTCTAACTTGTCCAGTAGACAATGCACAAATGCTTAAGGATCCAACAGATAAAAGTTTGGAATTCCTGTTAAAATCCTCTTTTTCTTTAGCAGGTGCGTTACTCTGCAGTCGCTGCAATAGGCATCTGTGAGTCCCTAAAGGACCAGTTTAGACAGGCCCTTAAGGAGGTCCCTGCGCAACAAGCCCGGGATTTGGCCAAACTACCAAAAGCATTATGTTTTGCCATAGACGCCATAAAAGACTCTATTCACCAGGCATCCCGCCTTGCTCTTGTTCTAGTACACATGCGTAGGTTGCTGTGGTTAAAAAAAAAAATTGGTCACCCGAAGCATCTTGCAAAAGGCTTCTGACTTGTTTTCCATTTCACGGGGATCGGCTATTTGGGGATGATTTGGACAAATACATCCAAATGACTTCCAGTGGGAAAAGTACTCTTTTACCTGTCAAATAAAAGTATAAACGCCCTTCATTTAAGTGGACTCTATCCCCTGTGCCAGGGGCTTCCGCCTCTAGGCACTGGCGACAGCCTCCGGCGTCAGACTCTAGAGGAAAACCTCAGGGTCAGGTCCAGGCACAGAAGAAGGGCCTGGAGCCGTAAACCTGCAAAACAGAATTCTAAAGCCTTATTATGAAGGGGCGCCCCCCCTTGTCAGAGTGGGGGGAGGACTTCTGCAATAGTCAGAAGTCTGGTAAGAGGAAATTCAGGACAGATGGGTCATCTCCACAGTGTCTCTTGGATAAAAACCAGAATTTCGGGAGTTTCCACCGTCTCGTTTTTTGAGGTCAAACGTTCCCAAAGATCCAGGGAAAAGGCAATCTCTGTTTCGGGCGCTAGACCGATTACTGGCTCGGGGGGTGATCATACAAATCCCCACAGAAGAGCATGGTTTGGGGTTTTATTCAAACCTCTTTACGGTACCAAAACCAAATGGAGATATCAGACCCATTCTAGATCTAAAGAATCTAAATCAGTTCCTGAAGATCAGCTCCTTTCGCATGGAGTAGATCAGGTCAGTTGTTTCTATCCTACAAGGAGAACTTCTGGCGTCTATCAACATCAGGGATGCATATCTGCATGTCCTTATATTTCCCTCTCACCAAAGGTTTCTGTGGTTCGAGGTAGAACAACAGCATTTTCAGTTTGTGGCCTTGCCCTTCGGCCTAGCTACAGCACCCCGGGTGTTCACAAAAGTGCTGGCCCCACCTCTAGCCAGGTTAAGGGCACAGGACATAACAGTCTTGGCTCTTTTGGAGCAAAAGCGTGCGCATTACAACCAAATACCTGAAAAATCTGGGTTGAATTCTCAAACTAGAGAAGTCTTCCTTAAAACCGCTAAAAAGGCTGGAGTACTTGGGTGTGATCATAGACACAGCCCAGAAAAAGGTGTTCTTGCCTCAGGCAAAGATCAACACCATAAGAGCGCTTTTGCAGATGGTCAGGTCGAAAAGAGATCCCTCCATTCACCTTTGAATGAGGTTGCAAGGAAAGATGGTGGCTTCATTTGAAGAATGCCCAGTTCCATTTGAGACTGTTGCAAAACAGTATCCTGTCTGTTTGGAACTAAATGGTTCAAGCTCTAGAATTGCCAATGCGGCTGTCCCCAAAGGTGTTCCAGAGCCTCAGTTGGTGCTCGGTATCCAGGAATCTGCAGGAGGATAAAACCTTCATACCAGTTACCTGGAAAGTGGTAGCGACAGATGCCAACTTTTCAGGTTCGGGAGCACTACTGGAAAAGACAACTGTCCAGGGACAGTGGTCCAGAACCGAAAAAGCCTTTCCCATCAACATCCTAGAGATTCGGGCAGCGCATCTGGCTCTGAAGCCCTGAACATTCAGGTTACGGGATTGTCCTGTCAGGATCCAATCTGACAATGCCACAGCTGTGGCCTATACCAATCGCAAAGGGGGCACTAAGGGTCACACAGCTCAGAGAGTGGTGGACCATATTCTAGCTTGGGCGGAAAAGGATGTTCCTTGCCTATCGGCAGTCTTCATTACGGGAATGGAGAATTGGCAGGTGGACTACTTGAGTCGCCAGCAATTGTTCCCGGGGGAGTGGTCCTGTCATCCTGAAATATTTTTGGCTATATGCCAAAGATGTGGGATCCCGGGAGTAGATCTTTTGGCATCCAGGTTCAACATGTAGTTGGTCAACTTTATGTCAAGAACAAGGGATCCACTCGCATGCGAGACAGATGCGTGGTGACCCCATGGGGTCAGTTTTTCTGATTTAGGTTTTTCTCACTATTCAGTTGCTGCAACGGCTTCTTTGCAGGATCAAGCTGGAAAGAAAGCGGGTAATTCTTGAAGCCCCAGCATGGCCCAGAAGGTCATGGTATACAGAAATAGTAAAGATGGCGGTGGAGGACCCATGGTCCCTTCCACTACGGCCAGACCTACTCTCACAGGGGCTGTCAAGAAAGACGTTCCAGCAATCAGAATGGCAGAAGAATACCTGTACGCAGTGTTCCCATTAAAAGAGCCGCCTGGTACATGTGCGATAGCACGAATGACGGTGCGCGTATGCGCACGGGCGCACGCACCTTGTGATAGCACTTGGCACCAAGAAGCATTATTCAAAGGAGACTGTCACCTTGCTGCCTTGCTGTCCAGTCTATAGCGTTTCCTGAGACCCCTGCTACTTGTTGAATTACCTACCTGATTCCTGTTTACCCGGTTTGTTCCTGACTACCCCTGCTTGCTGCCAGTCTCTGATCCCGGCTTGTCCTGACATCTCTTCTGCCTCTTCCTTGGTCCGTTTGCTGCCCGGCTATTACTGATCCGGCCTGCACCCTGACTACTCTTCGCCTTCTGCTTGATACCTGATCTGCCCACCAGTGTTGTCCCAGCCTGCCCAACCTTGCTTGTTCCTGCTGTGCTACAGAAACCCTCCCTGCAGCCTGCTATCTCCAGTTGTTCCTGCTGTGCTACAGAACAACTCCCTGCAGCCTGCTGTCTCCAGTTGTTTCTGCTGTGCTACAGAACACCTCCCTGCAGCCTGCTGTCTCCAGTGGTTCCTGCTGTACTACAGAACACCTCCCTGCTGTCTGCTGTATCCAAGCTACCGGTTCCTGCCTGCTTCCTGCCAGGCCACTGCTCCCGCCTGCTACCTTCTGCCAGCTTCCTTGCAGTCACATCTGAGGTCCGGACTAGCCCTGCACCAGCTACCTGTCAGGCACTTGTGTCCCTTTGCAATCCTGAGCCCCTGTCAGCTCTACCAGGGGTTCTCGAGTCAGAGGTATACGAGAAGCCACTCCCTGCATTCTGGGCTCAACCACCATGTACGTGACAGGGGCCGACATTCCATCCTACCTTACAAACTCTAAGTTTGATGGTTTGGCTATTGAAGACTACATTCTGAAGAGATGTAGTCTCTACGGGTCAGTGATTTCTACCTTCATTGATGAAGCCGGCTTCCAGAGTCATATATTATAGACTCTGAAGGGCTTATGTTTCCTGGTGTAAATCCAAGGGTTGCTACCCTCGGAAATGGTAGAATTCTTGTTTTTTCTACAAGTACAAATGAGGCTGGCCTTGGGTACTATTAAGGGCCAAGTCTCGGCTTTATCAGCCTTATTTCAAAGACCGCTTGCTTCGCACTCTTTGGTCCAGGGTTTTTTATACAAGGGGTAATGTGGTTTATTCTGCCAGTTAGACCTCCCTTGAACCCTTGGGACTTGAACTAGTTTTTTGTCGCTATTGCAAATACAGCCCTTTGAACTGTTACAACATACTCCCTTGGTTCTTCTGACAAGGGAAATAGTGTTTCGGGTTGCTATACCCTCTGCAAAAGGGTATTGGAGTTGGCTGCTCTTTCATGTAAAGAAGCCATATTTAATTATTCAGGGACAGGTTCATGTTGGGTCCTCATCCAAGTTTTCTGCCTAAGGTGGTTTCAGGTTTTCCCCTAACCAAGAAATTGTCCTACCTTCGTTTTTTTCCAAAACCAGGTTCTAGGGTAGAGAACTCACTACATTGTCTTGATGTAATGAGAGCGGTCAAGGTCTATTTAAAGACGACTGCTCGGGTCTGAAAGACTGATGTTTTATTATGCTGCCAGAGGGTCCTAGGAAGGGACAGGCAATGTCGAAATCCACTATTGCTAAGTGGATTCGGCAAGTTATAATTCAGGCCTAATCGTTAAAAGGTAAGATTTCACCTTTTCATGTCAAAGTGCACTCTACTAGAAAGAATGTGAAGAAACACTGCACTAACTAGTGACAAAAAGAAAAAGCAGCTACATACAATGTGACAAACAAATCATGAAAACTATAAGAAAGGAAACGCATATTGGTACAAATAATGATAAGTGTTGCTCCCAGAAACCACAACCTATCTGTATGTGGCAAACGGAGCAAGTAAAGATAACACTCTGTGAATCTAAGGACCAATGGATAAATAATGACCAAAGTCTCTGAATGTACGTATAAAAAAAGTCTTTGAAAGGTGATGGATGTTCAGAGTGTTGAAAGGAGACTCATAAGAAAATTGGGAAAATCCCTCCATGGACACCTCCTCAAATCACAATGGCATCAAAACGGAAAATGGTAGGCGTAAACTCTTACTGGATCCAGTGGACTCCCCTGTCAAAGACATAGAGTCATGAAGGCAAGGTGCCACCCAGGGCATGTAATGCGATATCCGGACCCTCAAGCTAGGCAGGTGCGTAGTTCACCGATGTTGACCTGGTCCTCGGATGGATAGTCTCGGTGGGTGCAGGTAGGGGTGCACAACGTATGATGGAAGTCAGACATTCATTTCATATAGGAAGAGAAAAAAATGGAGCTCCTCCATGGTGCAGATAAAAATGGTATCTTTTATTGCTAAAAAAAACGGTACAAGTATAAAAAGTGATCACAAAAGTCGAGGGCAACATAAGAGATGGTGTGGAAGACCGATGCGTTTCGACCCATAGGTCTTCTACTGGGGCATCAACCACCAGCTCTTAGTTGCCAATATTTATAAATAATACATAATATTAAAACCAATCACAATAAATCACTTTTGTACATCACGGGACACAGAGGTCCCTCCCCTCTTCTTCTGGGGTATATGTATATGTATATTGCTTTGCTACAAAAACTGAGGTGCTCCCGGTATGGGAGAGGTTGTATACAGGTGTACAGTAGGGGTACATTGTACCCCTACTCATTCACCAAAAAAAGCGTCAAAAATAATTAAAGACAGGAGGCAGTTTTTGACAATGACTTTATTAAAAAAAAAACAAAACACAATGTCCCCCAATGTAGATCCATCATCAATCACGACACCTGCCACACTGCTGGACCTGGAAAAAAAATCCTTCCATGACTAAGGCTAACTGCTGAATGCCTGCTCTGCTATTCGACAGTCCTTAAATAGGTAAGGGGCGGGGCCACCGGGTGACTTCATCTGGTTTCACCGCCCCCCTGTGACATCACCAACCAGTGCATGCTGGGTCGGTGATGTCATAAAAGGGCCGTAGGGGGAAGGGGGTAATGTGTTGGGGTGATCAGGAATTTTTTCTTTTTTTAACACTACTATCGCTTGTAACAGTGATGATCACTGTTCTAACCAATAGTTTTACCTGTCATGAATGGCTTTCATTCACATTCATGACAGCTTGATTACTATTGTGATATGTGATTGGCTACAGCTAATCACATGGTACATGGTGCTGTGATTGGCCCAGGTACCATGTGATAGCTGTGGGCCAATCACAGAATCACAATAGTAAGCAAAACAGTCATGAATGGAGGCCCGCCCACAGTAAAAGTACTATGGGCGGACGGCAAGTGGTTAAATTCAACCAAGAAAAAGCTTTATCTGTCTAAAAAAATAAATAAATAAACAGTACAAAATTTATTTGGATGCAGTGTGGCAGTGTAAAGCATGCAGAGGTCAGGAGTAAGTGATTCATGGAGAGCAGAGGTCAGGAGTAAAGCATAGAATACAGAGGTCAGACTCAGGAGTAAGTGACACACAGAGTGCAGAGGTCAAGAGTAAGGGATGTACATAGTGCAGTAGTCAGGAGCAAGTATCACATGGAGAGCAGAGGTCAGGGATACGTAATACTAGAAAGTAGTAGTTTTTTACCCATCACATGACTCCACCTGGAGTGGGGATCCCTCTTCATGCTCATTGTTCCTGGCCATGAGCCACTGTTGTGAAAACATTACACTGCGCAGCAGGGGCGTTGCTAGGGGGTGGCTAAGTCCCTGCCTAACCAGCGGGTCGCGCCCGCAGCTGCTGCGGTGGGCGGGCTGGCTGCATGAGACAGGCGGAGGAGATGAGAGAAGTGAGCGGGCGGACAAGCAGAGATGACATCTCTCTCCGCCCGCACCACATCAGTGCTCTTCACAGTCGGGCCTCTTCAATGTGGGAGCAAGGTGCGGAGGGAGCAGAGAGGTAACATCATCTCTCACTGCCCGCAACACATCAGCGCTCTTCAGCCCTCACAGCGTGGTGGAGTGGAGGTCACGTGCTTCCTGTCATCGGTGCAGCTCCACTTTGCAGCCAGACCCCCTTGCTTCAATGTCGGAAGTGCGGCGGGGAGCAGCGGGGTGACATCATCTCTCACTGCCTGCCCCACATCACCGCTCTCCTGCCCTCACTAAATGGACCAGTGCTGCCAGCAATGCAGCGTCAATGCACATTTGGTGGCACTGGCTGGTGTGGCAAGTGACAATCCACATCAGTTAGCAAGTGACAACTCACATGTGGTGGCCAGTGACATAGCAAGTGACAACCCACATCTCGTGGCCGGTGATGTGACAAGTGACAATCTATAAATGGTGGTAGGATATGTGGCAAGTGACAATCTGCAAATGGTGGCAGGAGATGTGGCAAGTAACGATCTGCAAATGGTGGCAGGTGACGTGGCAATCTGCAAATGGTGGCAGGTGACATGGCAGTCTGCAAATGGTGGCAGGTGACGTGGCAAGTGACAATCTGCAAATGGTGGCAGGTGATGTGGCAAGTGACAATCCACATCTGCTGCCAGGTAAAAGTGGCAAGCGACAATCCACATCTGGGGGTAGGTGATGGTGGCAAGTAACACGCTACATCTGGTGACAGGCGACGGTGGCAAGGGACACGGTGCATCTGGTGGCAGGAGATAGGGCAAGTGACACGCCCAGGGCTTCCACTGATTCTGCATTATGGTGAGTTGAACCACTTCATTATATATTAGAATGTAACAATAGAAACAATGCACTTCAATCACCCTGACACCATATCAACCATGGTGCCATGATGATTGAAGCGCCAACACCAGCCATTGCCAGTGAAATATGGCTTACTACCAGCATGCCCCCCCCCCGCGGGCCTGCAAAAAGGTCGGTGATCACTGCTATGGGCTCTAGCCCCAGATCTTTTGCAGACCTAGCAACTCCCCTGCTGCGCAGGTATCTTGGTGACCCCAAGATAGAGCTTCTGAACTCTATAATCAGAAAAGGAAAGCCGGCCTACCTCACGAGGATTGCAATGCATGCATGATTGGCTACTGTGGCCAGCAGCTCCTTATTGGGGTAGCTGAAGTATGTGCACAGTAATGTTTACAGTACACCGCCTCTTGCTTGGGGACATGATGGGGATGCTTGTTTCCCAGGGACAGATCTTTAAAAATGGGGATTGTCCCTGGAAAACTGAGATGAATGGCAACCTTAAACTACTGCTCTTCTTGAGTTGGAAAATCAATGGTGTTAGCACTCTTTGTTTTATCAACTAGGCAGTAACTACATGACTGTTGGATACCAGATGTTATTCTACCCATATCTATACCCCCCTTTGTTCTTAATCCCTTATAAATTAAGACCACACCATTCCATGGGGTATAAAAAGGCCGTAGCAGCCTACTTTATTTATATAAAAATACTTTTATTCAAAAATAACTATGGAAAAATATCCATCAATAAACAAAACAATAACATACGGAAAAAAGAGAGCGTTGGTCTGGGCAATAAAATCTTGACACTCAATCCGATGGCCATCACCAAAAAGTATGGCACTGCAGTCCATCTCAAATATATCAAAAATTAGGCCTCAAGCCGACAAGCTGGCTCAGAGACTGCCAGTGACCGCAGTGCCCCCATATCACTTCCCGGCTAACCTCCGTTAGCCGGGAACCAGCATTTGGACCCATACAACGTCAGGTCCCACTCTTACTTGCCATCTTCCTTCCCTTGCGCAGACCAACGCCCGCCACTGCCACGACTCCTCTGCATCTCACACCTGTAAAAACAGTTAAACAACCACCACGCACAATTGTAAAAAAACACAACAACCTTAGGGAGGGTGGGCGGGAACTTTCCACAACTTTCTGCTTGTACCTCCCAGGGCGGGCCTAGTATTTATCAGTCCCCTCCCTGTGTTATCCTCCCCCTCGGCACCTTGTCTCCACCCTCTCAATAATTAACCCTGTTACCTCCGTCATGTGCGCCTTGCACATACCTCATTTTATTCGGCTGCTCCAGGCTTTTCTTGACTGTTGGATACCAGATGTTATTCTACCCATATCTATACCCCCCTTTGTTCTTAATCCCTTATAAATTAAGACCACACCATTCCATGGGGTATAAAAAGGCCGTAGCAGCCTACTTTATTTATATAAAAATACTTTTATTCAAAAATAACTATGGAAAAATATCCATCAATAAACAAAACAATAACATACGGAAAAAAGAGAGCGTTGGTCTGGGCAATAAAATCTTGACACTCAATCCGATGGCCATCACCAAAAAGTATGGCACTGCAGTCCATCTCAAATATATCAAAAATTAGGCCTCAAGCCGACAAGCTGGCTCAGAGACTGCCAGTGACCGCAGTGCCCCCATATCACTTCCCGGCTAACCTCCGTTAGCCGGGAACCAGCATTTGGACCCATACAACGTCAGGTCCCACTCTTACTTGCCATCTTCCTTCCCTTGCGCAGACCAACGCCCGCCACAGCACCCTAAGAGTAAAACCTTACTCGCGGGTGCCCTCCCAAACCCGAAGAGCTCGCTGAATCCCGTCCTGCAATCCCAAGTTCCATAAATCAATTCCCACCTCATTGAGATGGACGCCGTCAGCCCTCAAGTACCTCCAGGTCTCAAATTCCAACTCCATATGCCTTATAGCCAAACCCCCATTATTAACTACAAATTTGCTCACTTCCCGGTTAATCTTCCTCCTGGCCCTGTTAACGCCTGCCACCGACCTGGCCATCCTCCAAGATCTGCGAGCCACCATATCTGACCACACTATAATTGTATGGGGAAAATCCACCATCAATCGCCGCACATCACATTTGATGTCCCGCGTGATATCCACCATGGAACGCAATCCTAGGTCATTACCCCCCGCATGAATCACCAAGATGTCCGGTGGTCTGTCTCGCTGGGAGTGGCGCTGCACTTCTGGCACTAATCTGCCCCATAACATGCCCGGTATACCCAACCATTTTATGCATACTTCTCTCCTGTTAAACCCCAACTGCCTGCCCTCATGTCGAGCATCCCCCCTTCTTGCCCCCCAACACACATAAGAATGGCCCATAATCCAGACCAATCTTGCCACCGGACCTGAAATTAGAAGAAGACAAGAAAAACAAACCACTAACAATCTAGTGATGAAAAACCACTAACGTCTATAACTGAAACATTAACGACATCAATTTGCCTGCAAGATTTCTCTTCCTCTTCCTTAACTTTTATTTTTATTTTTTTTTTTTTTTTTTATATTCCTACCACCAAATAAGGACGTACATAAGATTGGAACCTGTTGGATTCCCACCTCCCAATACGTTTTACCGACTCCACATCGAGACCATGCTTGGATGCCTCTGTAGCAGCCCCAATCCTGAACGAATGGGAAGAAAATTCCCTTTCCTCCAAGCCTACCCCCTTCAAACATCTTCGAAAAACTACAGCAAACTGAAACCTGGATAACCAACTACCATCCCGATGCACTAACAAGGAACCCTTGAAATCTGGACGCACCGCTAAAAATTCCTTGACCGTGGCCACCGGGCACAAAGGGGAACCATGAACCGGAAAAACTTGCCTTTTCCTACCTGATCCGTTTTTGACCTCTTGAAAAACACCTGCAACATCTCCTTATCCAACTTCACATCCTGGCACCCCAAACCCCCTTCTACCTTTTTTGAAGGGCTGACCAGTTCCCCTATCCTGAATGCCCCAAAGAACGCTAACACAAAGGCCACCTTAAACAACAAAACTTCGTATTCAGATGAACACACCACTTTCAATTGATCAACAACACCCCCCAAAATTTCGAAAGTAACCGGTCTCCTGGAGTCCCGCTTCACCACCGACCTCCTGTAGCCCTTTAGCGCTTGTCTCACTCGAAAATCTTTTGTTACGTCCGGCTGTCCCTGTAACTTGAACAGGAAAGCCAACCCTGCTAAGTTCGCACTAATCACAGATGCCGACATACCTTCCTCCATTTTCCTAATAATGAAATATAACAGTAACAAATTCACTTCCTGCCCGATCGGTTCCACCCCAGTCCCTTCCACAAAAGCCATCCACTCCTTCCATACCTTTTGGTATGCTGACCAGGTGCCCCCACTTACCGACCGCTCAATCCATCCTGCGGCGACTCTGATGCTATGTCCCACATCCACTCGGGACAAGGCACCCCGCGTTGCTCCGCCTCCGGCGCCAACTCTCGGAACCTGTCCCACTGGAATCGAGACAACGCGTCAGCTATCACATTTTCCACCCCCGGTAAGTGAACGGCATGAATGAAAATATTCAACTGTAAACATCTTAACACTAAATGCTGTAACAACCTGATCACCGGCGGAGAGGACGCCGTGATTCTATTTATCACTTGCACTACCCCTAAGTTATCGCCATGGAAACGCACCTTCCGATCCCTGAAAGATGCTCCCCATAATTCCACTGCCAGCACCACTGGAAACAGTTCCAGCAGCACTAAGTTCTTCGTGAACCCTCCTTCTACCCAAGATTGTGGCCAAGGACCAGCACTCCACTGTCCCTGAAAAAACGCACCAAAACCAGTGGCACCCGCCGCATCAGTAAAGAGCTCTAAGTCAAAATTGCTGACTGGGCCCGACATCCACATTGCCCTGCCATTAAATGACTCCAAAAAGGTATGCCATACCCTTAAATCTTCCCTGTGCGTTTTTTTGATCCTAACGAAATGCCTTGGTGATTGTATGCCACTTGTGCTAGCCGCAAGCCTGCGGCTAAACACTCTCCCCATCGGTAGTATCCGGCACGCGAAATTAAGTTTCCCTAACACAGACTGCAACACAGGCAACTGAACTTTTTGTAAACCTATTAAACCTGCAACCTCTTTTTTTAAATCCTCCAACTTGTCGTCTGGCAGCCTGCATTCCATTGCCTCCGAATCCAAGATTATGCCCAGAAATTTGATGACCGTGCATGGTCCCTCCGTCTTGTCCGCCGCCAATGGAATGCCAAATCTGTCAGTGATATGTGCCAACGTTGCCATGAGCACCGCGCAGATTCTGGATGAAGCCGGGCCGATACACAGGAAATCGTCCAAGTAGTGAATGACTGAATTCACCCCTGACACGTCCCTCACCACCCATTCCACGAACGAGCTAAATTGCTCGAATAACGCGCATGACACTGAGCAGCCCATTGGCAAACACTTGTCTACATAGAATTCCCCATTCCAATGGCAGCCCAGCAGTCTAAAACTTTCCGGGTGAACCGGCAGCAGGCGAAATGCCGATTCCACATCTGCTTTTGCCATCAAGGCCCCCTTACCGTAATGCCGTACCCATCCTACTGCCGCATCAAATGACGTATACGTCACCGAGCACTCCTCCTGGCCAATGGCATCATTCACCGACCCACCCTTAGGGAACGATAAGTGGTGAATTAGCCTAAATTTGTTGGGTTCCCTCTTGGGCACAACCCCCAATGGAGATACAACCAGATCTGCCAAAGGTGCCTCGGCGAAAGGGCCACCCATTCTACCCATTGCAACCTCCTTCTTCAGCTTCTCTGAAACCACCTCCGGATGTTGCAATGCAGAACGTAAATTTTTTGGCACAGGAGGAATAACCGATAACGTACTTGGGATCCTAAAGCCTAACGAAAAACCTTCCTCCAACAGGACTGCCGCTCTTCTATCCGGATACCTACCTAGAAACGGCCGCATCCTTTCCACTTTCACCGGAGTCCTCCCTTTTGTTTCCAGCGTCACCTGTTCGTCCCTTACTTTGCTTAAAGCATCTTGACGCTGGATGCGTTCCCCCGCAGCCTGTACACTCGTGTTTGTACTTACACGTGGCCCCAAACTTGCAGGCCCCTGTGTTGTACTGCCAGCAGCTCCCTTTTTTATTTCCTGCCGAGTGTCCCTGGGCTGAAGGTCCACCGGCTCCCCCCTGAAAAAACTGGTTAGGAGCCCTCGCCGTTGTCATCAGGCGCATCCACAGGCTGATGTCCTTGTGGTCCCAACGAAGCTCCGGACGCACCGCTCTCCTCTGCCTGAACTGTTCGTCGTACCGGAGCCACGCTGTGCCACCGTATACCCTGTATGCTTCCCCTATCGCATCCTGATAGCAAAATAACGCGGAACAGTGTTCCGGCTGCTTTTCCCCGATCACACTTGCCATGATAGCAAATGCCTGCAACCAATTCGTAAATGTCCTAGGTATTAAACGATATCTCCTCTTCTCCTCGTCGTCTTTCTTGGAACTATCGGGTTTAACCCTATCCAAGTTAAACTTCTCTAGGGGCAACAATGAAAAAATTTCTACGTACTCACCCTTCCACAGCTTTTCACGAACCTCCTGCTTCAGGTGAGCTCCTAATGGCCCCTCAAAACACACATATATCTCACAACGTGCTGCGTCCCCCAATCTAGTTATATCCTGCCTACCCGCGACTTCCTTAGCCGCCACAGCATTGTCCGTCCCCTGCTTATCGCCACTCGCCACTGCCTCCGGCACCGCGGGCGGTGCCGCCACCGCTGGCAAAGCTACTGTTACATCTGCGCTCCCAGTTGTCGGGACCCACGCCGTCGCCGGTACCGGAGCCGGCCGCTCTACCGCCTCAAACTTCTGTACCAACTCCTTGATGCCCGCCAAAAACCCTAATAAACCAGAAACCCCCCCAGCAGGCCCAACGCTTACTTCGCTAGCACTTGGCCCCCCGACAGTAACCCCTGTCCCTGCCATGTCATCACTACCTATAGTATGCCCTGATGTAAGAGACTTACCGGGCTGCACAGGAGCCGTCCCATCAGCCGACCTTCCGCCCGCTGCTGCTGCTGCTGCTCTCCTGGAAGGGGGGTGCGCCTCCTCTTCCGATCCGGATCCTTCCTCCACCACGCCAAGGATCTCCTCTTCCTCTTCAGATGAGGGCCCGCTAGGCCTGCCGACCAGAGCTGCCGCAGCCACCTCCATGTTTCCCCTCCTCTGCGCATGCACCGTTCCGCCCGACTTCCGGACAGCCTTCCCAGGACCGGTGTGGGAAACCGCAGTCCTGCCGGCCTCCGCTCTCCTGCTCACCATGCCCGATCGGCCTCTCTCTCCTCTCTTCTGGTCCCCTGCCGCAGATGCGGATGGCCCGGGCACCCCCGCTCTTGTCTTGGCCTGTGCTCCTGATGGGCCGCCCGCCATGTTCCTGGGGGCGGGGCTTGCGCTTCTCGCCGATTCTCTCCGCCTGGGCCTAAGCTCCGCTCTCTCCTCCTCCCGCCCCGCATTCCGGTCCACTGCGGCCGCATAACTGCTACTTCCTCCTCCCCCGGCCGCTCTTTTCGACGGTGGGCCCGCCGGGAGCCCCGCACCGGGACTACCCCGCTGCCGCTGTGATGTCCCTGGATGCTCTGGGGAGAAACGCTCCGGCGGCCTAGAGCGGCGCGCTCTGTTACCGGTTCTCCCGCTGTCCACCGGTAGCCGCTCTTCTCCTGCTAATGCTGCACCGACCGCTGCCTGGAGCCAAGCTGTGCCCCGCACCGCCGCTTCTTCCCTCAGCTGGGCCATGATCCGCTCGATCTCTGCCATGCTGCCTCTGAACTTTCCACAACTTTCTGCTTGTACCTCCCAGGGCGGGCCTAGTATTTATCAGTCCCCTCCCTGTGTTATCCTCCCCCTCGGCACCTTGTCTCCACCCTCTCAATAATTAACCCTGTTACCTCCGTCATGTGCGCCTTGCACATACCTCATTTTATTCGGCTGCTCCAGGCTTTTCTGGAGCTGCAGCTGCCTCAGGGCTCTAGAGGTTGGGGGGCTAAAGAATGACTGCTGCTTCCCTTTATTTGGTAGCTGTGTGTTCACATTACATTCTGTACAGGAATAATCAGTATTCCACTTTTCTTCATATCCATTTTCTGCTGCGTTATCTGCTGTGAAAGCCTTTAGTGAGATTATTGAGAAAGAAGAAACTATATCCTATTTTATTAAAAACAAGTAGCCCAAGGGTTGCATGGGATGGTCGATAGTTTTTCATTTGAATCTTTTAAAACTAGCATTATTATAATGTGAGCCAAGGATCAATACATACTTTGATGGTGTACCCTAAATCAGTTTTACCTCATATGAGGATTTGTTTTTATGTATATATTTTACAGTATCTCACAAAAGTGAGTACACCCCTCACATTTTTGTAAATATTTTATTATATCTTTTCATGTGACAACACTGAAGAAATGACACTTTGCTACAATGTAAAGTATTGAGTGTACAGCTTGTATAACAGTATAAATTTGCTGTTCCCTCAAAATAACTCAACACACAGCCATTAAAGGGGTTGTAAACCCTTGTGTTTTTTCACCTTAATGCATCCTATGGCAATAACCGGCCCCCTAGCCCCCCGTTTTACTTACCTGACCCCCCGTATTTCTCTTGGCAGGGACGTGCTGTCCCTCTCTCCACGGGGTCCCGGCTCTTGATTGGATAGATTGATAGCAGCGCAGCCATTGGCTCCCGCTGCTGTCAATCAAATCCAATAACACAGCGCCAGGGGGCGGGGCCGAGTCCAGCATTCGTGTCTATGGATGCAAATGCTGGACTCGGGAGCGCTTCTCCTAGGGGGTTATCTGATCCGGGGGAGGAGCCGCGAGAGCCGCCGGGGGACCGCAGAAATGGACGATCGGGGCCACTCTGTGCAAAACAAGCTGCACAATGGAGGTAAGTATGATATGTTTGTTATTTAAAAAAAATAAAAAACGAGCCTTTACAATCACTTTAATGTCTATACTGCTGGCAACAAAAGTGAGTACACCCCTAAGTGAAAATGTCCAAATTGGGTCCAAGTAGCCATGTGTCATGTGACTCGTTAGTGTTACAAAGTCTTAGGTGTGAATGGGGAGCAGGTGTGTTAAATTTGGTGTTGAATTAGAGTGGAGACTGTGAGCCAGGCCTTCTAGTCCACATCGGTGCCTGACCTCACAAATGCACTTCTGGAAAAATGGCCAACTCTTCCCACAGACACACTCCTAAACATTGTGGACAGCCTTTCCAGAAGAGTTGAAGCTGTTATAGCTGCAAATGGTGGGCCAACTCAATATTGAACCCTACGGACTATGACTGCCATTAAAATTCATGTGCGTGTAAAGGCAGGCATCCCAATACTTTTGGTAATATAGTGTATACAGTCCCTATTATTCAATTTGTAATAAAAACATTAAATTTTAAAAAGCAAGTTTAGTTTATTTACAGAATAAGCTGTCATTTTATTTCAAGCATAATACTTTTATATATATTGCATTTCACCTTTCCCAGTGTAACAAACTGACTTACAATTTGTAAAACTACTAATTTTTTTTCAATTTTTTCCAGAAAAAAAACAGGGATTTTTTTTTTTTTTCCCATGGCTTCAAAATTTCTGGAAATGTTACATCTCTAACCTAAACATGTGTAAACGTAACTAAACATGCTTGAAAAACGCTGCCTTAGTTTTTATCACTGCTTTTCCCCTGCCAGGAGAAAGGCATTCATAAGGGTCCTTTCACACCGGGGCGGTTTGCAGGCGCTATTGCGCTAATAATAGCGCCTGCAAACCGACCCGAAACAGCCGCTGCTTTAATTCCAGTGTGAAAGCCCCAAGGGCTTTCACACTGGAGCGATGCGCTGGCAGGACGGTAAAAAAAAGTCCTGCCAGCAGCATCTTCGGAGCGGTGAAGGAGCGGAGTGTATACCGCTCCTTTACCGCTCCTGCCCATTAAAATCAATGGGACGGCGCGGCTATACCGCTGGCAAAGCGCCTCTGCAGAGGCGCTTTGTGGTGGCTTTAACCCTTTCTCGGCCGCTAGCAGGGGGGTAAAACCGCCCCGCTAGCGGCCGCATACCGACGGTTTACCGCCAACAAAGCCCCCGCCCCAGTGTGAAAGAGCCCTAAGAGCTGGGCAAACACCCAGTGTGCATGAGGCCTAAAGGGTACCACCCAAACTCCAAACTTTCTTCACATCGATGACTAACACAGCACTACACTCTACTACATTAAAACGATGCAGCATCATATAAAGGGAAACACAGCCAATTGTGCAACAACACAAAATAACGCATATCATGATGCAAGTTAAAAACACAAAAAACTGCATGCATTTTTGCAAAACATGAATCCAAACCAAGGATCCGAAACACTTTCTTCATAAGTAGATGTGCCATTCCACGGAATAATTACGCGGCTGGCCAAAAACGGCTAAACACAATGGAAAATAATCCATGAGATGAAAGAGAGCTATCAGTCACACTTTAGACTAGATACAGTATCGTATTGCTTTTCATGTCACCGGTGTTTATGTAACATTTCTAAAAACATGTCCACGGCTCTCATAATTCTGAAAAGGAAAGCTCTGAAGTGTGACCTGAAGTTTGCTCATGTCATAAAATCCACCTCATCTTTCTCGTTGCTGAAAAAGAATAAATTACAGGCACTGAACCCTCTTCTTTTATATGTGCGAGCATCAGGTGACAGAATCATGGAACACGAGAACTGTGTGCTGGAAAGATGACCGGGAGAGGGATGTGCTGAAAATGTTGGTAGATCAGAGAACAGATATTTGATTGATATATCCGGTCAGGTAATGTAGATCTAAAAAATAAAAAACACTAAATCCTCGTACACACGATCGGACTTTCTGACGGGAAATGTGTGATGACCGTGTGTACGCTCCATCGGACAATTGTTGTTGGATTTTCCACGCACAAATGTTGGATGGCATGTTTTAAAATTTTCCGTGAACAAATGTTTGTTGTTGGATTTTCCGAGCGTGTGTACACAAGTCCGTCAGATAAAAGTCCAAAGTACAAACAGGCATGCTCGGAAGCAAGGATGAGCCAGAAGCGGTCGGTCTTGTAAACTAGCGTTTCATAATGGAGAATTAACATTTGTGACGCAGCAAATTATGAAATCTACAAATGCAGCGCACAATTCTCTTTTTCTTTAATGAGATAATAATGAAGCTGCTTTGCTGGTAATACTGATGGAGTTATTGCAAATTAATTTTCAAAGGCTTTTTTTTTTCTAGTGATATCAAGAATAATATTATTATGCTTTTTTTTTTTCTTTTTTTTTTGGGCAAGTTACTGCAACACCATTATCCTGTAGTTTTTAAGATCAAAGATACAACTATGTTGGTGTCCCTTGTCAATTTTACATTGTTTTTTTTAAATGTAACTGCCTACTCCCAAACTGTCATTTGAAGTAAAACACATAGCCAAGTATTATTCTCCACAATTTTTTTATTATGCATTAAAAAAAGAAAACGAATAAAATTAGACATGCTATCTGCCAATATAACTTAACCAAAAAAAATAGAAAATATTCCAAATCAAACCATTATTCAAACAAAAAAATTATGTCAAAGCAATAAATCCAAGGCCAATAATAAATAACACGTTATCTCCTCCGATTCCGCAACATGTCTGGTTGGCGAACGGCCGCTCAGAAACAAACTGAAAAAAGCAAAATGAAAAGCGTGAAATGAAAAGTGTGAAATGAAAAGAGCGAATCAACACTCACCAAACTTCTACTAACACTAATTTAGCAGAAGGAGCCCAAAGGGTGATGCTAAAGAGCTGAAAAACCATGTAGTACTTCACTACGTTCGTATTTGTTGGCCAACAATTGTGTGCCGTGTGTATGCAAGACAAGTTTGGGCCAACGCCCTTTGGACAAAAGTCCACGGTTTTGTTGGCCAACAATCCGATCGTGTGTACGAGGATTTAGAAGGCAGATCCATCCAATCAGCCAAATTTGCATTTGACACACAAATGTATACATGGAAAGACTGATTCTACCTGTTAGATCAACTGGAAATTAAAGTGGTATCAAACTCTGACTTAAAAAAATCATTCAAACGTGAATTCTTAGGGCTCATTCACACCATGTGGTGCAGGAAACTTGCGTTCTGTGCACATTTACCGCACCACGTACAAAACGCACCATGTGTACAATCTGCTGCGGGTGTTAAAGTGGTGTTCCAGCCGAAATTATACTTTTTAAATAAAAATACACCTATAATACACAAGCTTAATGTATTCCAGTAAAGTTAGTCTGTAAACTAAGGTCTGTTTTGTTAGTTTATAGCAGTAGTTTGTTATTTTATAAACTTACAGCAGGCCGTGGCCATCTTAAGTTTGGGCATCTGAAGCCAGACTGTATTTCTTCCTGGATCTCATCCTTGCAGATCTCGCACATGCTCAGTGCAGCACAAACAGTGTAATAGGTTTCAGGTCAGGTTTCCATAGCAACGGCAGTTTGAGAAAGTTGCCACCCCCCCTTCCCAGAAGGCATTGCAAACAGGAAATGATGCGATGGGCCGCGGCCAGGGAAGAGGAAGTGAAAAATTAATACAGCAGATATACAGTAAGTGCTGAGAAAAAAAATTTAAAAATATCCAATTCGTTTACAGTGCACAGTTTAGTGAGGGATGCTGAAGAGTTGTAAAAGTGGATGGAACTCCACTTTAACTTCCCTGGCGGTATGATTATTTCGGATTTTAGGTGCTGAAAGTGGTACAATTATTTTGCATGGAAATTTGGCGTTTTATATTGTAGGTCTGTAATTATTAACAATAACACACTTAAATCTGTCCAAACAAGAGTCTAGTAGATATCCCGGGTATGATAAAGTTTGAAACACAAAAACATAAATTATAATATAATAAAAAAAAAATAATAATTAAAAAAAATAAAAATAAATAGTAATAAAATAAATTTCCACACGATTCACTATCGCTCAATTCTGCAAGTGTTCTAATTTACTATCGCTGTTTTCTAGCTGGTCTAAAGCCATTTTTGACGTAAAGGGACACTTTTTGGTTGCTATGGACAATCTACAGTTTCCAGGCAGAAAGAACAGTATATGCAATATAAAACTGCATGCAGGGCATGGGCCAGAGCACTGGGGACAAATGGGATGTGAAATGATTTCATACAGTACTGTAATCTGTAAGATTACAGTACTGTATGTGTTATGATTTTTACATTTTTTTGAATTTGCCGCCAGGCTCCGCCCCCGTGCGTCGCGACGCTCGCAGGGAACGGAGCCTGGCACGGAGAGGCTTCGGAACAGGACACAGCCCGCGGACACTGCGGGGGACATCGCAGGATCCCGGGGACAAGGTAAGTAAGGAGGCACCAGGATCCTGCGATGCAATCCCGAGTGTGGCTCGGGGTTACCGCTAATGGTGCTGAATTTTAACCCCGAGCCACACTCGGGAAAACCGCCAGGGAGGTTAAGGTATTCCTAATAACACCCATACTCAGATCACAAATGTAGTGCGTTTGCCTGCATCGGATCGTATGGCACCACAGTACCATGCAATCCGGCTGCTGTGCATTTTTAACCACTTCTCCTTAGGTGGATGTCATATGATGTCCAGGAGATTAAGTGGTTAAATCTGAATGATGCCTGCGGCTGCAGGCATCATTCAAATATCTTCTTTTTTTTGCTGGTGTTCTGTCAAATTAGCCAACTCGTCAGAAACTCCAACCACCTCACTTCCGGTTTCTTTAAACCATCAGTAATTGGAGATTTTGAGGAATTGGTGGTTGGACACAACACTGGCAATCGAATACAGTCCGCTGCATGATATTATGAGCGGAGATTGTTACTCATTCCGATACTAACCAACAAAATGGTCGCCTCCGAGGCAGTGTCAATTTTGTCCTCATTAGCAGCTGTGGTGTTAAAACAGCAAAATCTTCCTGTACCGGACTGTATCCGGTTGCTGGTGTTGTGTTCAAACAGCAATTCGTCGAAATCTCCAATTACTGATGGTTTAAATAAACTGGATGTGAGGTGGTTGGAGTTTCTGACAAGTTAACTTGACATGACACCGACGATTCCCTGTCATGTAAAAAACAATCATAGTGGCTTTTCAGTGGCTTGATTGTTTTTATAGGCAGCGCGGGGGGGGGGGGGAATTAAAGTGCCCCCGTCCCCATTTGTTTGCACGCAGAAGCAAACACATACGTACGTCGCGCCCACATATGTAAACGGTGTTCAAACCACATATGTGAGGTATCGCCGTGAACAAGAGCAATAATTCTAGAGCAAGACCAAATGCCAAAGGTGAACTTGCACATGTGATCTGTTATGACATCAGCCATTTGATGGTTTGTCAGTTTGGTTGAGAGCACAACCAGTGTGACAGTTACATTCCCGGTGTGTGCAGGTAATGTAACTGTTTTTTTAAACTGTTAAATCCATGGGTTGTATAATTTCATAGAGAAAAAAAAATGTTCTAAAACCTTTGTTCAATGTTCTAATAAATAATGGGGTTGAATTAAGGACCATTTTTGTAGTGACAGGAAAAATTGAAGGTGAGGGGTGAAAGTTTTTTCTGGAACGGTGAAAATTGTGAATGTAGTTTTTGTTTGATAAAAATTATATTTACAATATTATAATGCGCACCCTGAATCTGAATGTAGAATTCAAAATATTGGCATGGTAATCAAACTAAAATTTTCAGGGTTTTCACATGAAATGTGTTGGGTTGATAAAAATTTTTTTATACATTTCCGTACAAACTTTCAAACAAATTTCTGCTGGTGTATGACAAGCTTTACACTGGATGCAATTAATGATACATTTAATAATTCAAAATCAATACACATTTGCATTAATTGATTAATTGCTGTTATTTTTTTTTTTTACAACGTGCTTAAATGCTGTTATTTTTACATCTGTCTGGCATTCAGCTTTATTTTCCCAGCAATTTCCTAGACAATCTGCCACCCAGAAAACATTTCGATATTCTTTAATGGCAGATGCTGTCTCAGCACCCTTAGTAAAGTTAAGGGCAAAGTTCAAATTCCCCCTGGAAAATGATCATTTAAAGCCCAGTTTGTCCACTGGAATAATACCAATGCTTGGATTTCCTTTGGCTTTGGTGAGCGTAGAGGATGAAGCCCAGACAGGCAGAATGTATCTACTTTATATTATCTCACTTCTACAGACTTTCTGATCGTATTGAGGTTTCCTGGATTTCCTGTGCCGCATTGATTTTTGTTGCACTAACACTATATATAAACCACCAACTGCGTCTACAACTGTGTTTTTCTATGTGTGAAAAGGAAATATTTAATTTTTCTAGGAAATAGGGTTAACAAAAAAAGTGAAAAAATTCCTTCCTTACAAATGATGTTTTGTCAGTTACTATAGTGCTTTGCTGTGCACATTGGTTGCATGTAAAATTTGATATTACATTGAAAGAACAACGCCAGCCAAAATAGTTTTTTCTCCATTTTGGATAGATGGTGGAGGGGTCAGAACTCCGGAAAGGTTTTTTTGGCTGCCTGGGCCTCTGTTGGGAACAGTTACCCTCGTAAGCTCTAACGAGCAGGGCCCTCTGATCCCTCCTGTATGGATTTGTATTGTAAGTGTACTGTCTGCACTCATGTTGTAAAGCGCTGCGCAAACTGTTGGCGATATATAAATCCTGTATAAAAATAATAATATTAATAATGTCATGTTCTAGTGACAGACTCAAGATTTGGACCCTCAAGATATTGCCCCTAAACATAAATACCAAACATCAAAAAAGAGTTAATGTCCCACATGGGTAGAGGTGGAAGCTATTGTTAAAAAGTATGCCACAATAACTATGAATAAAAGACCTGATTATGCTCAACCACCCCTTAAGTAAGTATCAAAAATAAACTGCTTCAACTCACTGGACTATCTGGAAAAATGTACAACCCCTGGCAAAAATTATGGAATCACCAGTCCCTGAGGATGTTCCTTCAGTTATTTATTGTTGTAGAAAAAAAGCAAATCACAGACATGGCCAAAAGCTAAAGGCATTTCAAATGGCAACTTTCTGGCTTTAAGAAACACTAAAAGAAATCAAGAAAAATAATTGTGGTGGCCAGTAACAGATTTATAGAACAAGCACAGAGAATAAATTATGGAATTACTCAATTCTGAGGAAAAAATGATGGAATCACCCTGTAAATTTTCATTACAAACACTAATGCCGCGTACACACGAGCGGACTTTACGGCAGACTTTGCTCGGCGGACTTTTTGCCGGACTTTGTCCACCAGGTGCGCCGGACTTTAAAACGGACGGACTTGCCCACACACGACTGGACTTTCTGGGGGGCTAAGTCCGCCCGTCTTTCCGACGGACTTTCGCCGGAGTTGCGGCGGACTTTCAGAATGAACAGACTTGCCCACACATGGACAAGTCTGTTCATTTTGAACGGACTAGAAAAGGAAGTCAATCTTGCCGCTTTTATCGGCGAGATTGACACCTTGCGAGTAATACCAGGCCCTTAGGTCTAGTATGGATTTTAAAGGGAAGCCCCCCTACACCAAAAAAACGGCGTGGGGTCCCCCCTAGAATCCATACCAGACCCCGATCCGAGCACGCAGCCCGGCCGGTCAGGAAAGGGGGTGGGGACGAGCGAGCGCCCCCCCTCCTGAACCCTACCAGGCCGCATGCCCTCAACATGGGGGTGCCTTGAGGGAGGGGGGCCCAGCGGAGGGCCCCCCACCCCAAAGCACCTTGTCCCCATGTTGATGAGGACAAGGGCCTCTTCCCGACAACCCTGGCCGATGGTTGTCGGGGTCTGCGGGCGGGGGCTCATCGGAATCCGGGAGCCCCCTATAATAAGAGGGCCCCCAGATCCCTGGCCCCCCACCCTATGTGAATGAGTATGGGGTACATGTTACCCCTACCCATTCACCTAGGGAAAAAGTGTCAATAAAACACACTACACAGGTCTTTAAAATAATTTATTAAACAGCTCCGGGGGGGTCTTCCTCTGGCTCGGGGGTCCCTCCGGTTCCTCTTTTCCCGGTGTTCCAGTTCTTCGGCCGGCTCCTCCGCTGTCTTCAGGCCGCTCTCTTGCCAGCAGAGGTCCGGACTTCTGGGCTTCTTGGCTTCTTGTCTTCTTCCCTCTTCTCTTCTCCAGATGTTGACACGACGGTCTCTCCGGCTGGACTGCTCTCTGAGGGCTCCGTTGTGACTTATATAGGCGGAGACCCCGCTCCCTTATGATGTCACAGTCCCTGGGCATGCTGGGACTGTGACGTTTTAGGGGGCGTGGTCACCGGGTGATGTTGACCACGCCCCCTAAAACGTCACAGTCCCAGCATGCCCAGGGACTGTGACATCATAAGGGGGCGGGGTCTCCGCCTATATAAGTCACAATGGAGCCCTCAGAGAGCAGTCCAGCCGGGGAGAGCGTCGTGTCAACATCTGGAGAAGAGAAGAGGGAAGAAGACAAGAAGCCAAGAAGCCCAGAAGTCCAGACCTCCGCTGGCAAAAGAGCAGCCTGAAGACAGCGGAGGAGCCACTGGAAGAACTGGAACACCGGGAGAAGAGGAACCGGAGGGACCCTCGAAGCCGGAGGAAGACCCCCCGGAGCTGTTTAATAAATTATTTTAAAAGCCTGTGTAGTGTGTTTTATTGACACTTTTTGCCTAGGTGAATGGGTAGGGGTAACATGTACCCCATACTCATTCACATAGGGTGGGGGCCCTCTTATTATACGGAGCTCCCGGATTCCGATAAGCCCCCGCCTGCAGACCCCAACAACCAACGGCCAGGGTTGTCGGGAAGAGGCCCTTGTCCTCATCAACATGGGGATAAGGTGCTTTGGGGTGGGGGGCCCCCCGCTGGACCCCTCCCCCAAGGCACCCCACCATGTTGAGGGCATGCAGCCTGGTATGGTTCAGGAGAGGGGGGCGCTCGCTCGTCCCCACCCCCTTTCCTGACCGACCGGGCTGCGTGCTCAGATCGGGGTCTGGTATGGATATTAGGGGGGACCCCACGCCGTTTTTTCGGCGTAGGGGCTTCCCTTTATAATCCATGCAAGACCTAGGGGCCTGGTATGCTCGCCGCAATAGGAAAATTTGTTTTTCCTATTGCAGCGAGCGCGAAATGCAATACCCTGCCCTCGTGTCGTATCTGGTCCGTTGGACCAGCATACACACGAGCCGGCTTTCCGTCGGACTAGCACACAGACGAGCGGACTTTCCGCCAGAAACTGAGTCCGACGGAAAGATTTAAAACTCGTTTCAAATCTAGGTCCGGCGGGCTTTTGGGAAAAAGTCCGCCAGAAAAGTCCGCCGGAGCCTACACAAGGTCGGATTGTTCGGCGGACTCTGGTCCGCCGGGCAAAGTCCGCCGTAAAGTCTGCTCGTGTGTACGCGGCATAACACCTGCATCAGATTAAATCTGCTTGTTAGTATGTAGGTAAAAAGGAGTGATCACACCTTGGAGAGCTATTGCAACAAGTGGACTGACATGAAGCATGGCTCCAACATCAGAGATGTCAATTAAAAAAAAAGGAGAGGATTATCAAACTCCTTAAAGAGGGTAAATCATCACGCAGTGTTGCACAAGATGTTGGTTGTTCAGTCGGCTGTGTCTAAAACATGGACCAAATACAAACAACATGGGAAGGTGGTTAAAGGCAAGCATACTGGTAGACCAAGGAAGACCTTGTTTTGTGTTGTGTTACTAAACACAAAAAAACAAGGTTACAATGGGCTAAGGAAAGGCAAACGTGGACTGTGGATGATTGGATTTCTGTCTTGACACTTTGATGTCTTCCTTGGTCTACCAGTATGATTGCCTTTAACCACCTTCCCATGTTGTTTGTATTTGGTCCATGTTTTAGACACAGCCGACTGTGAACAACCAACATCGTGTGCAACACTGTGTGATGATTTACCCTCTTTAAGGAGTTTGATAATCCTCTCCTTTTTTTCAATTGACATCTCTGGTGTTGGAGCCATGCTTCATGTCAGTCCACTTGTTGCAACAGCTCTCCAAGGTGTGATCACTCCTTTTTACCTACATACTAACAAGCAGATTTAATCTGATGCAGGTGTAATGCCCCGTACACACGGTCGGACATTGATCGGACATTCCGACAACAAAATCCTAGGATTTTTTCCGACGGATGTTGGCTCAAACTTGTCTTGCATACACACGGTCACACAAAGTTGTCGGAAAATCCGATCATTCTGAACGCGGTGACGTAAAACACGTACATCGGGACTATAAACGGGGCAGTAGCCAATAGCTTTCATCTCTTTATTTATTCTGAGCATGCATGGCACTTTGTGTGTCGGATTTGTGTACACACGATCGGAATTTCCGACAACGGATTTTGTTGTCGGAAAATTTTATAGCCTGCTCTCAAACTTTGTGTGTCGGAAAATCCAATGGAAAATGTGTGATGGAGCCCACACACAGTCGGAATTTCCGACAACAAGGTCCTATCACACATTTTTCGTCGGAAAATCCGACCGTGTGTACAGGGCATTAGTGTTTGTAATGAAAATTTACAGGGTGATTCCATAATTTTTTCCTCAGAATTGAGTGATTCCATAATTTATTCCCTGTGCTTGTTCTATAAATCTAACTGTTACTGGCCACCACAATTATTTTTCTTGATTTCTTTTAGTGTTTCTTAAAGCCAGAAAGTTGCCATTTGAAATGCCTTTAGTTTTTGGCCATGTCTGTGATCTGCTTTTTTCTACAACAATAAACAACTGAAGGAACATCCTTAGGGACTGGTGATTCCATCATTTTTGCCAGGGGTTGTATAAAGCCCCATACACACTATCAGATTTTCTGCTGATTTTTGTCTTCAGATTTACCAAAACCATGTAGTGAAGGGCCTGCCTGATTGCATACAAATTGAAACTCTTAAGGTTTGACATCATATTATATGGTTTTGGTAAATATGAAGGAAAAAATCAGCAGAAAATCTGATAGTGTGTATGGGGCTTTAGTTGCAAAAATATACAGTGAGGGAAAAAAGTATTTGATCCCCTGCTGATTTTGTACGTTTGCCAACTGACAAAGAAATGATCAGTCTCTAATTTTAATGGTAGGTTTATTTTAACAGTGAAAGACAGAATAACAACAAAAATATCCAGAAAAATGCATTTAAAAAAAGTTATACATTGATTTGCATTTTAATCAGTGAAATAAGTATTTGATCCCCTATCAATCAGCTAGATGTCTGGATCCCAGGTGTCTTCTATACAGGTAACAAGCTGAGATAAGGAGCACTCTCTTAAAGGGAGTACTCCTAATCTCAGCTTGTTACCTGTATAAAAAACATCTGTTCACAGAAGCAATCAATCAATCATATTCCAATCTCTTCACCATGGCCAAGAACAAAGAGCTGTCCAAGGATGTCAGGGACAAGATTGTAGACCTACACAAGGCTGGAATGGGCTACAAGATTGCCAGCGCCAAGCAGTTTGGTGAGAGGGTGACACAAAATAACTGTCAATCTTCCTCGATCTGGGGCTCCATGCAAGATCTTACCTCATGGAGTTTCAGTGATCATAAGAACGGTGAGGAATCAGCCCAGAACTACAAGGGAGAATCTTGTCATTATCTCAAGGCAGCTGGGACCATAGTCACCAAGAAAACAATTGGTAACACACTATGCCGTGAAGGACTGAAATTCTGCAGCACCTGCTAGGTCCCCCTGCTCAAGAAAGCACGTGTACAGGAACGTCTGAAGTTTGCTAATGAACATCTGAATGATTCAGAGGAGAACTGGGTGAAATTGTTGTGGTCAGATGAGACCAAAATCGAGCCCTTTGTCATCAACTCAACTCGCCGTGTTTGGAGGAGGAGGAATGCTGCCTATGACCCCAAGAACACCATCCCCACCGTCAAACATGGAGGTGGAAACTTTATGCTTTGGGGGTGTTTTTCTGCCAAGGGGACGGGACAACTTCACCTCATCAAAGGGACGATGGCTGGGGCCATGTACCATCAAATCTTGGGTGGGAACCTCCCTCCCTCAGCCAGGGCAATGAAAATGGGAAATGGGTCATGGATGGGTATTCCAGCATGACAATGACCCAAAACACATAGCCAAGGCAACAAATGAGTGGCGCAAGAAGAAGCAGCCTAAGGTCCTGGAGTGGCCTAGCAAGTCTCCAGACCTTAATCCCATAGAAAATATGTGGACGGAGCTGAAGGCTCGAGTTACAAAACGTCAGGCTCAAAACCTTAATGGAGAGGATCTGCAAATAGGAATAGGACAAAATCCCTCCTGAGATGTGTGCAAACCTAGTGGCCAACTACAAGAAACGTCTGACCTCTGTGATTGCTAGCAAGGGTTTTGCCACCAAGTACTAAATCATGTTTTGCGAAGGGGTCAAACACTTATTTCACTCATTAAAATGCAAATCAATTGATAACTTTTTTGAAATGCATTTTTCTGTATTTTTTGTTGTTATTCTGTCTCTCACTGTTAAAATAAACCTACCATTAAAATTATAGACTGATCATTTCTTTGTCAGTGGGCAAACGTACAAAATCAGAAGGGGATCAAATACTTTTTTCCCTCGCTGTACATATATATATATATATATATAAAATTGGTACCACACGCCGCACAATCTCACTCATACTATGAAAACACACAGACATCCACCTCTCTCAGAATCAAGCTATAATAGCAAGTGACTGTATGTATAAACACTGTCCTATTAATCAAAATTGTGTGACTGTTATGTAGGGACAAAGTGACCTAATGATCCTAAAAGGTCATATATGGAATGCTCCAACATATAGGTCCTGTGATTGCAGAGGCTGTCCTGGACCCTCATGCCCTGTACACATGACCAGTTTTGCCGTCGGAATAAACTCCGAAGGTTTCTCCGACGGAACTCCGACGGAATTCCATTCAAGCGGTCTTGCCTACACACGGTCAAACCAAAGTCCGACCAAAGTCTGACCGTCAAGAACGTGGTGATGTACAACACGTACGACGGGACTAGAAAACGGGACTCGTACTTGCTTCAGAGCATGCGTCGTTTTTGGTCCGTCGGAACAGCATACAGACGAGCAGTTTTCCCAATAGGAATTGGTTCCATCGGAAATATTTAGAACATGTTTTGTTTCTAGGTCCGTCAGAATTTTCTAAAAAGAAAGTCCAATGAGGCATACACACGATCGGAATATACGATGAAAAGTTTCCTGTCGGACATTCTGCTCGTGTGTACGCGGCATTACTCTTAAAAGCCTCTGAAGCAGCCAGCTTAAGTCTGGTGAAACCGGTCAGGCTATGGCTAAATGCCAGTACTTCATCTCCTCACTATGACCAATGACTCACCCACATGGGGTTGGATTGCTCTGAAAATGGAATTTCCATTCTTGGGCCCAAAATAATGGATCCTGTGTCTCTGCAAAGCAGGGGCACCGATCCATGCCTTCCCCTAGTACAAGCCCCCCCCTCCACAGTAAGAAAACACCAGCAAGGCACATAGCAGTGGCAGCTGGTGCTCAAAATTTTTTGGGGGGGCGCAAACAAACGGAAAAATACTGAACCTCCCCCTTTCAATTGCAGCTTCACTGTGCCCATCATATGCAGCCATTGTGCCCATCAAATGCATCCACTGTGCCATCAATTGCAGCCATTGTGCCCAGCAACTTCAGCCACCTTGCCATCAAATGCAGCCACTTATGCCCATCATATGCAGCCACTTGTGCCCATCAAATGCAGCCATTTATGCCCATCATATGCAGCCCCTTGTGCCCGTCAAATGCAGCCACTTGTGCCCGTCAAATGCAGCCACTTGTGCCCATCATATGCAGCCACTTGTGCCCATCATATGCAGCCACTTGTGCCCACCAAATGCAGCCACTTGTGCCCATCATATGCAGCCACTTGTACCCATCATATGCAGCCACTTGTGCCCATCAAATGCAGCCAATCATGCCCATCAAATGCAGCCAATCATGCCCATCAAATGCAGCCAATCATGCCCATCATATGCAACCACTTGTGCCCATCATATGCAGCCACTTGTGCCCATCAAATGCAGCCACTTGTGCCCATCATATGCAGCCACTTGTACCCATCATATGCAGCCACTTGTGCCCATCAAATGCAGCCAATCATGCCCATCAAATGCAGCCAATCATGCCCATCATATGCAGCCATTTGTGCCCCATCATATGCAGCCACTTCTGCCCATCAAATTCCGCAACTTGTGCTCATCAAATGCCGCCACTTGTGCACATCAAATGCCGCCACCTGTGCCCATCAAATGCCGCCACTGTGACCCTTGTCCGCCCGCTATCTGCCCAGCACTTACCCCATCTTAGTGGCGGGTCAGGCAGCAGGTTACGGCGGCGAGCTGTCCTCTATGCGTCTCTTCTTGTTCTGATAGGCGTCCAATTGGGGCGCCTGTGCCTTCAGCCAATCAGGTGACGGGTATTAGACCTGGATGTCGTGTCCATAAGGCACTGCATGGATGTGGCCCAGAGTATCTGAGGCAAAAATTTGTCAAGTATGTGCCTACTCGATCCTTGACATCGGCAAACTTGGCCATACTAAAGATTCCAAAATTTAAAAAAAAACATGCGGAGGGAGAACAAATGAAGTACAAGGAGCTGAATTTTGGAACTCCTTGCCTCTGAAACTGAGACTTGAGAATGATTTTTTGAAATTTCGAAAGAAATTAAAAACCGTACTTTTTGTACAAGCTTTTGGAGTCACCTAATTTTTAATTGGGGTGTGATGGACAGACCCCCCAGGCTTTTATTCTGTATATTGCTATGCTGGTTTGTTGGTTTTTTTAAGGTCTTTTAATGTCAATGTCCTTTTGTTTTTGCGCATCGAGGCCTTTGGGTAAGACTGCGTAGGTTAAGCATTTTAGTAAAAAAATAAATACCTGATTGGCGGAGAGGTGGTTCAGTGTTAGAAAAGCAAATATTAATTTGCTTTTCTAACACATCTGGGTGGACTGCAAGTGCAATGCTCTGTGCTACGAGTCCACCTTTTTTGCCTATGGCTCTAATCAGGTGCTTAAAAAAAAAAACCCCGCCGCTGTAATTCAGGCGCCCGGTGTCCGAAAAGGGGTGGGACGCCTGAATAGGGGGTGACAGCGGCAGCCAGGGATAGGTTCACGCTATGCATTATATATAGACGGGGTGGCTGGAGAGAGGGGGCGGCGCCCGTGCGCCCTTAATGAGCGGGCCACCCCTGGCATACAGTTAACCCTTTGTTTGCCCCTTATGTTAACCCCTTCCCAGCCAGTGTCATTAGTATAGTGACAGTAAATTATTTTTGCTCTGATCACTGTATTAGTGTCACTGGTTCCCAAAACCTGTCAAAAGTGTCAGTTAGTGTCCAATTTACCTGCCACAATATTGTAGTCCCGTTATAAGTCGCTGATCACCGCCATTACTAGCAAAAAAATAAAAATAAATAAAAATATCCCATAGTTTGCAGAGCCACACCAGATTTTGCACTCTCCAGTTTTAGTAAATCAACTCCAATGATGGAATATAAAGTCAACTCACTCAGTTCTCCTCTTGTCAGCATGTTTATTGACAGCACATGCGTGTGTATCAGAGCCTGATTGGCTCCCAGTGCTGATCCTCCTTAGTTTGAGTGCAGCTGTGCCGGTTATGACAGAGTCTGGTATCAAGATGAATTCAGGTACTTATTTGTACTTTAAAATACATCTAATAATATTTTAAGGAATACACAGCTGCATTAATCTGCATTTGTATACCTGCCTGGAGTTCAGCTTTAAAATACAGAAATAATTTGTATTCTGTTTTTCCCCAGAATACAATTTCACTCACTCTGTTAATGCAGCAAGTTGATCAAACAGTTTCTGCTATTTCAAAGTGATCATTCCTGAAAACATCCTGCAGGTACAAATGTTGAATGAAATTATCAGGTTTCCAGCCTTTTAAAATAGAACCAATGGATTTCTTTTCTCTATAGCTCAAATTAGATTGAACAAAAGAAAAATAGCTTGAAAGGTATTTCTAAGTCAGCAGCAGAAAAGAAAACAAAATATTCAAACTTATCGAAACAAAACCTATTTTGTTGCATGTATAGGAAGGTGACATATGACTAGGAATGTAATTCACCAAGGTAATATAAAATCATTGTACAGGCATGAGTGCTTTAGTGTGAATTTATTGTCCTTCACATTATACATGCCAATAGTATATCAACATATTTAAAGCAATCACCCCCCCCCCCTTCTTAATACCCCCGCATACCTTTCTGGGATGAGAGTGAGAAACACATATTAGCATAAGTATGTAGGCGTAGGATGCACCCCTGCCATGCTCCCCTTAAAGGAAAAATGTACAAAAAAGTGCTTTTTACCACTACTATTCCTTTATATTTGCTTTTGGAATTTACTAATGCAGCAATTTGGAAAGTGGATGAAAAGTTTACCACTGAAAAACACCTTTTAAAAGCTAAGTAGTGCATTTTACATACAACTTTATGGACACAGGGACTTTGTTTCGAATGAGGAACAGTCCCTCAAAACCAGGGACAGTTGGGAGATATGGTTAAATGCTTTTTATGTTCAAGGGTTCACAGAAAGGCAATAAATACATACCTTATTCCTTGCTCCAGCAAGGTCTCCCCAGTATTTCGACCAGTCCATTGCAGCCTGCTCTGTAAGCTGTGACCAACTCTGGTCACAGTCCAGCTCCTTCAGGGTAAAGTGGTTGTAAAGGCAACCTTTTGTGCGCAGCAGTCACCCTCCCCCAGCCCTCCTAATACTTACCTGAGCCACCTCTCGATCCAGCGATGTCCACGAGAGCCTTGCCTCTCCGGGGACTCGCACTCCCAATTGGCTTTTGAATGGCTCCCAGTGCTGTCGATCACAGTCAGTAAGCCAATCAGGAGATGGAGAGGGTGGGGCCAGAACCAGAAAGCTCTTGCTCAGCCGTAATTTTTCTTTAGGCCAGGGCGGAAGCAGTTAAAGTAATCCTGTCTTCAAAGAAATATGTACGTTGCCATTGCTGATCTTTCTTCTTAAAAAAAGCCAGTTGTCTGTTGATAACGCTAAAACTTTGCATCAAAACTTTATTAACCTAAAATAAGTATTAAGAATTTTATTTACCTTTCATGTACTAAATGCACAAAGGAAGCCATCAGTAGTAAACGATGAAGGATTCCATTCCTGACCTATTCTCCAATATATATACAAAACAAATAGTCATGTACCTCTACAAACCACATTTATCCAGCACTAGACAGGATAATAATGATAATCAAAGATTTGCAACCCATCATTACAGAGGATGAAACTTTGAAATAAATATTCCAACAAGCCCCCATTCTGGCTTTCAGGTAAGCACCCAACCTCAGACAGAAACTAACCAGCAGGAAACTTAATTCTGATTATAAAGTCACAAATAAAGGAACTGAACACTGCAGCAAAAATGCTGCAAAATGTGCAGCCAAATTAATCTATTCAAAAATGTCACACACATACAAATGAACATGTTCAATATCACAGGCTCATACAGATGTACCTCCACTGATGTTGTGTATCTCATCCAAGGCAAAAGATGCAGCAAAGGATCTTATGTTAGCAAAAAAACAGGACAGAAGTTGCAAAAAAGGATGATATTACACAGACACACCATTAAAGCGGAGCAGCTGCAGACTTTTAAAATAAATACACTTACCTGTCCAGGGCGCCCATGATGTCCTCACCCAAAGCCAGCCCGTCCCTTGGCTCTGGGTGGAGGCACTGGCATCTTCAGTAAGGGATTCAGGAAGTGCAACCTTATGGCTTCACGGCCTGGTTCCCTACTGCGCATTCGCTGCGTGTTCTGAATGGTCCCTGCTGTCTTCTGGGACCTGTGTGTATCCGAGAACAAAGCGGGGGGGGGGGGGAAGGAGGGGCGGACACGGTGTAGTTCGCCGTGGATTCTGTGGCACTCTTTCGCCGGAAGTGGGAGCAAATAACTGGATTAGACAGGTGTCAGGGCTGGGCTCAGCCCTTCCTTCTCGGAGCAGGCTGCTCAGCTGTCAGTTAATTGCCAGCTCTAATCTTTCCACAGTGACCCACCTGGTGATGATATCCTGCTCGTCAGCCCTGCTGGTTACTTAAGCTGTTCAGTTCAGATCCTATCTACCTTCGCCTTGGTCAACATATCAAGAGACTCTCCTGTGTGCCTGTTATAGACTTGCTTGGCTGATGTCCCTTCTGGTTCCAGATCCTGATTGCTGTTCCACTGTGCCGATTCTCCGGTTTCCTGATTTCCTGGCCTGTTCTGAAGTACGCTGATTCCTGGTTCCCTGACGTCCTGGCTCGTCTGACTATCCGTTCCGGTTACCAAACTCTGGCTATGTTTTGACTACATTTGCTCTATTTACCATTTACTGTTATTATTAATAAACAGTGTGACTTTACTGCACTTCTGTCTCAGTCTGATTCATGGTTTCTGACTGTAGGTGAAGGCCATGAATTCAGAAGATGCAGTTAATCCACTTGTTGGTAATATTTTTTCCAGATTGGATAAGGAGTAACACTGCATGGATCAGTTTGCCAAATCGTTACAGACGCTCCTGAATCGCACGGCTCACCTGAAAACTCTCATGGTGGCTGCTCTGGTACAACATGTGTTGCAGGCCACCCCTGCTGCTGCTCCAGTCTATGTGCAGGCACCCGTCTCGAGTATTACCTCTATAAGAGGTATGTCTGGTTCCGCCCGCTTCCCCAGCAATTTGGGGGTGATCAAGTACAATGCAGAGTGTTTCTCAACCAGGTTGAGATATACTTTGAGATGCTTCCCCAGGCGTTTCCCACGGACAGAAGCAAAGTAGGTTTCGTGATATCTTTGCTTTCTGAGAGAGCCTTGGCCTGGGCAAACCCTCTATGGGAGACGCAAAAACCTATTGTCCAGAGTTACCCTGAATTTGTGCCTTCCTTCAAAAGGGTATTTGACGTTCCCGCCTGCTCCGCTTCTGCTGCCAAGAGCCTCATGCCCATCAAATAGCGTAAGAGAACTATTGCCGATTACACCATTGAATTCCGCACTCTGGTAGCAGAGGTTGCTTGTAACAATGAGGCCCTCGTGGCCGCCTTTTCTCATGGGCACTCGGATACCATCAAAGATGAGATAGCAGCCCAAGATATACCTACTGAGCTGGAGAAGTTGATCACGTTTGCCATCTATAGGCGTGCGCACAGGGTGTGCCAGGTGTGCCTGGGCACACCCTAATCACCCCGTGTGGTGCAGATTTCCCCTGTTAAGACCCCTAAAGGCTCCAAAAATGTTTTAAGATAAAGTAAAAAATTGTAAAAAATAAAAACTACTGCAAGCAATCTCTTCCCTACTGACACCGTCAGTATATATACACATGCAAATGTGTTTGAGTTTTGGGGGTGCACACCCTAATGCAATAGGCTGCGCACACCTATGTTGCCATCCTTATTGACTCCAGACTCAGAAATACTCTCTTTTAAGGAGCGCTTGTGGAAGCCTCCTGTACATTTGTCTCCAAGCTTTGCAGTCCCTCCCTTGCCTCCCTCACCTCCCATTCCTCCTGGTGCCGAGTCGGTCAGTGAAGATGAACCTACACACTTGGGCTTCACATGTCTCTCTGCGGATGAGAGAACCTTTAGGAGGAGGGAGAGATTGTGCCTTTTTTGTGGCCAGGCAGGTCACTTCTTAAAGTCTTGTCCTACCCATCCAAGGAACGCCCGAACCTTGAGGTCCTGTAGGGGACAGACCTTAGATGGCATTGTTTCGTCCCCAGCTATCCAGAAGAATAAGCCCCTGGTTCCGGTTGCCCTTTCTTGGTCTGAGTCGTCCGTCGAGATGCAGGCTCTAATCAACTCTGGAGCTGCAGGCCTGTTCACTGATGCTGCCTTTGTATCTAAGCACTCGATTCCGCTGCAGCTTTTGTGCCACTCCACTGCTCACTGGTTGCTAGAGGTTACATGCTTACTGCTCACTGATTGGTTGCAAGAGGTTACTGCACATTATTACTGCTCAGTGATTGGTTGCTAGAGATTACTGTGCCTCATTACCACTTAATTTTTGGTTGCTAGAGGTTACTGTGCATCATTACCACTTACTTATTTGTTGCTAGCGGTCACAGCACATTAATATGGCTCACTGATTGGTTGCTGA
The DNA here is from genome assembly GCA_037952925.1 of Lithobates clamitans. NCBI lineage: Eukaryota > Metazoa > Chordata > Amphibia > Anura > Ranidae > Lithobates > Lithobates clamitans. Next base: position 2,338,636 of record JBBGZY010001323.1, on the reverse strand, counting down.
AGGTTACAGCACATCATCTTCTCACTGCCTTCACAACATGGACTGGGGAGGTGAGGGGACCCGCCAATAGACAGAAAACTCCTAGAACTTGTTATTAGCAATGAGCAGAGCAAAGCACACACAGCTATGAAGGTTAACTGAGTGCAACTAGGAACAGAGCCCAATAGGAGCAGTATCCCTGAGGACAGGCTGCCAGAAATAAATGACAAGTCATGCCGCCTGCCGTATAGCAGTGTGGAGGGGTGAGCTACGTACAGAGTGCAGGGTTAAACAGTATGCTATCTACAGAGTGCAGGATCGAGGGGTGAGCTATGTACAGAGTGCAGGATTGAGGGGTGAGCTATGTACGGAGCGCAGGATTGAGGGGTGAGCTATGTACCGAGTGCAGGATTGAAGGGTGAACTGTATACGGAGTGCATAGTTTAGGGGTGATCTATGTATGGAGTGCAGGGTTTAGGGGTGATCTGTGTACATCCAAGTCTCCCTCCTCCCTAACACAGAGCTCTCCTTCCCAGATTCCAGTTTGGAACCCACCCCCCCATTAATACACAGCATTCCTCTGGCATCAATCCCCCCTCCTCCCCCTTCCAATACTGAGCATTCCGACCACCCGACCACTGGGCTGCAGAAGAGAAGTTGTAACTTACTGCATGTCCGTGGAGCAACTTCTGCCTGTGTACATTCCCCGCCCCCTCCCCCCTCTGTTCTCTCCTCTCTCTCTGCTCTTGTGTATAGATAGATAGACGAGTTGTTTTGCAGAGCAGAGAGGGTTCTAAACGGCTGTCGGGAAGGGAGCGCTGTCACTTGTACCTACAGAAGCATCGCTTCTGTAGTTACAACTGACAGTAACGAGCAGCTCAGCAGCCAGCGCCGGATCATTGAGGTGGAGGAACTCAGCTGAAAAAAGCCAGTGGGCAGCACTGGCTCCAGAGGCAGCTGCTTTGGGCCCCCAACAATGGAAGGGCCCTGGGCAGATGGCCCATTTGCCCTGCCTTAAAGACGACCCTGTAAATACTATGACACATTTTCTCTTGTATGTAAAATGTGTCATGTGCCATGAGGTTCTGTCTCATTGCTTGAGGAGCTAAAATGCCAAGACAGTATAAATACCCTTAAAATAACACCTTTTGGGGGCGTGGCCTGGACGGGCATGTGAGCAGTCGCATTACACGGAGCTCCCGCTGTTGATCCTAAGCTGATCCTGATCCCGCACCGAACCTGCACCGACCACCATTTCAGAGACGCAGCCCTTCTTGCCTAGCAGTCACAGAGGACGATTCGGCATCTATTGGAGCCCATGACGAACCGCAAAGCGGAGAAAGAAGCTGGGAAAGCTGCAGCAGTGGCGGCCATGGAGGCCCAAGATGGCGCCGGCTCCCCTCTGCCTCAGAGAGCGTTGGGTGGAGCAGATAAAATACAGGAGTCGGGCGGTAAGTTACTTAAAGCCCAGAAGCAGCAAGGGAAGGAGCAGGACCGAGACATGCTATATTATACCCAAAGGCTGCAGGGCCCTGGCTGCTCCTCTCCCTCCTCACTACAGACTCCTGCAAATGGGCCCCACGGGCAAAATGGCGACTCTGGGTTAGAGGACACACTCCCCTTAGAGAACTTTCCTGTCCCTACCCTGGACTTGTTTGACGAACTACAAGGCGAGTTGCAAAGCGACGTTAAAATAATAGCAAATGTGCTGGCCATGAGAGTTAACAAAATCATTTTGTCAATTATCCATCAGGACCAGGCGGGCTTTATGCCAGAAAACTCCACGGCAACCAACCTTAGAAGGTTATACTTAATAATGCAGACCCCATCGGACATGACAGGACACAGAGCATTGCTATCTCTTGACACCAACAAAGCGTTTGATAGCGTTGGATGGCGGTATCTACTGGCTGTGCTGACCAGGTTTGGGTTCGGGCCCAGGTTCCTTAAGTGGGTGAGATTGCTATGCGATACTCCACAGGCGGCCATTCGCATGTCAAGTAGGATGTCACACGCTTTCGCACTGGGTAGAGGGACTAGGCAGGGGTGCCCCTGTCCCCTCTACTCTTTGCCATGGCTATTGAACCCCTTGCATCTCTGGTGCGTGAATGCCAGGAGATCAGGGGCTTCCGGTTTGGCGACTTGCATGAGAAAATCATGCTTTACGCTGATGACATGCTCCTTTTTCTGGCAGACGTAGAGGACTCCCTGACTCAGGTCATGTCCATTATTACGAAATTCGGACGCTTTTCAGGCCTAACCATCAATTGGTCCAAATCAGCTCTAATGTTTGTAGATGAGATTCCTGGGCCAGACATGGGGCCCTCGTGCCTGGTTCCTGTGGTATCTTCCTTTAAATACTTAGGTATTAATATCTCCCCCATAGTGACTGACTTCTGCAAACTGAATATCTATCCCCTTCTGACCAGGTTTAGAGATAAAATACACATATGGAACAAACTTAAACTGTCCCTGGCAGGTAAAACTAACCTTATCAAGATGATTCTAATGCCACAACTGTTGTATTTACTTCACAACACGCCGGTATTTCTTACCCTTAAAATTTTCAGAGTGGTTAACTCTCTTTTCAGATTATTGCTATGGCACACAAAACCCCCCAGGATTAAATTGGAGCAGCTACAATATCCGAGGTAGGTAGGGGGCCTTTCCTTGCCCAACCCCTGGATTTATTATCTAGCTGCACAGTTGCAACACTTGATTGGGGCCATGTCACCCTTACCAACAGGGTCATCGGCTAGACTCATGATACTTGGTTCGGGGGCTGACTCGGTCCCCGAGGGACTAGAGGCCCAACAGTTTCAAAAACCCAATAAGAAAATGCCCACATTTTCACTCCTCCAGAAGGTGTGGAATAAAGCCAAACAACTTCAGAATGTGAAGGGGCACACAGTATATAGTCCTTTATGGGGAAACAACACTTACACAGAGATAGCCAAGATTCAGCAGGGGTCCAGGTGGCGCCATCTGGGTATAACTCATCTAAGACAAGTTTTTCATAATGGGGTCCTCCTTCCTTTTAGGCACTTGCAATCTAAATACGCAATTCCGTCCAACATGCTATTTTATTACTTGCAACTTCAACATGCTGTTAAAGCACAAGGCGGAGCAGTGGAGTGGGTTCAGTCCCCCACTCCGCTGTTTCACATGCTGCTTACATCCTTCCTGGAAGGGCATCCCACGAAGGTTGTGGCACAGTGGGAGGCGGACTTGGGGCCTATTGCAGGGGAATTGTGGGAGGAGGCACTGCAGGCGGTCAATATGTGTTCCCTAAATGTGTCACAGAAGGTGTCCCAACTGTATATACTGCTAAGAGTTCATTACACTCATGTGAAGCTTTACATAATGGGCAGGGCTTCAGACCCAATGTGTAACAGGTGTAAAACGGTGCCTGGTAATCTGATCCACCTCCTCTGGCACTGCCCCAAACTCCACAGATTTTGGACGGTGGTCCTGGACACGTGTTCCAGACCAGCGTCCCTTTGGAACCACTAAGATGCCTGCTTGTAGTTTTGGAGGGGGTGATAGCGGAGGAGGAGACTAGAATGGAGTTTACCAGAGCACTGTACCAGGCAAGGAAAACCATACTCATGAGCTGGAAATCAGCGATACTGCCCAAAGTGAAAACATGGATCCAACACATGGGTACAACTCTCATAATGGAAAGGTACATATATCAACACAGGGGGAATCCCGAGAAATTTAAAAAACTATGGGATGCATGGCTTGCTACTCCTGGTATAAGTCCTATGGAATTAGTTCAGATGAGATTATTGAGAGATGTATACATTTTGAGTATGTAAAATAAGTTATTCAGTTGGTAGTTTGACTGACTGCAGGTTAACTTAAGGGGCATGGAGGAAGGAGATTGGGATACTGAAGCAGAGCAGGGCACGTGTGATGGTATACGTTTAAGACACTTTGAGTGAAGGGAAAGAGAATAAAGTGTATGATGTACAGATTTGGAGGAGCAACTAAGAGTAATTGATTGACCATTTCAATGTTTCTATGTCTGAATACAATGTGTTATGTATCATTCTTGGCATAATATGTTTGTTTTCTATGAACAATAAAAACCTCTTTGATTCAAAAAAAAAAATAACACCTTTTTGTAAAGTAGACACCCAAGAGTCAGTTGTAATTTTTTTGTTACAATTGTTTGCAATATTTTTACATATTGTCACCAGAGCAGTAAAGCGTCACGATATCATTGATGTATCAGACAAAGAGGGACAGAGGGATATTGTTGCAAATCAGGGTCACAGTCCCTCGAAATCAGAAACAGTTGGGAGCTATGTAATGACTCTATAAAGCAGGTGATATAAAAAAATTGGGATGTGCTTAACCACTTCAATACAGGGCACTAATACACCCTTCCTGCCCAGACCAATTTTCAGCTTTCAATGCTATCACACTTTGAATGCTTATTACTCAGTTGTGCAACACTGTACTCAAACAATTTTTTTATAATTTTTTTCATACAAATAAAGCTTTCTTTTGGTGGTATTTAATCACCACTGAGTTTTTATTTTTTGCGACATAAGTGAAAAAAGAGCGAAAATTGTGAAAAAAACCCACTTTTTTATAGTTTCTATCACAGAATTTTGCAAATAAGTAATTTTTCTTCATAAATTCAGGCCAAAATTTAAACTGCTACATATCTTTGGTAAAAATAACCTAAATTAGTGTGTAATATTTGGTCTGTGTAAAAGTTATAGAGTCTTCAAGCTATGGTGCAAATCACTGAAAATTGACCACAAATAATGTACTGACGGCCTATATAATTTCTTGAGGCTCTGAAATGTCAGGACAGTACAAATAACTCCAAATGACCCCTTGTTGAAAAGTAGACAGTCCAAGGTATTTAGTAAGAGGCATGGTGGGTTTTTTGAAGTTGTAATTTTTTCCCACAATTCTTGGGAAAATGAAGACTTTTTTTTTTCCACAAAATTGTCGTAATAACAAGTTATTTCTCACACACAGCATATACATACTTCCAATTACACCCCAAAGTACATTCTGCTACTCCTTCCGAATATGGCGATACCACATGTGTGCGACTTTTACACAGAGAGGTCCAACATGCAGGGAGCATCATCAGAGGTTCTAGGAGCATAATTTACACCTCTAATTTCCTAACGACATGTTACAATTTTGAAGGCCCTGGAGCACCAGGACAATGGAATTACCCACAAAATTACCCCATGTTGGAAAGCAAACACCCCAACGTCTATCCTATGAGGCATTCTGAGTGTTTTGAACAGTTCATTTTTTCCACAAGTCTTCGGAAAACGTGGAAAGAAAATGAAAATGTATTTTTTTTCAAAAAATTGTCAATTTATAAGATATTTCTAACTCATAGCATGTATATAGCAAAATGACACCCCAAACATACATTCTGCTAGTCCTCCTGAGTATGGCGAAACCACATGTGTGAGACTTTTACAGAGCCTGGCCACATAGAGAGGTCCAACATGCAGGGAGTGCCGTTAGGCGTTCTGTGAGCATATATTACACCTCTAATTTCCTAACGACCTATTAAAATTTTGAAGGCCCTGGAGCACAAGGACAATGGAATTACCCACAAAATGACCCCATTGTGGAAAGCAAACACCCCAACATCTATTCTATGAGGCATTCTGAATCTTTTGAACAGTTCATTTTTTTCCACAGGTCTTCGGAAAATGTGGAAAGAAAATGAAAACCTATTTTTTTTTCACAAAGTTTATTATATATTTCTAACACATAGCATGTATATAGCAAAAATTACACCCCAAAATATATTGTGCTACTCGTTCTGAGTATGGCGATACCACATGTGTGAGACTTTTACACAGCCTGGCCACATAGAGAGGTCCAACATTGAAGTAGTACCTTCAGGCGTTCTAGGAGCATAAATTACACATCTCATTTAATTCCTTTCTATTACACTTTTGAAGGTCCTGGAGCACCAGGACAGTGGAATTACTCACAAAATGACCCCATTTTGGAAAGCAAACACCTCAACATATATTCTGTGAGACATGGGCTGCAGATAGGTACTTGGGTACTCTGATGGGCTGGAGACAGGTTACTCGGGTAACCTGATGAGCTGCAGAAAGGTACTCTGGTACTCTAATGGGCTGGTGACAGGTACTCAGGTATTCTGATGGACTGGTGACAGGTACTCAGGTACTCTGATGGGCTGGTGACAGGTACTCGGGTACTCTGATGGGTTGCAGATAGGTACTCGGGTACTCTGATGGGATGGTGACTGGTTCTTGGGTACTCTGATGGGTGATGACAGGTACTCAGATGGGCTGTGTCAGGTACTCAGGTACTCAGATGGGCTGTGACAGGTACTCAGGTACTCGGGTAGTCAAATGGACTGTGACAGGTACTCGGATACTCAGGTGGACTGTGACAGGTACTCGGGTACTCAGATGAAGTGCAGCTTTTGGTATATCACTCATTTGAATGTCCTGAAATTGCATTTCACCAAAAGCACTTTAAATAATGCCCTGTAACCGGATTGCATGGTACTTCTGTACCATGTGATCTGGTGCAGGCTAACGCACTGTGTTTTCAACGTAAGTTTGGGGTGTCATTAGCATTGCATTGTCATTGCATTGCAGATCACAAGTGCAGTGCATTTTAAACAGTGTTCAGGAAATGCTCACTGAACGTAGGTTTCCAGCACCACATTCTAGTGTGGAAGGACCCTTAGCCAATTATGTGCAACTGGAGACATGACAGTGATGAAAGTTGTTTCTTTTTCTCATCTCAGAAAGTGAAGAAACATGCAGAGGTGTCTTGGTAAGGCAATGTGTTTTCACATATATTTGTAAATTTATACAAAAAAAAAAAAATGTCGCCTTTAGTAACAATATTAGAAAATACTTATAGCAGCCTTTCTAAGACCTATTACATTAGAGGAACCGCTGAAAATAATTCTCAGGTCTCAGGAAAACCCTGAATTAATTTTCGGATCTACAGTTTACGGTAGATTAGTGTGATGTAATCAGTAAGTTGTAGGTGTAGTAGAAAATAAAAGAAATAATAATAAAACATACAGGGGTTGGACAAAAATATGGAAATACCAGGTAAAAGAATAAAATCATTACCTAATATGGTGTTGGACTGCCTTTGGCATCCAAGACGGCCAGAATTCTCCTGGGAATTGTCAAATATTATTCCGGGTCACAATCCTGCGCAACGTCCTTTTGTCTTTTAGTCAGTTGACCATGTCGACTGCGCTTATGTTTATCAGACAACATTTTCCCGGAAACTGAATATGCCGTGATAACCTTTGATACTGTACCTCGTGACACCACAAATAAATTGGCAACTTCAGTCACAGAGGCACCAGCTAAGCGGACACCAACAATTTGCCCTGGCATGACTCCGTATTACGCAATGAATGACAAAAGTGAGGCTTCTCACCTGTGAGGTAGGTGTCTCATCACACAGTGAAAGCAAAATAATGTGAGTTAAGGGGGGATAGCCTAGATTAAGGCCCCCCTTTCCCTCATGGGATGATGGCGGTAGGAGTTAAAAAGCTCCCCATTGATTGATTTCAATTGGGGGGGGGATTTCTGATAGGTCAAAAAAGGTCAGCTGATTAAGAATGTTCTGGGGGGTCCTCTAGGATAGGTAATTTAAGGTCACTCCAGAAATTCCCAGGACCCATATTTAAGCAGGAGGCTGAGGGTTTTTTGCCAGTTGCCAGAGGGATATTTAAAGAGCATCCCACTGTTTTTGTTGTATTTTGCGACTAAAATAGTTATTGGTGAATTGTCATTTGTTTCTATTTGTGAAAACCAATAAACAAGGCCCACGGCCATTATTAATCCAGTTTGGTGTGTCTAGTGTTCTTTGTATATTTGGAGTTTATGCCGCCTACCGTCCCATGTTACATCACTTCCACTTTTAACGCAAAACATGCCATCACTTTCACACCTGTAAATCATGTAGTGTTTCTATATTTTTGTCCAACCCTTGTATCTCTTTAAAGAGGTTCTTCACTCTATTTGAAAAAAAAATAAAAGTCAACAGCCACAAATGCTGTAGCTGCTGTCTTTTAATAAAAGGACCCTCACCTGTTCAGGGATCCAGTTCCGTCCTCACCCAGGCGGGTTCATCACTGGTCTTCAGGTCCCCAGCACCAACATGTTAACTCGGGGAAGCTGGCTGTGACCCCTTGTGGCTTCACAGCCAGCTTCACTTCCCACTGCACAAGTGGGAGCAGCGTTGCGCTTTGTGACCCATGACCTATCCCAGAAGGCTATAGGTGGGGGGTGGAAGAACGTTTGCTGGTATCGTCTAGGCAATCCAATCGGAAGTGGGAGCAGGTACCTGTCAAAACCAGGCCCCCTCCCTCAAAAAAAAAGTTCCAAAAGAAGACGAGAAGGGGGAGAGGAGTGCATAAAGCAGAACTTGCCCATCAGCTGCCAATCAGTGCCCAACAGCTGCCAGCAGTGCCCCACCAATAAAGTCTGTCAGTGCCCACCACAGTGCCAATCAGTGCCCACCACAGTGCCAATCAGAGCCCACCACAGTGCCAATCAGTACCCATCACAGTGCCAATAAGTGACCAGCAGTAACACCTCATCATCAGTGTTGCCTATCAGTGCCATCTATTAGTGTCCATCAGTGCCATCTGTCAGTGCCAATCAGTGCTGCCTATCAGTGCCAATCAGTGCCACCTATCAGTGCTGCCGGTCAGTGCCTATCAGTGCCTATCAGTGCCGCCTGTCAGTGCCATTAGTGCCGCCTGTCACTGCCCACCAGTGCCGACTGTCAGTGACCATCAGTACCACCTATCAATGCCCATCAGTGCCGCCTATCAGTGCCACCTATTGGTGCCCATCAGTGCCTCCTCATCAGTGCCACCTTTTTTTTCTCAAAAAGTTTGGTCTTTTTTAATTTGTTTAGGAAAAGTAAAAACTGCAGAGGTGATCAAATACCACCAAAAGAAAGCTCTTTTTATGGGAAGAAAATGATAAAAATGTCGTTTGGCTACATTGTTGTATGTCTGCGCAATTGTCATTCAAAGTGCGACAGCGATGAAAGCTGAAAATTGTCCTGGGCAGGAAGGGGCGAAAGTGCCTGGTATTGAAGTGGTTAAACAGAGGGGTTTATTTACAAAAACTGTAGAGTGCAAAATCTGGTGCAGCTGTACATGGTAGCCAATCCGCTTCTAACTTCAGCTTGTTCAGTTAAGCTTTGACAAAAAAAATGGAAGCTGATTGGTTTCTATGCAGAGCTGCACCAGATATTGCAATCTCCTGTTTCAGTAAATCAACCCCAGTATGTTTTGAAATACAGGTCTATACATCAGACCAAAAAGAGGGACTAGTGAGGAACAAAGAGGGACTGATGTAGCGTACACACGAGCGGACTTTTCGACTGGACTGGTCCGACGCACCAAGTCCGGCGGACAATCCGATCGTGTGTGGGCTTCATCGGACCTTCAGCGGACTTTTCCAGTCTAAAATCTGATGGACTTTAGATTTGAAACATGCTTCAAATCTTTCCGATGGACTCGAGCCCGGTCGAAAAATCCGTACGTCCGTATGCTAGTCCGACGGACGAAAACCCACGCTAGGGCAGCTATTGGCTACCGGCTATCAACTACCTTATTTTAGTCCGGTCGTACGTCATCACGTACGAATCCGTTGGACTTTGGTGCGATCATACGTAGGCAAGTCCGTTCATTCAAAAGTCTGTCGGAAGTCCGTCAAAAGTCTGACGAAAGTCTGCTGGAATGGCCGTCGGACTTTTGTTGCCGAAAAGTCCGCTCGTGTGTACGCGGCCTTAGATATTTGGTTCCAAAAGAGAGAGTCCCTCCAAATGAGAGAGTTGGAAGCTATTTCAATGGTAACACAGAATAGCACTAACAATCAGACAGAGGTTCTAAGCAGGAATTGCTTTTCTCCCGCAGGCTGCACGCTCAGGGCAGGACAGTCACATCACAGTGTAACTGCACCTATTCAGCTTCACTGCCTGGGAACTATAAGCTGTTCACTGGCTTTATTCATCTAATTTATGCATGAGATTTCATTCTTTCGGGGGCTAATGATGATTTTAATGAAAATAAATACAAATTTTTTATGCTTTTTGGAACAGCAGGTGCAAAATGCAAATTCTAATTACAGTGGTAAAAATAAGAATTGTGCCTAAAAAGCACAAGGCTGTAAGTATAACCCAGTGCAAAGAATTCAATTAAACAAAGCAGTTATGTCCATTCGAGAAAGGAAGAAATGACTGGTAAATAATTTATTGCAGCAATGACCTAACTGAGTACATTACAGCAAGAAGCTTTTATTAAAATGCTTTGTTGAATAGTAAATAGATTTACATACAGCTGCTGACATTTACAGAATGAAGCTGATCTCATCTGGCTAAGCTTATTTACTTATTGCAGGCCTATTTCAGTTTAGTTTCACCTATGCCATTTTGCTGGCTCATCCCACCATTCAAACAAATATAGCATATCAATTAAAGGAGAACCTCTATCTAATGGAAAAGCGAGATGTTTAAAATGAGTAGTGGTTAAAATCCCTAAATATAGACATTTAACATTTTTACTTACCTCCTCTGAAATTATGGAGCAGCTGCATGGTGACTGACACCATGAAAAATGTTTTGTTTGTCAATTCATTCTGTAAAGGCAGGTTGGATCCATTGGTGCTCAAAATATTGTAGAAATAATGAGAGGTTCTGGTGGTGCTGTTGAGGAAAAGCAAATAAAATTGTTTGGAAACAGTAATGCCCCGTACACACGGTCAGATTTTCCGCCGGGAAATGTTGGATGTGAGCTTGTTGTCGGAAAGTCCGACCGTGTGTATGCTCCATCTAACATTTGCTATCGGACTTTCCGCCAACAAATGTTTTGATAGCAGGTTCTCAAATTTTCTGCCAACAAAACTTTGTTATCGGAATTTCCGATCGTGTGTACACAAGTCCATCGCACAAAAGTTCACGCATGCTCGGAATCAAGCAGAAGGAGCCGCACTGGCTATTGAACTTCCTTTTTCTCGGCCCGTCGTACAACTTGTACGTCACCATGTTCTCACGTTCGTAATTGTTGGCCAACATTTGTATGACCGTGTGTATGCAAGAAAAGTTTGAGCCAACATCCTTTGAACAAAAACCCACGGTTTTGTTGGCGGAAAGTCTGATTGTGTGTACAGGGCATAAGGCATGGAAGGGAAAAGAGTTAAGACCCAAACATTTTTTTAGTCTTGGGTAGAGTAGGGAAGGGTTAGTTTCTTTTTAGCTGTGTACCACTGGGAAAAACTCCACCAACTTCCTATCCCATAAGCGCAAGTGAAAATCAAAGTGAGGGGATTTCCCCTCTTAGACACTTGTCCTCAGAACAGGTGTCCTAGCTATAAGATTTCTTTTTACTTCGTATTCTAGGGACAACTTTAAAATTTTGGATTTCTTCTCACTTTATTTCTGGATGACAATGGTCCCCAGTAGTAATATGCTTGGGTTAGATCTGAACAGGGTTCGAACAGAACCTGGAAGTTAGCTGTATTTGCTAGGTCAATGAGCTGCAGGTGCCCTGCAAGTGACATACACAAAGGGACAGGGATGCTCATGACATCATTGGCCTGATGTCCTTAGCATTTGCGATCCTTTGTGTAGCTGCGTGGTGGAGAATCTCCCACCCACAGCTCAATTGCCCACCAATGACAAATAACTTCTGGGTCCGATCTGAACCCAAGCTCATCCCTAGTCAACACTACAATTAGAGGAGTGAATACTTAGAAAAATCATCGCTCTCCTAATCCAGTCTGTGTGGTCAACATGTTTGATAATGATACCCTCAGCCTTGCACCACTTAACAAGCCATGCTATACAGTACGGGATGGTGATATTTTAGGCTGGTGTTCTGTTAAAATAACCAACTCGTCAAAACCTCCAGCTACATCACTTCCAGTTACCCTTCAGCATCAGTAAATGGAGATTTCGACGAGTTGGCTGTTTTGACACAACACCGTCAGTCTATACACTCCGGTACAGGACGACATGGCTGTTTTGATAGAACAGCAGCTAAAGAGGAAAAAGTTGTATCCGGCTTGGAGGCGGCCATGTTGTTTGTTAGTGAAAATTTTTCTTCGCGCTGGTAGATGTAAATTGAATAAATGGTGACTAAATAATTTCTAATAAAAAATTTCTAATAAAAAATCTTATAAGCAGGTGTCAATATTGCAGCAAAATGGGGGTGTTTCACACCAAACACTTAGTACAGTAAATATTAAATATATTTCGCGCAATATTAGTGGTAATACTAATGGGCACTAATATTGCGCGAAATATATTTAATATTTACATGTTGTTTGTTAGTAGCGGGTAGACTAACATTGTCCACTCATTATATCATGTACCGTACTGTATACGCTGCCGATATTCTGTCAAAACAGCCAACTCGTCCAAGTCTCCAATTACTTACATAGTTACATAGTTACATAGTAGGCGAGGTTGAAAAAAGACACAAGTCCATCAAGTCCAACCTATGTGTGATTATGTGAACATGTGTACTGATGCTGGAGGGTCACTGAAAGTGATGTGGCTGGAGATTTTGACGAGTTAGCTGTTTTGACAGAACACCAGCACCCCATCCCTGAGTACCAGCGAGAATATACACATTTCACTTCTTTGCTTAGAATGGCACTACAAGTATAAGCAAGTCACAATAGAGGAGTGACAGCCCCTAAAGTGGACACAGGCAGCAATAAAAACTTGACAGAGGGTCTAACCCCTCACCACTCCAAAAAAAGAAACGGTTTTAACTAGAGATACACTTTATCCTTTTCGCTGCCAGAGCCATTTTTGCGTTATTATCACACATGTTTAACCACTTCAGCCCCTGAAGGATTTACCCCCTTAATGACAAGGCCATTTTTTGCTGTACAGCACTGCGTCGCTTTAACTGACAATTACGTGCTTGTGCAATGCTGTACCCAAACAAAATTGATGTCCTTTTTTCCCCACAAATAGAGCTTTCTTTTGGTGGTATTTGATCACCTCTGCAGTTTTTAACAATATGTAACAATATTTTGTAATTTTTGCTATAATAAATATCCATAAAAAATGTAAAAAAACTATTTCTTCATTAGTTTAGGCCAATATGTATTCTACTACATGTTTTTGGTAAAAAAAAAATTGCAAAAAGCGTATATATTGATTGCTTTGTGCAAAAGTTATAGCGTCTACAAAATTGGAGATAGATTTATGGCATTTTTATTATTATTATTTTTTTTACTAGTAATGGTGGTGATCAGTGATTTTTAGCTGGACTGCGACATTGCGGCAGGCAAATCGGACACTTTTGACACTTTTTTGGGACCAGTGACATTTATACAGCAATGAGTGATGTAAAAATGCACTGGTTATTGTATAAATGACACTGGCAGGGAAGGGGTTAACACTAGGGGGTGATCAATGGGTTAAATGTTCCCTAGGGAGGTTTTTCTAACTGTGGGGGAAGTGGACTGACGCAGTACAGAAAGATCGCTGTTCCTGATCACGATCTCTCTCTAGTCCCCTGACAGAACAGGGATCTGTTTGTTTACATTGACAGATCCCCGTTCTGCCTTTCTGTGGAGCGATCGCAGGTGCATCAGCTCCGGCGCCACGCCCCGGGCGTCCACTATATCTATTTAAAGAACCACCGTACCGGTACAGCGACTCGCGCAATAGACCTGCTCTGCCACCGTATATTGGTGGCGGCTGGTAGGCAAGTGGTTAAAAAATAATTTTCATTTTCGGCCTGAGGATTACACAAAACCCCCAAACATTCAATATTTTCTGAAAGCAGACACCTAGAGAACAAAATAGTGGTAATTCCAATTTTTTTATGTCACACGTGTAGCGCTGGTAGATTTATAATCTACTGCAGATTAGGTAAATTTAGTAAATTGGGTGTTAGGAAGGTTAAAAGTTCGCCTCTGTTCCAGCTTGGCTGACGTTGTGTGTGCTTCCGTGCTGACCGGTGGGTGTCGCTGTTACCATTAGTCAGTGTTGGAAAGGCAACGTGTTCAAGTGTATAGATGCTCCTCTGTCTCGGAGACAAGCTCGGTGGAGGTGGTCCTCCGAGTTGCATTCTGGGCGAGGGTATTTATAGGACAGACGCCATGTTTTAGGGTTCGTTTTACAGCCACCTGCTGGCCCTCCTGGCCGACAGGTATGCGTTAAGGAGCTACCTCGTGGTCCTCTGATCGGGAGGCCCATGATGCTGCGGCGCAGGGGTGGGTCCAGAGGCTTGTCTGGGACCTACCACCGCGGCCGAGAAATGGTCCTGAGCTTTCGGTCCTGTGTGACGAAGCTGGACAGCCGAGGAGATCCCAGGGAAGGACCAGTCTTGGAGAGATCGCGCAGCGTGCTGGTCTATAGAGGGGCCTGGTGACTCGGTTGGAGGACGTATCCAAAAGAAGTCATTTTACAGCATAGTGTCGCCGGTTCGGCTTAAAGGTTCAGGCACTGTGACTGACTGTTCACTGCAGAAGATCTGATACATCCTATGGCAGAGGATCGTGCATATTTACCCCCCAAGTAAGTCTGTGGCAGAGACTTTAGATTTGTGCTGCGTACTGGCTGCTAGACCGGTGAGAGAGGCCTATCCAGACGAGCAAAGAGTGTGTCCCACGAGGGCAGCGCATTCCACATAATTATCTGAAATCTACCGGGACTTTTGTGGCTAAGATATTACAAGAAGACATTTGAGTTTCTCCTGAAGGTTTCCTTTTCCACCTCTTTCCTGCTACTTCCTAAAGTTTGACTGTTTAATAAAGCATTGAAAACGTACTCCAGTATTGGTGCGTGTGTCGTCTAGAGGTAAACTCAACGGAATCCTAGACCCGGTGCCTGTAAAACAGAGGGAAGCAAAGTGAAGGTAACAGGCCCGCTTAAACCAGCAGCTCCACCGAGAGTTATTGCTACACACGTTATTACCACAAAGGTCTAGGGAACGCAAAATTTCAGTACAAAACACACTAAAGTGAATTTCAGGGCAAACAAATGCAATAAACTACACAAATTTTTGGTAAAATATAAAAGACAAGGTTGCGTCAAGAAGGTAAATACCCAACATGTTCAACCTTAAATTTGTGTGCGCTCGTGAAATGGAGACAAACTTCAGTACCCTATATTTTCTATAGTTGATGCTTCAAAAAACCCCTATAGGTATCAGTTTATTGTTACAGAGGAGGTTTTTGCGATATGTATATCGCAATCAACATTTTTACGCAAAGGTACCCCCGACTCGTGCTTTTACGTTTGTATGTGCATATTTTTTTTTGGGGGGGGGGGGGATTTAATGTGCTTGGGTGACCCATACAAAAGTTTTTTTTACTTAACTTTTTTCCTTTACATAGGGAAAAAAAAGTCCCCTATGTGATGTTTTTTGGGTGACAGGCTCTCTTTAATGAAACATGCAGGGTCTAAAAGACCCTGCATGTCTCCCCTGTGCTCCACTAAATGTTTTGCAATGCAGATCGCATTGCAGTGGGGACATGGACAGGAGAGGGAGACTGAGAACAGCAAGATCAACCAGGTTTTTGCAGAATACAGAAAATGAATACCAGTAACTGACTGAGCATGAACAGCATGTAATACAGCATTTATTGATAGTTGTTAATGATGTGGGGTTAATGACACTTTAATGTAGCAGATGAAAGGCACATCATGTTTACTTCCTTTTGACATCAGTGAGTCAAAATTTATTTAAAATATTTGGCTGTAGCAGGAGGCAGTTTGTTCGCAAAGAGCTGGGAAGCAGTAAAATAATTAGTGTCTGCAGACAGTGAAGCATGGTGGAGGATCCTTGCAAGTTTGGGGCTGCATTTCTGCAAATGGAGGATTAATGGTGTCCTTAATGCTGAGAAATACAGGCAAATACTTATCCATCATGCCATACCATCAGGGAGGCATGTGATTGGCCACAATTTTTTTTCCTGGAGTTACATTTTAAGAAACTAACATCTATAATGTTGAATTAAAACACTGTAGCAGACAAAGCAGCAAAATACCTTTTGTTCTGCATTATATCTGGACAAACACAATGGTGTAAAAAATACAGCACATACAGTGTCTTGAAAAAGTATTCACACCGATTGACATTTTCCACATTTTGTCATGTTACAGCCAAAAACGTAAATGTATTTTATTGGGTTGTTATGTGATAGACCAACACAAAGTGCCACATAATTGTGAAGTGGAAGGAAAATGATGAATGGTTTCCAACATTTTTTACAAATAAATATCTGAAAAGCGTGACATGTATTTGTATTCAGCCCCCTTTACTCTGATACCCCTAACTAAAATCTAGTAGAACCAACTGCCTTCAGAAGTCACCTAATTTGAGTAAATTGAGTCCACCTGTGTGTAATTTAATCTCACTATAAATACAGCTGTTCTGTGAAGCTCTTAGAGGTTTGTTAGAGAACCTTAATGAACAAACAGCATCATGAAGGCCAAGGAACACACTAGACAGGTCAGGGATAAAGTTGTAGAGTAGTTTAAAGTTTAATATCCAAAGCTTTGAACATCTCACGGAGCACTGTTCAATCCATCCTCTGAAAATGGAAAGAGTATGGCACAACTGCAAACCTACCAAAACCGCCTAAACTGACAGGCTGGGCAAGGAGAGCATTAATCAGAGAAGCAGCCAAGAGGCCCATGGTAACTCTGGAGGAGCTGCAAAGATCCACAGCTCAGGTGGGAGAATCAGTCCACAGGACAACTATTAGTCATACACTCCACAAATCTGGCCTTTATGGAAGAGTGGCAAGAAGAAAGCCATTGTTGAAAGAAAGCCATAAGAAGTCCCATTTACAGTTTGTGAGAAGCCATGTGGGGGACACAGCAAACATGTAGAAGAAGGTGCTCTGGTTAGATGAGACCAAAATTGAACTAAAAGCAAAAGCTATGTGTGGCAGAAAACTAACACTGTACATCACCCTGAACACACCATCCCCATGGGAAACATGGTGGTGGCAGCATCGTGTTGTGGGTATGCTTTTCTTCAGCAGGGATAGGGAAGCTGGTCAGAGATGATGGGAAGATGGATGGAACCAAATACAGGGCAATCTTAGAAGAAAACCTGTTAGAGTCTGCAAAAGACTTGAGACTGGGGCAGAGGTTCACTTTCCAGTGAACAACAACCCTAAACATACAGCCAGAGCTACAATGGAATGGTTTAGATCAAAGCATATTCATGGGTTAGTATGGCCCAGGCAAAGTCCAGAGCTAAATCCAATTGAGAATCTGTGGCAAGACTTGAAAATTGCTGTTCACAGACGCTCTCCATCCAATCTGACAGAGCTTAGGCTATTTTGCAAAAAAGAATGGGAAAAAATGTCACTCTCTAGATGCACAAAGCTGGTAGAGACAACCCGAAAAAGACTTGCAGCTGTAATTGCAGCGAAAGGTGGTTCTACAAAGTCTTGACTCCGGAGGACATTTTTCTTTGTAAAACATTTTGAAAACCATTTGTAATTTTCCTCCCGCTTCACAATTATGTGCCACTTTGTGTTGGTCTATCAAAAAAAAACAATAACATTCATTTATGTTTTTGCTTGTAACATGACAAAATGTGGAAAATTTAAAGGGGTATAAATACTTTTTCAAGGCACTGTATGAGTGGTACAAGCTGCAGCCATCCACCTATATATTTTTTGGGGGACAATGGGACTATTTGTTGCATACATGCACTGATGTCACTCTGAACAATAGCATCTACCTTTCTGACCAGCTATGTAAGTGGAGGAATTTTACCACTACTATGTCATTGTATTGGCTTTTATGAAAAATGTTCTGTAAAAATCAATTTACAAAGATTGCCACAAAGGTTATCACCCCTTAAAGTGTATTTCCACATCTGCAGTCAAATTTGAGGCAGCCCTACTATAGGTTTGTTACATGTTTCCATCCACAAAACATACCTATGTAAACATTTTAAATTTTTTTTCCTTTTAGGTATTTCTTTGGACTAGGATTATACGTGGGAGAGCACGTATACAAGCTGTTGTAAACCAATCATTACCGAACAATGCCAGAATCCAAGCCTCAAGATCGTTAACTCTTTGTTAGGACAGACAGCGTTGAAATCTAGTTTGTAACTGATAATAAAATCTGCCAGCAAAGTACACACAAGATTAGTTATGGTAAACATTAACGTCACAATCCATCCTTAACATTACATAGACATGCAGTGCTTTTCCTGCAAAAATATGTATATGTATTATTTTTTTAAAAGGTAGACTTTAGCCTTTAAGCAACAATTTTTACAAATATTTTTAAGTTATGCTAGGTGAATAGGGACATGTGACAAATATAAAGTAGACGTTATTCCAATTTGGCTGCAAAAGTGGAAGTGCACTTTAAAAATGTCACCATCTTCAGGGTGTTGATAACGTAAAGTTTCAAAAAAAATGAGCTGTTTGAGGTGGTGATAAAAGTAACACTTTTTGAGAGAAAGTAACAATTTATGGAAAAATAGGACTTTTCACAGATTAATGTTCACATAAAAAATACACATCTTGGTGGCATTTCTGTTTGTAAATTAAACATTTTTAGAAAAAAATTATCATAAGAAAAAATCAGTAGGGGTGTTATAATAACACATCCATTTTAGTGAATCAAGTCTATTGTCTGTGCATATAGAGAATTTTAAGTAGAAAAGACTGAAAACAACCTTTTTCTGCAAATAATCTCTCCATAAATTGGCACCTATTGTCGTGGCATCATGACTGCTTTATCGAGAAAACCCATGCCTTTCACATAAAATAATCTCAACTGGGGATTTCTTTAATGAGCCATTAAATCTAACCAAAACATTTTTAATGCAAAGAAATAACAACAACAATAATAATAATAATAATCCCGGGTAGGTATGGAACAGTTCCTTGTCTCCACAAAAATTGAACAAATGATCTGTATGTGATTTTGCAGAGCAGATTAGTGTTCTGTTATTTGTTAGTCACCAATTTAGGCCAAAGAAAGTTTATGAAAATTTGGCATTTTTCATTAATGTGGTTACTGTACCTTAGAACAAATGTTGCTTTCCTCTGTACCACCTTCATTTTGAACACAACAAGAATCACTCGCAAGGAGTGTGGATCCTCTAGTGGGACTTGGAATTGGGTTACTAACTAATTGATATAGGTTTAGGAGTAGAACAAAGTACTAAAATATATGATATTTATTTAGAACAAGTAAAAAAAAAGGGAGTCGCTATGATATATGACAAATATACATATAATAAAATGGATGCACATTGGTAAATGTTGGATATGAACATAGGACAATAACCAATTCTATTGTAAAAATTGCAGCAATAGAAATGACCCAACGTTTCGAGGTATTTTAAAGGTGAACGTCTTCTTTAGGGGTAGTAGGTTTGGTCATGATGAGTTGTACATCACGTATGTTCACAATGGACTCTCCAGGACAACATCAGCATCCAGGGGGGAGAAAAATTGATCAACTGCAGCTCCACAGAGGCCAAGGACAGGGGGACAGAGAGAGATGAAACCAGGAGGAAAAGGAACCAGGGGGCAGGAAGAACCCCTGAGATGGTTGCTTGGTCCCCAAAGTAGACAGTAGATCCCGGTAGACACACTAGCTCCACAAAGGGCACCCCCAACAAAGCACGTTCTCCCTCCACAGGGGGAATGAACCAAAGTCAGTTCAGAAGAGCTGGCTGGTCACCTCTCCCAACCATCCAAATGCCTGCAGCATACCACAGACCATCTGGAGAACCGAGAGCAAGCTTGAATTCAAAGTCCCACTAGAGCAGTGGTTCTCAACTCCTGTCCTCAGGGCCCACTAACAGGCCAGGTTTGCAAGATAACTGAAATACATCACAGGTGATATCATTTGCCGCTCAGTGATTGCAGTATTCTAGTCTGCATCTCCCCAAGGTAATACATAAAACCTGGCCTGTTGGTGGGTCCTGAGGACTGGAGTTGAGAACCACTGCACTAGAGGATCCACACTCCTTGCGAGTGATTCTTGTTGTGTACTATATGAGGGATGTGGGTTCATCTAACCGTCTAAATTCATATTGGGGTGACACCATCCACCTATACCTTCATTTTGAATGTATCCTTTTTTTAATTGCATAAGCTATTACATATTCATCAGTACATGGTTAAAAAAACTGCATTACATAACTCATCTTGTAATTCATAGTTAGTCGCAGCATCTGAAATAACTAGCAACATAATTAGAGCAATAAGGTATGTCAGTGCTGTGAATTAGGTCTCAGTGATGGCAATGGCACATCTACACAAAATCTTTGCAAAAATACAATAAAATAGTTAATGAATACTTGAAGTGTTTGCCATGAAAGGAGGAATAAAAAAAATCCAAAGTATTGTTGTGGCATGGAAATCAATGTAGCCCCCCACCAATCTTGGCTAATATAACCACAATGGAAGAAGAAAACAGCAGCTGCTGTGTTACCATGCAAGTGCTTACTAACATGCAATTGGTTAGTGCTCAGCAGACAAACATTCCCTACATTCTTGCTTGTTTCTTTACATCAGACAAGTAGAAGAACCAATTATAATTACAGGGCTACCCAGTCTGATAAGTAACCCCCCCCTGTCGATGTATTAGATGAACAGAACCTTCTGTTCTCCTCCTACTACCTGCTCCATTCACTTTGCTGCTTCATTGCAATCAATATAATTTACCTCTATTGCCACCATTCAAGATCCATGAATGTAAGTGTGAGCGCTCCAGCAGCAAAGTAATGGGTGAAGTCTACAAGCCAGATGAGGCATCCGTTATCTCATCCATGGGCACTCCTAAATTGTATGTCACGCCAAAATAGTTGTTTTATTTTTAAAGACTGGGAAAAAAATTAGAACCCCTGTGAAAGTGATAGTCCAAAGTTAGTGAGGCTAATATTGATTTATGGTATAAGGCATTTTTGGGGCTCCAAAAGTGTTCAATCAAAACCTGGTGGAAGATAATTATCTAGCCAGGGTTGCTATATCTTTGTATATTTGAGGATTGGGTCCTGGAGTGTGGCCGGGGCCCGGTTGTTTCTGTTTTTAGTTTCAATAAGGCAGAGTCTAGAAGTTTGGATAACATACAAAAAATATCTGACCAAAATTTATGTGGTGTCAGACAAGTCCTCCATATGTGTAAATGAGTGCCTAGGTCCTTGCAACCCCAAAAGAGTATATATAGAGTGTATAACTGAACACAGATTACAGAGCACACATACAAAAATTACATTTAACTCCTGCAAGGCTATTTAAAACACCTAAACATATTCAGAAAATATGGGAATTTAGTTACACCATATGGCCATATAGTGCTAAGCCCACTACTACGTCAAAGTACCCCATTATGAGTGGGTCCTACTCTATCCATAGAATGGAAGATCCTGCTTCTCTGAACCATGGGAGAAATACACACCTCTATATGGGAGAACTAAAGGACTCTTTCTTTAACACACCAAATCCCTTTGGGCTGGAGAACCCCACCCCCCATCATTCCCTCTTATTAGTTCCACCTGTGTTATAGGAGGAGTCCTTTAGTTCACCCATATAGAGGAGTGTATTTCTCCCATGGTTCAGAGAAACAGGGTCTTCCATTCTATGGACAGCGTAGGACCAGAGCTTTTTTTCTCAGAGAATAGGTGCAGGAATCCACCCTCTCCAGTCAACTCCCCGCCCTCTCACGCCCCTAACCCCACCCCTATTCCCACCCCCAATACCGCCATTCCTTGGGAAAGAGAAGTAAAGTGTTCTTTACCCCCCCCACAGTTCACCCCCCACCCACACACACAGGTTACCTCCATGTACAGGTTACATTCTCTTCTCTCATCAGTTCACCCCCTCCCCCCACATATAACCCTCTTCCCCCCTCTCAACAACTCACCCCCCCACACAGGTTATCTTCTCTGCTCTCATCATAGTTCACCACCCCCCGCCACAGCTCACCCTACCCCCCTCCACAGCTCACCCCTCCACCCACAGGTTACCTTCTTTTGTCCACAATTCACCCCCCCACAGCTCCCCCTCCACCCTCTCCACAGCTCACCCCCCAACAGCTCCCCCTCTCCCCCTCTCTCTACAGCTCACCCCTCCCTCCACCCACAGGTTACCTTCTCCCCCCTCTCCACAGTTCACCCCCCAGCTCACCCTCCCCCCCCTCTCCACAGTTCACCCCCCCCCACAGTTCACCCTCTCCCCTCGACACAGTTCACCCTCCAGCTCACCCTCTCCCCCCCTCTCCACAGTTCACCTCCCCCCCACAGCTCACCCTCTCCCCTCGCCACAGTTCACCCACCAGCTCACCCTCACCCCCTTCTCCACAGTTCACCCCCCAGCTCACCCTCACCCCCTTCTCCACAGTTCACCCCCAAGCTCACCCTCTCCCCCCTCTCCACAGTTTACCCCCCCAGCTCACCCTCTCCCCCCTCTCCACAGTTCACCCCCCTCCATCCACAGCCAGCTCACCCCCTCCACCCCCACATTTCACAATTCACATTAGCATGCGCAGTCCCCTCGCCCCATCCACAATACCCCTTTTCACCTCTGTCAACATGTCACCTCCGCACACCCCCATCCACAGCCTACACCCCCTAGTCCACAATCACCTCTGCACTCCCATCCACAGCCTATCCCCCCCCCCCCTGCACATTTCACTCCTGCACCCCCATCTACAGCTCTAACCCTTTACAATCCCCCATCTTCCACCTCTACACCCCAAGCCCCCCCCCAGCACTCTTAACAATGTACAAATTCTCCTGCCCACAACTCTCACTTTGCACAAACTACCCCCCCCCCCCCAGCTCTGAACTCTGCAGAACAGCCACAACTTCAGTCTCTACTCTCTCTGCACAACTAGCCCCCTTTCCTCCCCCTTTCCCTCCACAGCTCTCTCAACTGCATTGGTATTAGAGCCGTGTAGCAGACATCCGTTCTGTCAAATCAGGCTTTTTTTTCCTCTCAGCTTACTGTGCAGTCTCCTCTGTGCAGCTCCGCCTGTAAGATCAGTGTAGCACAGAACCGAGGAGGAGTTTCAGAGCTTCATTTGGCTCTGTGCTACACATATATGACAGACAGCAGGCGGGGATAGCTGCCTCTGAAATCCCCTATTAATGCCGATAGTTGTGGGCATCCATCAGTCAGCTGTGGAGCACATTCCCTGGATGCATAACATACAGAAGCTGGTGGAGGAAGTGAATGGTATAGAAAACTTCCTCTACCGGCTTCTGTTTTATGTGACACACTGCAGAGGAGAGGGCTGTCTGAGGTGGCGGAACTGCGTTCAGGCACGTTCTGGCAGAAAAAAAGTCCTGCGTAGGACCCACTGTTAATGGGGTACGTAGTAATGAGCTTAGCACTACATAGCCATATGGTGTAACTAAATCCCCATATTTTCTGAATATTTTCAGCTTTTTTTAAAATAGCCTTGCAGGAGTTAAATCTAATTTTTGTATGTGTGCGATGTAATCTTTTGTTCAGTCTGTATGGTCCTATGGCTGCAGCATCTTTAATGCATTTTTTAGGGTTTGCCCCCTAAATCTTTGTTTGGGTGCATAACTGGGGACAAATTTTGCGATCTTGTAAAGGACTAGGTACCACTGAGATGGTACTTTGCAATTTGTTTCTAGGGCTGCCAAGTTATGTGTGCAAGGACTTATTGTGGTCCAAGTTTCATTCTAGTCTTCAACCTCTAAAATGAAATGAGGTCGTTGGTCCATTTATTAGTGTAAGCAGGGAGAAGAGGTAAAAATTTGGAGATCATTGCTAAGTAAAGTCTAGAGATGAAGCCTGTGGAATGATGGTCTTTGATGCACAAATGTGTAAAGTGATTGTAAGGGTTTTTTTTTTTTTTTTTAAATAACAAACATATCATACTTACCTCCACTGTGCAGCTCGTTTTGCACAGAGTGGCCCTGAACCTGTTCTTCTGGGGTCCCCCGGTGACTCTCTCGGCTCCTCCCCGCACCAGATAACCCCCTAGGAGAAGCGCTCTCCTGAGGGGTTACCTTGCGGGCGCGTTCCTGAGTCCAGCATTCGGCGTCCATAGCCGCCGAATGTTTGACTCAGCCCCGCCCACGGAGCCCGCGTCATTGGATTTGATTGGCAGCAGGGGGAGCCAATGTCTGGGCTGCTCTCAATCTATCCAATCAAGAGCCGAGAACCACGGGCACAGAGACAGTACATCCCCCTCGTGTCAAGTTCCAGGGCTCAGGTAAGTAAAACTTACTCACCCTATGGTCCATGCCAACAGACCTTACTTTGTACACTAAACTATACCAGATGCTTTTGCAAAATCCAGATACACCACGTCTCCCTTTATCCAGATGGCAGCCCACGTCCTCATAGAAGGTTAATAGATTGGTTTGGCAAGAGCGATTCTTCATGAATCCATGCTGATTACTGCTAATGGTACCATTGTCATTACTGAAATCTTGTATATAGTCCCTTATCATCCCCTCCAAGAGCTTGCATACAATTGATGTTAGGCTAACTGGTCTGTAATTCCCAGGGATGTATCTTGGCCCTTTTTAAATATTGGTGCTACATTGGCTTTTCTCCAATCAGCGGGTACCATTCCAGTCAGTAGACTGTTAGTAAAAATTAGGAACAATGGTCTGGCAATTATTTGACAGTTCCTTAAGGACCCTTGGGACCCTCAGGTGCAAGCGATCTGGTCCCGGTGACTTATTGATGTTAAGTTTTATAAATCTAATTCTAATTCTGTCCTCTGTTAGACATGAGGGTGCTTCCTGTGACATGTGATGAGGATAAACATTGCAGTTTTGGTTACTGAAGCCCCCCAATTCCCTTGTGAAGACTGAGGAGAAGAATAAATTCACAACCTATGCCATCTAACCAGATTCCTTTCATCATTCTTTATGGGACTGATATGATCTGACCTCCCTTTCTTACTAATTATGTACTTAAAGAATTTGTTGGGATTTTTTTACTCTCCTCCGCTATGTGCCTTTCATGTTCAATCTTAGCCACCCTGATTACACCCTTACATTTCTTGTTGCAATCTTTGTACAGTTGGAATGCTGATGATCCCTCACCCTTGTATTTTTTGAAGGCCTTCTCCTTAGCTTTTATATGCTTTTTACGTTGGAGTTAAGCCACCCAGGACTTTTATAAGCTCTTTTAAATGTATTTCCCATTGGGATGCACTGGCTAATGCCCTTATTTAATATGCTCTTAAAGCATACCCATTTTTCCTCCATGTTCTTTGTTGCTAAGCTTTTATCCCAATTATTATCTTCTAGCAAGGATCGTAGTTTAGGGAAGTTGGCTCTTTTGAAATTCAGTGTCTTTGTATTCCCCTTGTTTGATTTATACTAAAACTTATTGAACTGTGATCGCTGTTTCCTAAATTGCCTTGTATTTCCACATCTGTGATCAGCTCTGTATTGTTGGTAATCAGTATGTCTAAAAATGCTTTGTTTCTAGTTGGTGCATTTACCATCTCACCCATGAAATTGTCCTGCAATACATTTAGGAACTTGCGAGCTTTAGATGAATGAGCGGTTCCTTCCACCCAGTCTATGTCTGGATAATTAAAATTCCCCATTATAATGACACTTCCAATCCAAATTGTGATAGGAGGTCCGCCTCCTCCCTCTGGTTAGGGGGCCTATAGCATACTCCCAGTATTACTTTCTCCTTAGTTTCCTCCTTTTGTAGCTCTACCATAAGGATTCCACCTCCTCCCTTGCTCCCTTAGTGATGTAATCTCTCACATTCACTTGTACATCATTTTTGATATACAGGCATGCCCCCCCCCCCTCTTTTTACCCTCTCTAACCAAACCAAGTCTCTGTAATTCCTACAAAATCTAAATCCTTCTTGTACAACAGTAGTTATAGTTCTCCCATCTTGTCCGCCAGACTCCTGGCATTGGTGAACATGCCACGTAGTTTAGACCGGTCGCATACGAGAATAGTTCCTCAAGGGAGAATAGTCTGCTTCCCCCACAAAGCCAGGTCAAGCCGCTCACATTATCCCAATGGGTGGGCAATCTTTCTCTTCTAATCTCCCACCCCAACAGCTTTTATCCTTCTGACAAAACAGAGTTTGGAGTGACACAGTTAGCTCCCACCAACCATAGGGCTGGACCTATCCCTAAGAGGCCTTAGAAGCTGCCCATAGCTGGCCAGATGAAATGACAGAATAACAGGCAGTCAGACTGCTCACCACTATTGTCTGTTTGACTCCCATGAAAAGATCAAAATAAAACCTTCAGCAGCCATCTACAGATATTTTCCAGTAGCATTAAAAATCTGATAATTAGCTCCTGTGACAACCAGAAACATTAATTAATGCCCCTAGAAAAGTCCTACATGACCCAATACTTCCTAATGCTAGGGGCCAAACAGACCTAAAACATCACTAGGCATCTAGATCTAAAAATTGTGGGGGGGATGAGATGTACTAGACAAACACAGAAACCTGTAATCCATTTAATCAGATCATATCTCATTGTCTTCTTATATACCTAACATTGTTTTGAAAAACTTATTATTGGAGGCTTACATTTGACAGAAAAAATACTGTTGTTTGCTATTTGTTCCCATTCACACAGCATAAAAAAAAATGTTTTTTACCTTTCAGTTGTTTCTCAGGAGGAGGTTTCATGGCTGACTGCAAGAGTTTTTTGAACAATGTTAGACTGAGCCCTAGGTTTGCCTTTGTTAAAATACAATGCAAGAAGCCCAGCCTATACACCTTTAACTATTAAACTGGCCACATATTATGCAGTTTTCTGGGCAACCTGGTTGAAAATGGCTGGTCTTCACAGACAGATTCTACGAAGGACCCAGGAGGAAGCACTTCTCCAATTTATACTAGAGTACTACACTTCAAGTAGGATGAGCCCTGTGTCTCCAGCTGCCCACCTTTGGTACCAGTCCTGGGACTTCTCCAGCCACTTGCCTGTGGTGCCAGCCCAGAGATCCCTCCAGTTTTTCTTCTGTGTACCCAGACCTACCCTGGACTTTATTGTAAGGGTAATGCTTGTTGTAAAGCTCGTTTGGCTGTACTTCCCCTGTGGATCACAGGAGTGCAGTCCATTTTGCACTCCTGTGACCCATTTTCAGCAGACAGCGGGCTGAAGTCTGCTCTCTGCTGACATCACAAAAGTAGGTCCAGGCTCCACATCATCACAACCACGGAGTCGAGATCCGCCAGATCCCTGGACCGACACCCGCCTCAGCCTCTCAGCGAGCCGCTGGAAGCCTGAGCCAGCCGCCCCGCCGCCTCCACAGCCCTGCTCTCCAGTGAGAGAGGATGGCACAGATCAGAGAGCTGTGACTGACAGTCACCAGCTCTCTGCTCTATGGAGCTCTGAGACTCGAGTGATCGGCGGTGTTCGAACGCTTGCTAATCAGTGTAGAGGCGCTGGGGGACAGATGCAGCATTCACATAGGGAAATACAAATAGGAAAAAAAAACAGAAACCCATACTTCTCTTTTAAAGAGAGTGTGCTGCGTTGCCACATAGTGATCATACTGAGTCACAGAGGCATTACTCTTATGAACTCTTGCCTGTACAGATTCATAATCAATTTAACATTGCTTTTTACTGTATGTATATTCTTTTGCCATATTGACCCTGTTTGCATTGTTAATTTTGCTCTGTATCTGTTTAGTAACGTTTAAGTAAAAGCTGTAAAAGCTGTTTGGCTGATTCCTCTACCGGTTACATGGCTACACAGGGGAACCATTTTAAAGATTTTACTAGTAGGATATAAACATTATGGCTTTTTGCATCTGGGGAGCTGGAGATGGGGAATGATCAGGGTGGAGTGAAGGAGAGGCTAAGTGCACTTTCTTTAAAAGTGAACTTATAGTTTAAAGTGGTCGTTAACCCTCTTTGACAACTTCACATAATCCTCTCAGTTCCCTGATGACAATTAAGTAAAAAAAGCCTTCTTTACCCAATTTCAGAGCGGCTCCCGGCGATCACGTGACCGGCTGGCTCTCTCTTCTCCTCGTTCGACAGATGCAACGAGCAGGGCTGAGATTCCCCACTGATGTCAGGTGGGGCGAGGGATGGAGAGGAGAGAGAGAGCTGGCCAGTCACATGATCACTGGGAGATGCTCTGAAATGAGGTAAAGAAGGCATTTTTAAAATAAAACACAGAGACAGGAGCACCTGTCATCGGGGAACAGAGAGGATTATATAGAACAAGAAAAGTTATTTTAGCAGCAGGAGGAGAGGGGACGGGCACTGACACAGGAGCAGCCAGGCAGGAAGGGGAGGGGGGGAGGATGGAGATGAGGACAGAGGGAGACAGAGGAGAGCTGCAGCTGACGGAGGCACATAAACTGACCACGGTGTCAGGGCTCAGCAGCCATGATATACCATGGTCAGTTTACAGGGGGGAGGGCATAGCCAAGCAGGGTCAGCCAGGTTTTGTAGGTGATAAGGGGTCAAGTTACACAGCATTGTGCTGTGTAACATGCTTTAAAGGAACAGGATCTTTTTTTTTGGGGGGGGGGTTAACAAACGCTTTTAAATACTGTATGCACTGTATATATGAAAAGTAGTAATAGGTTTTTTTTCATTAGGTTATTTGTATTTTACAGTTGCTAGTTCTTGAATTTGATTTTGTATATTATTGTTTCTGCTAAGGTTTAATCAAAGCTGTACATATGTTGTAAGTATATTTAAAACAATACAAGTACATACAATAACTGGGGCAGTGCTGCATGTTTGATGTTAGCAGTCGCAGGTAGAAATTATTATTCTATTTTAATTCAATTAATACAAAGCCTTTCATCTTTCACTGCAGAGTGACAAGGGAGCTTTCAGGCAAAGCTCTACAATTAATATTCTGTGGCCATAGAAGCTACTGCTACATTTTGTCATACAAGACTGCAGTGTTAAAGACCCCATGTCCTGCCTAATCCACAGGTAGATTATGATGTTTAGCACCTAATGCTAAATTCACATGGCAGTTAAAAAAACACCTCTAAAAACACCTATAGTGATCATTTGCAGTTTAGACATATTTTGGAAGCATTAGAATGTGATTTATGAAGCTCACCAAATTGCATGATAGTCTCATAACGAAAAGCAAGAGTTTACCAAAGTGACGAAAATTCTCGTACGACAGTATATTTGTACTGTATTTTCAAATGACAGCTGTACCGATTAAACGGAAATCGTATGATCTGGTATCGTACATGAATATTTTTGGTGCTTGTACCATGGATAATATCGGATGAACTGTAATGATCGGCTCTTGAAAGCTGCGTACTAATGATCTGATTAGCGTACAATCACTTAGAAGGCGGTATTTTTCATACGATTTTCTGATTGTGTGTACAGGCAATTAGTAGTGTTCAGAAAGCATTTGGGGTGTGCTTCTATTGACTTGAATTGAAACATTTGGCAAACTTTGCAAGTTGTATTGCCTGCCAAAAGCTGCAGGCCAGATTAAAATGAATGCAAACAGTGCAAAGCAGTGCAAGTGTGCCGAGTGTACTAAGCCATTTGCTAGACATGTACAGAACATGCATTTGCTTTGCAAAATGTAATTAAAGCTTTATTAACATGAAGCAAATGCCTGTTAGTTACGCCCATGTGAATGTGCCCCTATTTAAACAAGTTGCTTTTTGGTTTGCCAAATAAACTTTTCTTGTTTGATATGGAAAAGATGATAGGGAATAATCAGAAGCACTGCATGCATTATGTAAATTGAGCATATAATAACTAACTTCACAACACTGGAAATAATGCGCAGCTCACAGACATGGCAGTGTCATTTTATGTTTTATGTTCTCACTAGAGAAGTATTTAGAGACAATGTACGTAAATCCTCTATTTCAATTCTCTGTTCCTCTACAAATAGAAGCATTAGCATGCCTATCAAAAGCGACGATCCAACACAGTACTAGACAATATCTAGCTTTGATTTGACATATACAGTATATTTGATCAGTCTAGTATCGCATTTTCATGTTCAAATGATGCAGCACTGACAAGCTGGTTGTGGGAGTGAGGTCTTAGAATTTCTAGCACAATGCCTAATTTTAGTGTGTAATTGTTCTGTATAAGAAATGGATTTAGCTGCATTATATTTAGAGGGTGAGTATACTCAACAAGTAAATCACAAAGGTATAGGAATACAAAGGAAACCATTTAGAACTCATGAGTGATCATACCCTTCCCTACTTAGGTAGGCCATATATGGTTCTAAGTTCGGCTGGTTCAGCAGAGACCAGCCGAATTTTAATCTATTTATTGCCGCTCTCACTAGAGGGAGTCGGTCTAATGATGGACTTCTCCCAAACAGGACTGTTGGAAAACTTTCATTTGATCAGCACCTGCTGCCAATCAGCTGCAGCGATGACAGTGTGTCCTTGCACCCTATCCTCCTTGCTTGCATAGATGGGGAATCCATTTACTTTTTTCTACTCAGCCTGCTGGCTGATCAAAAATAAATCTTCCATGTATGGCCAGCCTAAAGCCTCGTACACACTACTAGTTCTTTTTTGTTCAACTCAGCAGGTTGAACAAAAAAAAACCTGACAGCTCAGGTCGGAACTGCTGTACTAACAATCCAATGTTAATACTGTGATCCCCCCTGCTGCTCTATTGTGTTCTGACAGGGGGGTGGACCCAACCCACCAGAACACTCCAGTGAGCGCTCTCAGCCATTGGCTGAGAGCGCTGATCGGGAGCCATTCGGCAGACCTTTTTCGGTCATGCCCCTTCAACAGAAGCCAGCTGAAAGGCCGACTTCTGTCGAACCGAATTCAGTACATGGGCCGAATGTCGGCTGGTTTCTATGGCACCAGCCAATGCAGCCCAACATTCGGACCGTGTATACTAGGCTTTAAAGAGGAACTTAATTCTCTCGATGTATAAATTTTGCCTAGCATACGAAGGTGTTTAGAAGTAATCCAATCACACTGTTGAAGGGCTGATGTCTCATTTCCTGCCTTCATAGATAAAGAGGTCTATCTGACTATTTAAAGCTATAGTTAAGGCTCTAGGTATGACAAAAGAAGAAACCTTTTCTCAGGAGGCATTTTCCTGGACTGCATACGATATTGTTCTTGGCGTGTCTTGCTTAAAAATGGCTATCTCCGAATACACCAACAGTGGAAGAATGGGGGGATCAGCTTAACATCACTCTATCAACATAGGTGCTTTCCCTAGAAGTTCAATAAATTATGGGATCTGTGGTTATTGGTTATTGGTTCTATGGCTCCCACCAATTGCCTTAATAATCCAAAGGTTAAATCATGGTAAATCTGAGAAGACTGTAAGGGAAGAACATTTCTATAATTTTGATACTGACAAGCTTGTAACTTTACAATATGGCTGTAGAATATAACCTCCTGTGCTAGTACTCACCATGGAGGGATGGACATGAGATGTATGTTTGTTTTTTCCAGGGGTTGACGAGGAGAAGCTGACGCTGTCCTTCCTATGCCATTTAAGACCTCCTGTAGTTAAGAGGTCAACATGTGAAAGTAAGCATCCAACTATTGCACACAAGTGGAGGTGGTCAATGTTTGAAGCTGGTGGGCCTTTCATGAAGACATAAGGACACATCACATCACATCATTTGAGTCACTGCAAGCATGTGTTTTGGACTTTGTTTCTATTGTTTCACTGATGGACATGAGTGGACTTTGAATTGGGTTGCCAACTCATCCCTTTAAACCCAAACACATATTAATTACACAGGTTCTGTGGCTGATTAAGGTGGTAATTAAACTCACGTGGTGCCTTATCTGCATTAAATTAGTCTCAGAACCTGTGTAATTCATATGTGTCTGGGTTTAAAGGGATGAGGTGGCAACCCAAACTTTGAACAGGTTTACATTTCACAATGTATATATAGGATGTTTTACAATGTAACTTTATATAAGTTGACATTTATTTTTGGTTGGTTCAGTGTTTGCAATTTTTCTTTTTCTTTTTTTTTACTTTGCACTGGAGCTCTGCACTTTTTGCTTTTTTTTTGTGTGTAATAAGTGTGATTCACATAACAGTGCTAGCTGACTCCACTGAAATGTAGTAGTTGTTTTTTGTTTCCGTATGTGGTAAAACATTGATTGGGAACCCTAGTACCTAGGTGAATCACAGATTGCTATGTTTATAGCCACCATAGAATATGTCCAATGCTTGCATCTGGATGTCTTTGGCTGGATTGAGAGACACTACAACTATGGGGTTTATTTACTTAGGCTCCATGGACACTGGGCTTAAAAAAATGTCAGTTCCCTTGGAAGAAAAAGATAATAAGCGTTTTTGTGCAGGAGTTTAGGAGAGCATAGGAGTGTTTTGCATTTTTTTCTGCCAGAAAGCTCCAATTAAAAACACAAACCAGAAGGGTTTTTTCCTAAACATTGAGCGTTATCACACATGTGATAAAACATAGGATAAAACTGAGCTGCTTCTACAGGCAAAACAAAAAACTTATGTAGAAGCAGCATTTTTCAAGCCAGTGTGCACGGATCTTAAAACTGGAGAGTGCAAAATCTGGTGCAGCTATGCATGGTAGGCAATTAGCTTCTAACTTTAGCTTGCCCTAGGTTCACATTTATGCGGGTGGCTGTGGGTATGGGAATCGCACCAGTTCCGGCACCCGCAATCACCCACAGCCAAAACGTCCTGCTCTACAGAGACGCGCTGGGCTGCCATTCATTCTTAATAGCACCCCAATGCTTCTCAACCCGCAGCAAATTTGTGGGTACGGGAACCGCTGGCAAATCACAGGGTGCTTCCTGCGGTCTATTTTTAAAGAGGTGCAGGCCAGTTTTTTTTTTCAGAAACAGCAGGCATGGCAGTCCATTCAAATGAATGGGCTGCTGTGCCTGCCCAAACGCGAGCCACAAACCTGCTAAGGTGTGAACCAAGCCTTAAGCTTTTACAAAAAAAAAACCTGGAAGCTCTTTGCAGAGCTGCACCAGATTTTGCACTCTCCAGTTTAAGTAAATCAACCCCTAAGTGTCCCCTAGGTGTTAAATAACAATTAAATAAACTGTTAAATAACAGTTTACTATCTGAATCATGATTTGCTTATAATGATGTCCATATCCATATTTACATAAACAGGTTGAAAAGACATATGTCCATCACGTTCAACCAAAAGACAAGTATACTGTACTTTTTTATTTTTACCTTAATGCAGAGAATGCATTAGGGTACAAAAATAAAACCTTCAGCTTTTAGAACCACTTTAAAGACACTGAAGATGACTTCTGGACTGATATGACAATATGTTGAAACATGCTAATAAGGGTTTGCACGGCCGGCAAAGCCTCTACAGAAGCACATATGACAGGGTAATAATGCAGATGCACAATTGTAAAGTGCAAATAGTGCAGCGCTTAGAAAATAAAAGTTCATTAATGATGAGCACACAAGATTCCAAATAAAGTGAAGATGTGTCATTAAGAGAATGGACTCTGTGAAAGAGTGTGTAACCTCCACCATAGACACACTTAGCCGCTCACCTCAACAACAGGACCCCTGAAATAACAAAGGGTCACATAAGCTTTCCCATAACGGACATGTATCCACGAGTGCAGTCTCAGAAATCCTCCTGGTCTTGATCATACAATACAAAGTACATATAGTGCTCTCTGCTAACATACAGTATCTCACAAAAGTGAGTACACCCCTGACATTTTTCTAAATATTTTATTATATCTTTTCATGTGACAACACTGAAGAAATGACACTTTGCTACAATGCAGTGTAGAGTGTACAGCTTGTATAACAGTGTAAATTTGCTGTTCCCTCAAAATAACTCAACACACAGCCATTAATGTCTAAACTGCTGGTAATAAAAGTGAGTACACCCCTAAGTGAAAATGTCCAAATTGGGCCCAATTAGCCATTTTCCCTCCCCGGTGTCATGTGAATTATTAGTGTTACAAGGTATCAGGTGTGAATGGGGAGCAGGTGTGTCAAATTTGTTGTTATCGCTCTCACTCTCTCATACAGGTCACTGGAAGCTCAACATGGCACCTTATGGCAAAGAACTCTCTAAGGATCTGAAAAAAATAATTGTTGCTCTACATAAAGATGGCCTAGGCTATAATAAGACTGCCAGGACCCTGAAACTGAGCAGCAGCATGGTGGCCAAGACAATACAGCGGTTTAACAGAACAGGTTCCACTCAGAATAGGCCTTGCCATGGTCGACTAAAGAAGCTGGAGTGCATTATCTTAATAGCACAAATCCCTCCTCCTACCACAAATCCTCTTCCCCCCATTCCCCTTCAAAACACAAATCCCCCCGAATCACCACTTCTAGCACAAACCCCCAAATTTGCCCTCCTAGAACAATTCTTACCCCCCGCTTTTCCCTAAATTCCCCTTCTCAACACAAAACCCCTCCCTCACCAATCTTCTTGTGGTGCCCCCCACCTCACATGATACCACAGTGCCCAGGGCAGCCCTCCCTTCTGCCCACCCCTTGTCCTGGCCCTGGCTATGGGACACAGATGGGGGGGGGGATCAGACAAGGGTTATGAAAAAAAAAGAAAAAAATATGTTTTGCCTATAGTTCCACTTTAAATACAATTTGTTTTGATGCTCCTGGAACGTATTTAGCTGATTTAAACTGAAGTTTCAATTGGACTTCAAACAGTACAATTGTTCTACTCACATTAGGTCCACCATGGTCAATGCTGGCCTGCACTGGCATTCTGAGGTCTGTTGTGACCTTTTATTGGCTACTCAAAATACAGTTAGTCTTGTTTGAAATAAATAACTAAATTCTCTGTGGTTTAGGCATACCCTGCACTTGGCATCTATGTTGAACTACTTCAACAGCAATGCCAGTTCATGAAATATAGTATTTCACCAGGCTTAGCAAAAATTGGTACCATTCACAAATCTTGGCTAGCACTCGGTGGTGCAGGCTACTTTTTACTTCTGGTCTACTTTTAGTCCAACACTGTTCCCATATATCTAACAATGGACAACGTAAAAGGCTAGAAATTAATCAGAATCTTCATTATAGGAAAAGGGAATCAAAAGCCATATACACATACTGTAGCTTTATTAGCATTTTTGTCCTGGAGTCAGTAAAACGAAACCCTATGAATCTACCCCTTCAGTAAGCATAGATGACATCATTGGTCCAATTCTTTCCACACCTTGTATTTGCTGCTAAAATCAAAGAGTCCTGCTGTGATGATGCAGCCTGTCAGAGAAAAGGTCATCATATATTGCAGAATTATCTGTGAGATCACAGAGTAATGACAGTGGGAACTGCAAATGTCAGGCTCCTGTAGTCCTTTGTCACTGGGGTCATCAATAATTTATTAAGTTGGCAGGGTGAGAGCTCTGTGTATGTCTTCCTTGTTCCTCTCAGATAACAGGGGCACTCAGCTATGTGATGATTGCATGAGAGAATCAGGCATGAGGCAACTGTTAACAGAATGACATAGTCTATTAATCAGCAGTACACGGCCTGCAAATCACGGCTTTAGGCAATCACGGGGAACAATGCCGAAATCTGCACATGATGTGCATGTAATTGAATTAAGTTACACAATATGACAGGAGAGGCTGAAATATTGCACAACAAATACGCACTTCTAATCAGAGGATTTTGATGTGTTTAAAGGCACGACTATGGAAATCAAAAGTATGCTAATGTTAAACTATGATGTAAAAATGAATGGATAAAAGAAAAGTGAGATGTGCATTCAATTTATGGCAAGCAAAATAGAAATACTCAATATACTCTATATAGCTAAAGAAATAACAAATGTGGCGGTCCAATAAATGAGAAGTTATGTCCTTGGGGATGAAAAATGGGGAGGCATATTCCCATCCTCAAACAGACTGGTACCCAGCACTTTGAGGCTAGATATACTAAAGGAGTCTTCATTTTCAAAACTGTGCAGATATTCTCTTGAATTATCTAGTCATGTGCAACTCCGGTTGACTTTGAATACCCAATCATGCTCAGATGATTTTCACATGAGTGGATAATTGCAGTGAACATTCACACAATTTTTTGAGTGGCGATTCTCAAGTCCTTTAGTAAATGAGTGTAGCACACCCCCTTAAGGGCCAAAGATGAACTGGATCCCCCACTCCTACACAGCCAGGCACACCGAATTTTCACAGGGACTCCAGAGTCAGAGAACAGTCCGTGACTTTGTTTTTTGTTATTTATTGAGGGTAGTAACTTGGATAGGGATGGATGACTTCAACAACAAACTTCAGGGAAAACTCTTCCTATATACAGTCTCTATATTATGCAGCTCCACTTCTTCCTCCAGCACTCGCTTGCAGAACTCAGCTGGATCACTGTGAAGATCTGACAGGCTCTCAGTCAGATTTTTAGTGTTGGCCCATTACAGGCAGGAACCCGAGGCCCCTTTTGTGTGTAGCAAAAAGAACAGTGTCCAGCTTGTATCACTCCTGTGACTACTAATCCCAGCACCACCTCTTCTGGCACTGCCAACCCACCTGCCTGCAGCTGCCCCTTTCACTAGCCCTCCAGATTAACTTCTCCCTACAGTCCTTCAGGCTGACCCTCACCAGCCTACCCGATTGACTCTCAGGAGATCTCCCAGCAGTGCTGACCTGCTCCCACTGTCCTCGCTCCTGTGCCTCCACAAAGGGCTTCCCCCATTTTTTTTGGTATGATCCTTCTAACACCCGAGCCCTGGCCCAAAGTCACTCCCCTCCCAGACTAGGGGGCACCCTCAAGGGCCTCAAGGGCCACCGACAGTCTCCTCAGCACTCCATCTCCATCTGCCACCCGACTGCCCCTTCTGGCATAACTCATGCCTATTTATGAGTTGGCCTGCCCCCTGCCAGCCCTATATTGGGGTTGGCTGAGGTCCTCATAAATATTCCAAGCTGCTCCTCCTAGCCTTCACCCACTATGTCCAGAACATTCTCCAATGTCCTAGAAAACAGGGGGAGCACCAAAGGGGCTGCTAGGATGAGTCATCCAGTCCTGAGTCACTGAACCCTGACCCAGATTCACACCTCAGACTTAGCCCTGAGCTAAAATAATTTTACCTACACTAATAATCTACTCTACCAACTAGCACACACAAGAGGGTGGTACACTAGTCTATATGTGTCTTGCATCTTTTGAAATAAATGGGCCATAACCAATTTGCACATACCCAGATCAGGCTGTTCCAGTTTTTCCCTTTTGGCTGGACACTCCACATGCTCCTCCTTGAGTGGAATGGCAGGAGCCCTCCCATAAGGTGAGATCAATTCCATTGTTATACAGCTAGTTTATATATGGTGGTATGAGTCCTGGGGATAGGAAGTTATGAGTAAGCGCTAACTGTAGTGTAAAACGCATTAACTTTCAGCTGTCTGTGATGATGAAATTAAAGAAAATTCAATACAGGTTAAAGAAGTACAGTGGATTCCAGATCCATTGCTTCTCTTAGATATAACAATGTTACTGCTCCAATGACAGAAAATCTGGAAGGTTTGAAGACTTCATTGTTCAAAGAGAATGCAAAAAGATTGCAGTCAACTCCCTGTAGGTAGATTGGAAAAAATGAAGGCAATAACAGACTTTATTTTTCTGGGCATCAAGACCTCTGGAGATGATGATTCAGCTATGATATTAAACCTTGACTGATGGCTATTGGCAAATAGCCAAAAAAAAGTAAATAGCTGGGATATCATATAGTTAATAAAGATTCATAGTCAAAACTAAAGTTTTCCCAATAGTAATATGTGGCAGCGAGAGTTGGGCTTGATATTAGGAAGGCTGAACATTGGAAAACCAACACTTTTAAACTGTGCCATTGGAGAGAAGTGGTGATAGTTCTTTGGCCTGAATAGGAGGCAATCAATCAGTACTTCAGGAAATAAATCCAGATTGCTCCTAGAGGCACTGACACTGAAACTGAAGCTCAAATATTTTTTCCACATAATAAGAAGGCAGGACTCATTTGAAAAGACTATTATACTAGCAAAGAATTAAAGCAAAAAAAGGAAAGGATGGAGGTTAGGTTGAATAGACAGTATTACCTAACAAATGTTTATCAAGCTAGAAAGCCTCTAAGAAATGTTGGCAGATGCAGTTAGCTTGCCTGCCAATAGATGGCTCTGTTTCCATTATAGTATGGCAAGGGAATGCTTTAATTAGGTGTTAGCTCCCCTTTTAGAAAAGTCCCTTCTTAGTAATGCATGGGAGTAGTTAGTGCCCATATAAATGCCAATGTGAGAGGAGCCCAGGTAGATGGGGCATGGGAGTGAAATATGCAAAGATGTAGTCTCCTGCAGGGCTGCAAAGATGTAGTCTCCTGCAGTGCTGATATAAAAAAACTTTTGCAGACCTGAAGTCCCAGGCGAGGTGATACAGAGCATGGAAGGAATTTCTGTAGTCACCCTGGCTCCCCTTACCTTCTTCTGCAAGTCCTGCAACAGGCTGCAGAAAGTCTTGGAGGCCTGGACAGAGTCCTCTGATGTGAGCAATGGTAGAATCCTGAGAATGAGTGTGCCGTCTGGGAGTGTGCCTGGTTGAGCAGCACTATGAAAGGGACATTGGAGAGAGACTGGTATGCTAAAGAAAGCACCTTGATCCCCACTGACTCTCAGCTGTGGGTCCTGTGATTTGGTGATGGAATCTCAATGCTGTGGAATTAGCATACTCATGGAAGTGGTTCCAACTCTGTGGTGCTCCTAAGGAGGGTAATGGAGGTGTAAAGGGAAGATTGCTTCAGGTGGTTCTAAAGGGTAAAATGTTTTTTACCTTAATGCATTATCCCAGCCCCCCTAAATACTCACCTAAACCTGATCTTGGTTAAGAGCTGTGCATGCCTGCAGCAGCTCTTCTCCCCTCTCTGAACTCTGACAAGCCTGTTTGAAAGCAGTGGGAGCCATTGGCTGCTACTGCTGTCAGTCAAAACCAGTGAGCAGAGAGTGGGAGGCAGGGACAACCCAGGCTGTGTGTCTTAATAGATGCAAACAGCCCACCTTGGGATTGAGCATGCTCAAGTTCCCCCATTGGAAGCAGCTTCCTATGGGGGTACTTGGTGGGGAATAGGAGTCAGAAGCACTGGAGGGGAACCCGGGAAGAGGAGGGTCCAGGCAGCTCTGTGTAAAACCTTTGCATAGAGCAAGTAAGTATAACATGTTTGTTGTTTTAAAAAAACAAAGTCAAGCTTTACAGTCACCTTATCTACCTGCACTGAAATGACTACTACAGAGTTGCATGTGGCATTCTGTGCCAAAGATTCTGATAGTGTGTCAATATTATATATCATGGAAAAGTTACAGAGAAGTGCTGAAAATTAATTTGTGTGTGGACATTGCTTTATTTTCAAATATTAAAGTGATTGTAAAGTCTTGTTTTCTTTTTTTTAAATAACAAACATGTTATACTTACCTGCTCTGTGCAGTGGATTTGCACAGGGCAGCCCAGATCCTCCTCTTCTCGCGTCCCTCTTCTGTGATCCTGGCCCCTCCCTCCTATGGAGTGCCCCCACAACTGAGTCACAGCTCCCTCTGTTCATTCTTTTTTTTTTCACAAGAAATCCCTCTGTTCATTCAGATACAGAGCCCCGGCCCTGCCCCCTCTCTCTCCTGATTGGCTAGCCGACTTTGATTGACAGCAGCATCAGCCGATGGTGTCCTAGCCTGCTGTGTCTCAGCCAATTAGGAGGGAGAATCTCGAACGGCTGAGACACTTGTGAACATCGCTGGACAGAGAGGGACCTCAGGTAAGTATTATGGGGGCTGGGGGGGGGGGTTGCACATGGAATGCATTAAGATAAAAAAAACTTCTGCCTTTACAACCACTTTAAGGCCTCTGGCCAGGGATGGTGTGATTGGGCCTCAGGGCAGGAGTATGACACACTATGGCTGAGAGCTGGGTGGTTGTCTTATCTTAAAAGCAGCCCAATCATAGTCCCCCTTACAGAAACAACTTCTGAATGATGGTTATACTAAAGCAAGCAAAACGCACATATAAAAAGTATACATTTAATTAATTATGCAGCTATTAGAAAATCTTTAAATGTATTTTTTCAACATAGTACACCAGCCCATATCTTCCTTGACTAAGCTGTGCTACCTAAAACTGGCCATACATTAGTAATTTTTTGCTGTTTGAATGGAAAAAATAAATAAATAAATAAATAAATAAATGGTCCAATTTCCCCATCTACACATTTGAGGTGGATGGAGGAATCCCTTGCACTGTGTTTTGACAGCGGGGAAGGCAGGGGACGTCAGAACACATTAATCAATGTTTCCGGCAGCACTGATCATTCAGGGTAAAACCAAGAGGCTTGTTGTACAGAAGTTGATCGGTGGATCAACTTCTGTAAAACCAACCCGCCCATACCTGGATCGAAATTTATTCGGTCCCTGCTCAACAGACCGAATTTCAATCCATGCATGGCTGTCTTAACTTCTACAGAGGAAAGTAAGGTGACTTGGCTGTGCTATCTGTCAGTTCAGTGGTATCAGGACTGGGTGGACAGAAACACAAATCGTGTAGTGCATATGCATATACAGTATATATATTTTATATATACTGTATATATTTTAGTACAAGGTTCACTTTAGGTACTGACTTCTCCTGCCTCCTGCATGTTTCTATTGTCTTTAAATGCCATCCATCATGGTTATTACCAAATGGCAAGATATAGGGAGTGGAGACAGCAATGCAATAAAATGCATCTAAAGGTATAAGCAGGCATGTACTGGCCATCGGGACTACCGGGAGTTTCCTGGTGGGCCGATGGCTCAGTGGGCCGGTTTCAGTGACAGATCCTGTCAAATTAACGGCTGCGCAACTCGCGCAGCCATTAATTTGAGTACCGCTGTACTGCCCATGGCTAGGTATCGAGCTTCCGGATGCAGAGCGGTGCACTTCGGCTCTTTCCGCCCCCGCTCTGTGTTTTCAGAAACACTGCACACATCTTTGGCCACCTCTGGCCCACACTCGTCCTTTTCCATCACCTCTCGACTTCCCCCCGCCCCCCTCCTCTCCGACAACTCTTCAGCTTCATCCAACAAAATTCGGCTATCTCCGGCGGGATCTACACCGGTTCCTCTGTGGTCTCGACGAGCGGGTTCTTCTCTGGCTCAACTCTCCCGGGCTGGGGCTGAATCTTGGGATCACTTGGAGCCAGTCTGGAATGTCCACCGGATCTGTTTCCAGGAAGTGGAACAGTGCAGGGAGTTCTGATGGTGATCGTAGGGTGAAGAACTGCGATTGCTTCTTGAATGTCACCGCTATAGGGAAGCCCCATCTATATGTGATGCTGGAGTGCTGGGCAATTTCAAGGACAGGCTTCAGCAGTGCTCTCCTTTGCAGGGTGGCTCTTGAAAGATCCGGCAGAATCTGAATGACAGCCCCATCGAATTCAATGTGCCTCACCTCCCACGCCTTCCGCAGGATGATTTCCTTGTGTACATACTAATGGACCCGGCAGATCACATCCCGCGGGCCATTCGAGTCTGTGGATCGCGGCCCCAGAGCTCTGTGGAGCCGGTCAAAGGACATAGTGGCTGGAAAGTTGTCTCCTGCTAGGTTCCTGAATATGGCCAGCATACTCGCTGCCAGGTCTTCCGTTCCAGTGGCTTCAGGCAAGCCCCGGAGTCGCAGGTTGTTCCTTCTGCTGTGATCTTAAACTTCTTCCAGGTGCAGCTGCTGGGTGAGTACTGATGCTGCTTGTGTGGCCTGGGTGTCTTCCACTTGCTTCAATCTCCTCTCTAGTGCTGTTACTGTGGCTTCCCCTGCTCCCATGCGCTCTGTCAGGGGGGTGATGTCTGGGCGCACTGCCCCGATGCCCTTGCGGTGGGAGGTTTCAAGTCTGCTGGCCAGGGATTCTATGTCGGCCCTCGTAGGTAGGGCCTGCAGAAGTGCCCTCAGCTCCATGTCTGCCCATAAGGTGAGGGGGTGAGGTGCAGGTGGGCTGAGTCCTGGGAGTCGAAGCGGAACACCGCTGGTGTGTCTAGGCCTCTTTCCAGGATGACTGAGGTCATGGGTGGTGTCTGGGTGTCTCGAGGCACTGAACTCACATGTCCGCCGAGCCCCGTGCACTCCCGTGGTAACGGTCGCTGTGAGTTTAAATGAGCTAGAGCCGCCCGTGTGACATCCTAAGAGCAGCCGAAAGGCAGAGAGATCCCCGGAGCAGACGAGGGAGGCTGGAGGATGATGGTGCTGCAGGAACCCATCCAGGTAACTGGCCGGCCCGGCACAGCCATTGAATACTGTATATAGCAAAGGATGTTAAGCTAAATAAAATAACATAAAAAATCCATTTGGTAAAAATAATGATTCAAACAATATGCAATAAATCATGCTTATAATTAAAACCATTATATCCAAGCTATGTCCATGGTATTAAAGTGCAAAAAGAGTGTAAAAAAAAACTGTTTTAATTATAAGCACGGTTTATATATGAATTTTTTGCTAAAAATATTTTTATGCACATTTCAATATTAATTGACACTTTTAATGAACTTTTAGCTATGTTGGATTTTGCATATTATTTGAATCATTATTTGCACCGAATGGATTTTTTAAGTTATTTTAGTTAGCGCCACATCCTTTGCTATATATTCAATTTATCTGTGGGTTTGTGGTAACCTGTTTGATGTTGGCAGCTGCTCACTACTGCTGTTGATCAAAAATAGGTGTGTGCATTAGTTGTTTATTTTAAAATATAGCATGCAGAGCCAGGCTTCGGGCAGGTGACAGGGGGACACCAGGGGGTAGAGGGGGGCTGGAAAACACAAGACAACCAGGGGTCCACGGAATGAAGAGGCTCTTGTGGGAAGAAGGGGTCCTAAAGAATGAAAGGGGTGTTTGAGATGTCATGTAGGGGCCCTATAAGAAGGACCCCATGGAATGAAGGGGACCCTGATGGGAAGAAGGATCCTATGGAATGTAGGGGGTTGTATGGTATGTAGGGGGCCTAGAAGAAGGACCCTATAGAATGAAGGGGGCCCCAAGGGAAGAATTGGGGTTATGGTTTCTGCATCAGTCTTGATGACATCAGAAGACCTCAGACCGCTGGAGCATGGGGGAGAAAACTCTGAGGACCAGTCTAACAGGATGGAGGATCAAGTAAGCAAATCTTCCTTTTTCATGCTGCTTGGACCTAAACAAGCCCTTGCAGTGTGGGCATGTATTTATTTTCACATGACAAACTTACCTTTGAAGCAAAGCCCTCCAGCAGCATCCTGTCACTGCTGTCGGGGGCTTCCCCCTTCACCCGGTCTTGCTTCTGGGTTTGCGTGCTCCTGCTATGTGTATAGCTGGACTGTGATTTCGTCACTCTCGTGCAAATGCACAGCATACTGTTTTTGTGCATGTTTGCAAAATTAGAGTGGGCCGGTCTGGATGAAGTCCAGGGCCAAATTTTTGTCCAGTCCAGCCCTGGGTATAAGCAGGCACCATATGGTGCCTGCAGTGCAGTGCTGGAGCCTGTCAAGTGTACTTTAAGGCTTGCACCATCTTTTTTACAAAAATTATCCATGAATACACTCTTCTTACAATGCGTTGGCATATCTAGTGTTGCACTGAAATATATGAAAAACAAAATTATTGTTAATTAAAAAGACATAATTTTTAAAAGCACTCGTCTGCCATTGTCTATAGCACACAAAAAGCTCATGTCTATTTATCATCATTAAATAAGGATCTGAGATTTGATTCAAATGTACATTAGAGAATCTGAAGCGGTCAATTATTTTCTAGTTTTCCATTCATTGTAGTGAACTGCATTTAAGGAACTGTGTCATGGTCACAGGTCACTTCTTTTATTAAGTAATGTAAAAATAGGAAGAACATTTCAATTAATCATTAGGAAAACATGTGTCTCGTTTCTGTTAGAGATTAGGAAATAAATGAGATTAAACTCTGTTACTGATAAATTGAATTTTATCTTCTAACGGATTTCTCTCTTATCTTTCTAGCATGTTAAAGGCAGCTTATCAGATAAGTTCCCGTGAGTTCAAAACACAATCAAAAGAATCTCAAATCTACATCTTTACAGCCACCAAAATTTTATTTTCATGTTGCTGCTTAGA
Organism: Lithobates clamitans; assembly: GCA_037952925.1. Taxonomy (NCBI): domain Eukaryota; kingdom Metazoa; phylum Chordata; class Amphibia; order Anura; family Ranidae; genus Lithobates; species Lithobates clamitans. The sequence continues at coordinate 2,294,622 of JBBGZY010001323.1, read as the reverse complement.
TCTGACAAAACCCACCTCCAAAATGCTAATTTTAAGAAAGTTATTTAAAAACAACTCTTAGAGATCCTGTGCTGTATTAACAGCAAAAAAAAAAATCATAAAGATGCTCCATGATTTTGTATCCACTTTTATCTGTTGAAATCACAGGTATTGGACAACGGGTGTCTGAAAGGTTGGGTAACATATGCATAAAAAAGTTACGCCTTAACATGCGTTGAAGTAGGGCAGCCCATTAATTTTTAATGGGCTGCGAAAACAAACCAAAATTGACCTAAATACACACCTGCAGCTTATTTTTTCCACTGCATCATATGTTGTGCAGAGTATTGAAATAATGCGCTGGAAGCTTCTTGGATACAGCAAATGGCTTTTTCTTTTATGGAGGATATCTTTATCATGGAACAGTAAGAGAACACAAAGAAGTGCATATAACACAAAAAGGATGGTACTTCTTTTGAATACCTCATATCATAGAATACATGAACTACACACTATCATACTACAGCGCCGTCTGCTGCATAGATAAGTATAATGCATATATATATATATATATATATATATATATATATATATATATATATATATATTTCACAGTATGTAAGCAGATTGCTGTTGTTCTTCCAACACCCCTTCTCAACAGCATGTGCTTTGTCAAATTATATTCAGCTTCTTCTGGAAATAACTATGACGTTTCTTCAACAAAGGCCTGGTGAGTGCATCAGCAGTCATCTCCTCTCATGGGCAGTATTGAATGTCAATAAGACCTTGCTCTTCATTATCCCTCAGTAGGTGATACTTGACATTGATGTGTTTGGTCCTAGGATTGACCCTTTCTAAATGCGTAAGCTTTATACATCCCTGGTTGTCCTCAAAAATGTGAATTCGTTTTGGCATATCTATCCCAATGTCCACAAGAAGTTGACAAATCCATATCACTTCATGACGTTGTGTGCTGCTGCAATGTACTCTGCTTCAATTGAAGATAGAGTGACAGTTGCTTGCTTTCGACTAGACCTGCATGTGGTTCCTTTCCCATATTGAAAGATGAATCCACTTATGGATTTCTGGTCTGTGCCCAATCAGCATCCACATATCCAACCAGTTTTGGATTGGATGTTGCTGGTAACCTTAACTTCATCTGAATTGTTCCTTTGAGGCATTGCATCACTCTTTTTACTGTGTTCCAGTCACCCTGACAAGGAGCTGAAACTTTCCTGCATAGTATGCCCACTGCTATGGCTATGTCTAGTCTTGTCACAGTGGCAACATATAGCAGCTTATCGATTGCTCTGCGATACATGTCATTGTTGGGTAGAAAGTTTTCTGCTTCATTGCTCTTTTGATAGCCTGGTTCCAAAGGAGTTTTCACTTCCTTTGCATCTTGCATATGGAAATGTTCCAAGATTTCAGAGATTTTCTGAGAGTGGTTGAGAAGATAACTTCCATCTTCTTCTCTCTCTATTTGGATTCCCAGATAGTAGCTAATGTTCCCTAGCTCTTTGATTTCAACATTTTCTTTTAGTTTGTGAACTATCTGATTTTAATCCCCTTTTTGTTCAAAACAGGTTATAATGTCATCGACATAGATAAGGATGTATATCCATCTGTCTTCTTGATTCTTTGAGTAGAGACGGTGGTCTGCTTTACTTCTTGAGAATCCCTCTCTAGTAATTACTTCATTCACTTTTTCATTCCACATCCTGGCAGATTGCTTAAGACCATAGATGCTCTTCTGAAGTTTACACACAAGGTTGTCTCCTTACTCAAACCCTGGAGGTTGCTCCATGTAGAGATCTTCCTTAACGTCTCAATATAGGAAAGCAGTTTTAACATCTAGGTGTTTAACTTGCATGTCCTTCCCGGCTGCAATGCTAAGAAGTGCTCTGATGGTGTGTGTTTTATGACGGGAGTGAATGTTTCATCATAATCTTCACCAAACTTTTGGGAGTAACCCTTGGCAACTAGTCTCGCTTTGTATTTGTGGATATTCCCTTATGCGTCTGACTTTACTTTGAAAGTCCACTTACTTCCTATTGTTTTGCGGTTAGGAGGGAGCTCTGTGAGTGTCCACTTTCTAGAAGTGATTTTAATTATTCTGCTGCCTTTCTCCATTTATTGGCTTCATGTTTTGGTAGTCTTTCCAGGATGTTAGTTCAAGTATGCTGTGTGTTTTGACAGCGTATGACAGCTTGTGGGGTGGTATCCCCAGGGCTGGCCCAAGACATTGTGCTGCCTGGGTCCAAGAATGAAATGCTGCCCCCCAACAAAAAAATAAAATAACGCCCAGCAAAAGGCCCGACATCCATAATTTTATATCATGATAATTCTAACTAAAATTTAAAATATCAGGAAGTCAGATTTGCATGCAACAGCACCCCTACTTCACATCAGGGGTCCCCCTTAACATCATGAGCTCCATACATAGCATCAGGAGCCCCCTTTCACATCATTAGCCCCTAATTAACCTTAAGAGTCTCATTTTACATCAGAAGTCCGCCCCTTTACATTAGCAGTCCCCTTTTGCCTCTTTACATCAATAGCCTCCTACTGAACATCAGGTATCTCCCTTTATGTCAGAATCCCTCTTTACATCAGAAGTCTCCTCCTTCACATTAGGAGTTCCCCTTCACAGCAGCAGTGACCATTTAAACAAGGAGACATCCTCACATACCTAATACAGCAGCTGGTCTTGCTCTCCAATAAGTCTATACCATGGAACCAATCAGAAGCCCTGGAACTGCAGCCAATTAGAAAAGGTCTACCACTATCACATAATGGTATCAGAATTTCCTGATTGGGTACACATTATTACAATGACAGCCTAACATACTGAACTGCGGGATCAGCTGTCAGGAAAAAATCCTTCAGTATGTTGTTGTCCCCCGCGACACTTGCGGTTATCCTTACCGTGCTTTCCCGGCACCACCTCCATTGGCCCAGTTCTCCACCAGCTTGTTAGTCTCTACCTGGTCCAGAGCGGACCCCTCTTCGGCCGATCTCACCTGCGGCTTCGGGCTTCTACAGCCCATGCGTGTGCCCGTATCCTCCTTCTTCGTGCAAGTGCCCAGGTCCGGCCCTAGTGCTGTCCCGAAACATACACAGGCTGGTGAGGTCAACAAGCAGCCCGACGGACCTGACCTCCATCACCACCAGCGGCTGCTCGACAGCCTACAAACGTATGAACCCGAAACTATCTTTTCCACGCAGAGTAAGCTGAGGCGCCTGCTTAGCTACTGATGCCTGCCTGTCAGAAACCATGAATCAGACTGAGACAGAAGTACAGTTAAATCTCACTTGTTTAATAATAATAAAAAAAGGTAAACAGAGTAAACGTGGTCAAAACATAGCCAGAGTTCAGGAACCGGTACGTATAGTAAGACAAGCCAAAAACGTCAGGGTGCCAGAGATGAGCGTAGTAGAACAGCAAGCAGGATCTGGAGCCAGAAGGAATGTCAGCCAAGCAAGTCTTTAACAGGAACACAGGAGAGCGTCTCTAGAGATGTGACCAAGGTGAAGCCAGAGATAATCTGGGCTGGACGGCTTAAGTAGGTAGGACTCTTGAGCAGGATATCATCAACAGGTGAGTCTCTGTGGGGAGATAGGAGCTGGCAATTAGCCGACAGCTGAGCGGCCAGTTCAGAGAAGGAAGGGCTGAGCCCAGCCCTGAGAGTACCCCCTCCTCAATGACCCCTCCCCGTCGGAGGACCACCAGGCTTGAGGGGAAAACGTCTATGGAAATCACGAAGGAGGACAGGGACATTTATGTCCGAGGATGAGACCCAAGAGTGTTCCTCTGGACCGTACTCTTTCCAATGCGCCAGGTACTGAATGCACCCACGGAACCTACGGGAGTCAACAATGGACTGTACTTCATACTCCTCATGGTTCTCAACCTGTACAGTGTGAGAACGAGGCACTGAGGTGGTAAAGCGGTTGCAGACCAAAGGTTTTAATAAAGAGACATGAAAAACATTTGAGATACGCATAATAGAAGCAGGGACTAATGTGCAAGCCACTGGGTTAATCCTGCAAAGAATACAGAAAAGGCCCAATAAATTTGAGGTGCGAACTTCAGAGAGGGAACATGAAGTCAGAGGTTGGGAGATGACAGCCAGACCCTGTCCCCAACCTGGTAGGAAGGCGCAGGCAGGCGTCTGCGGTCAGTATGGAGTCTGTACCTAATATTAGCACGTCGCAAAGCCTCCTGTACTTGTGCCCAAGTGGAACGAAGACCACGGAGATGCTCCTCTAATGCAGGAACAAATAAGTCATTTGTAGCCATGGTGGTAGCACTACCGACAAACAATCTGCCAAATCACCCCACTGCCAGACTTAATGCATCCTTTCCAGAGACAATTAACAGTCTTTTGCGAGCTTTGTTTTTTTGTTGTTTTATTGGGGGGGGGGGGGGGGGATATGGGATGCTCATAGAATTAATCATTGCCATCATATTTACAGATTCCATATACTTTGATCATAGTTAGAGCCTGAAGATTGAACGTGCATACTTTACTAAGTAGAAATCTTCTCCTACAGCTCCTTGCAGACTGTTACTCCCTCTGCATCTCCATGTAGACTATTGCTCCCTCTGCATCTCCATGCAGACTATTGTTTCTAAGAGTTCTCCATCTGTCACCGTGTGAGGGACAGAAACATCACTTTTGACTGTGTAAAAGTAATGGTCTTAGATCTCTTCACCTCCTGCCCAAAACTTGCTTCCTTTTGCACAACTTTTTTCCTCCTGCACAACTTGTAATTACATTTTGAAATATACCACATCCTCTTCTAATGGGTATGAAGAACTCACTCTGAATAAGGCCCTCTGCTGGCTCTGGTGACTCGCTGCTACTAGGACTGAGGCCTGCAGAACCTCTCCCCGAAAGCCTAGTAGGTTAAAGTCTATCTTCTAGGTAACGGACTACTGCTCCTAGCCAGTCCAACTTGCACACCATGTGCCAGCCGGCCACACTGATTTGACACAACTCCCCACAGTCTCTTCTCTGATCCAGGACTCTGATCCAGGACTCTTCACCATCCACCGTGTGCATGATAAAGACTCTGCTAGTGACCATGTAGAAGCAGAGTTCCCTTCCAGATTCCCTGGCACCTCCAGCCATCCACTGTGGTAACACTTACTGACCTTCCAGCCCTGAGTCCTTGATGAGGAACTTGTCCGGATCGTGCGTTCTGACAGCTTATCCTGCCTCTCTGCTCCAGGAGTTCCCTGCCACTGACCCTGTGGCGACAGAGACATTGCCAATGACCGCGTAGAGGCAACGTTCCCTCACAGTTCTCCCTGGGCCTCCTCCTGCGATCGCTACACCCCCCCATATGGGGGTGTGCTCCTGCGGCTGTCTAGCACTCCATTCCTCACGTCACCCAGTCGACTACTCCTCCCCAGCAGCATGTGACCTCAGCCTATATAGGAGGCCCGTCCCCTGCTAACACCAGTTAGGAATTGGTCAGGGCTCCCACATGTGCTGCCTGCCACTCCAGCTCTAGGCCCAGCCTCCTTTTCCAGAACATTCTCCCTGGAAGCAGGGGAGGCGCCTCAGAACAGGAGCACAGGTGGTCACACCCACTGCTACTCTAACCACCTCCAGCCCCCAGATCAAAACAGACAGGCCTAGCTTGCAGTATAGGCCTGCCTAAGTTTGCCTGTTCTGAACAAACCTAGTAAAACAACCCTTACTAGCACCTACCTTCTGGTAGAGGGTGCTACACAGGTAACATGGAAGGTTGGAAACCACAGCTCACCATAAACGGGGACAATCAGGAAGCAGAATTCAAGGTACTATTGTGAGCAAACTCACAGTAAGAGGTCTAACCAGTTGTTATGATGGTCAGAAATGTAGCAATGTAAGAATTGCTCCAAGGACCGATTGGCTCGTTCTGCGGCCCCATCAGACTGCGGGTGATACGCAGAGGAGAAAGCAAGCTGAATTCCCAACTGTGCACAAAAGGCTCACCAGAACCTAGACACAAACTGACTACCTCGTCCGAGACAATCACCTTGGGTAGCCCATGTAAGCGAAAGATCTCCCGAGCAAAAATAGAAGCCAGTTGCTTAGTGGGCAACTTCTTAAATTGAATACAATGCGACATTTTCGAGAACCAGTCAACCACCATAAGGATAACTGTGTTGCCCTGGGAGTTGGGTAACTCCACAATGAAATCCATAGACAGGTGGGTCCAGGGCCTCTCTTCATTGGGTATGGGTTGTAGGAGGCCCACTGGAAGGTGTCGTGCAGTCTTACTCTGAGAACACACGGAACAGGCAGCTATGAAGGCAGTTACATCAGCACGTAGACTAGGCCACCAGAATTGTTGGGAAATGGCCCAAAAAAGTTGACTCTTCCCAGGATGGCCAGCAGCCTTGGGAGAATGGTAAGTCTGGAGCACGGCAGTACGGAGACTCCCTGGGACAAAGCAGTGGTCACAAGGTTTCTCAGGAGGAGCATGAACCTGAGCAGCAAGAATTTTGTCACCCAAAGGAGAAGTGAAACTGGTGCGAACCGTAGCCAGAATACGATCAGGGGGAATCACAGGAACCAGAACCGACTCCATATTGGAAGTGGAGGAAAATTGTCGTGAAAAAGGGTCAGCCTTTAAATTCTTAGTACCGGGTAAAAATGAGACAATGTAATTGAAACTAGAAAAGAAAAGAACCCATAGCGCCCTTCTGGGAGAGAGGCATTTAGCCTCAGACAAGAATGATTCTTATGGTCATTAAGAATGAGAACCAGCACAATGGTACCTTTGAAGAGATGTCTCCATTATTTCATTGTTAAAATGATCGCCAACAGCTCTCTGTCACCAATCTCGTAATTGCACTCTGCAGGTGACAATTTCTTGGAAAAGTAGCCACAGGGATGCATAGTGCTCTCAGAGGTAGGATGTTGAGACAGAAGGGCACCAACTCCAGTCTCAGAAGCATCAACCTCAAGGATAAAAAGTAACGTAGGATCAGGATGTGCTAACACAGGAGCAGAAACAGCCTTGAGACTCTTAAAGGTCCTTAATGGACTCTGGAGACCAACACTGTGGGTTACCGTCCTTTCTGGTCATATCAGTCAGGGGCTTGACCAGAGACGAGAAGTTACAAATAAACTTCCGATAATAGTTGGCAATGCCAAGAAAATGCTGCAGAGGATGTAAACCTATGGGTCGGGGCCACTGTAGGACTGCTGAAAGTTTCTCTGGGTCCATCAAAAAACCAGGAGTGGAAATGACATAATCTAGGAATTTAACCTGTTCACGATGGAATTCGCACTTCTCCAATTTACAATAGAGATTGTTCTCTCTTAGTTTCTGAAGCACACGATAGCCATCTGTGTGGTGGCTCTCCAGGGACTTGGAAAATATGAGTACATCATCGAGATAAACCACCACACATAACTGCAACAAATCTCGGAAAACAAAAATTGTTAATAAATTCCTGGAAAACTCCCAGGGCGTTACAAAGGCCAAACGGCATTACGAGGTACTCATAATGGCCTGTTCTGGTGATCAATGCAGTTTTCCACTCGTCGCCCTCCTTAATCCTCATGAGATTGTATGCCCCTCTAAAATCAAGCTTCGTGAAAACTGTTGCTCCCATGAGGTGGTCAAACAACTCCGTAATCAACATAATCGGATAGACATTCTTAATCATGAATGAAACAATGGTGACCCCTATAATCAATACAAGGTCTCAGTTCACCACTCTTCTTCAAAGAAGAAACCAGCACCAGCAGGAGACGAGGATTTGCGGATGAAACCTCGAGAAAGTGCATCTGCAACATACTCCTCCATGGCCTTATCCTCCAAAATCGACAAAGGGTAAACCTGGCCACGAGGGGGTATGGCACCAGGTTTAAGGTCAATTGTGCAATCATATGGCCGGCTTGACCTTTGTCAAAGACATCGCTAAAATCGCATCACTCCACCGGCAGGGAGGAGAGTGAAGAGGTGCACAGGACCTTGGCTACCTTCTGGAAGCATGTCTTACTGCATTATGTCGACCAGGAGAGAACCTCAGCACGGAGCCAATCAAAAGAGGGGTTGTGTCTCTGTAACCAAGGATAACCAATAACCAGTGGAAACTTATGTGAGGAAATAACTTGGAATTGGATTATCTCATGGTGAAGAGCCCCTACGGTCATGGACTATGGAACAGTCACATGGGCAGGCTGTAGAGGTCTCCCGTCAAGATCCTCAATGGCAAGTGGAGTGTCACGCAGCTGCAGCGGAATCGAGTGCTTCGATACAAAGGCAGCATCAATGAACGGGCCTGCAACCACAGATTCGATTAGAGCCTTTATCTCGACGGACGACTCAGCCCAAGAAAGGGTAACCAAAACCAGGGGCTTATCCTTCTGGATAACTGGGGACGAAACAATGCCACCTAAGGTCTGTCCGTGACAGGACCTCAAGGTTTGGGCGTTCCCTGGATGGGTAGGACAAGACTTCAAAAAGTGACCTGCCTGGCCACAATAAAGGCACAATCTCTCCCTCCTCCTAAGGGTTCTCTCATCCACAGAGTGACGTGTAAAGCCCAAGTGCATGGGTTCACATTCACTGACTGACTCGGTATCAGGAGGCATGGGAGGTGAGGGAGGCAAGGGAGGGACTGCAAAGTTCGGAGACAAATGTACAGGAGGCTTCCACAAGCACTCCTTAAAAGGGTGTCTTTCTCTGAGTCTGGAGTCAATGAGGATAGCAAACATGATCAACCTCTCCAGCTCAGTGGGTATATCTCGGGCTGCTACCTCCCTTGATGGTATCTGAGAGACCATGAGAAAAAGCAGCCACGAAGGCCTCATTGTTCCAAGCAACCTTTGCTGCCAGAGTAAGGAATTTAATGGCGTAATCTGCAACAGTTCTCGTACTCTGTTTGATGGACATGAGGCACTTGGTAGCAGAAGCGGAGCATGCGGGAACGTCAAATACCCTTTTAAAGGAAGCCACAAACTCAGGGTAACTCAAGACAACAGGTTTTTGCATCTCCCATAGAGGGTTTGCCCAGGTCAAGGCTCTCTCAGAAAGCAAATATATCACAAAACCTACTTTGCTTCTGTCCGTGGGAAACTCCTGGGGCAGCATCTCAAACTATATCTCAACCTGGTTGAGAAACCCTCTGCATTGGACTGGATTGCCCCCAAATCGCTGGGGTAATATTCGAGGCGGGTGCCTGGACAGAGACTGGAGCAGCAGCAGGAACGGCCTGCAACACAGGTTGTACCGGAGCAGCCACAGTGGGAGATTCCAGGTGAGCCGTGCGACTCAGGAGCATTTGTAACGCCATGGCAAACTGATCCATGCGGTGATCCTGCTCATCCAATCTGGAAAAAATATTACCAACAAGTGGATTGACTGCACCTTCTGAAAATACATAGCCTTCGCCTACTGTCAGAAACCATGATTTAGACTGAGACAGAGGTACAGTTAGACCCCTTTCACACCGAGGGCGTTTTGCAGGCGATATAGCGTTAAAAATAGCAACTGCAATCCGCCCTCAAACATCTGCTCCATTGTCTCCAGTGTGAAAGCCCGAGGGCTTTCACACTGGAGCGGTGCGCTGGCAGGACGTCAGGAAAAGTCCTGCCAGCAGCTTCTTTGGAGCGGTGAAGGAGCGGTGTGTTTAACACTCCTCCACCGCTGCTCCCCATTGAAATCAATGGGGCAGCGCTGTGATAACGCCGGCAAAACGAGGCGCATTGCGGGCGGTTTTAACCCTTTCTCGGCCGCTAGCGGGGGTAAAAGCGCCCCGCTAGCGGCCGAAATGCGCCGCACATCCAACGGTAAAACGTCGCTAAAAATAGCGGCTCGGTGTGAAAGGGGTCTTAAATCACACTTGTTTACTAACAATAATAAAAAGGTAAACAGAGTAAACGTAGTCAAAACATAGCCAGAGTTCAGGAACCGGAACGGATAGTCAGACAAGCCAAAACCTTAGTGAACCAGAGATGAGCATAGTAGAACAGCAAGCAGGATCTGAAGCCAGAAGGAATGTCAGCCAAGCAGGTCTTTAACAGGAACACAGGAGAGCGTTTTTAGTGATGTGACCAAGGCGAAGGCAGAGATCATCTAGGCTGGACGACTTAAGTAGACAGGACTGACGAGAAGGATATCATCAACAGGTGAGTCGCTGTGGAGAGTCAGGAGCTGGCAATTAGCCGACAGGTGAGCGGCCAGCTCAGAGAAGGAAGGGCAGAGCCCAGCCCTGACACTGCCTTCCATTGGCTGAGCCAGGGAGCGGATGGAGGGCATGCACAGTCTGAGGAAAGCGGTGTGGCCTTTGTATAGGGCATCAGAGCGGCCTGGGTGGAAATTGCCACCCTACCGTTTGGTAGGGTGACCACATTTCCAAACTGCCATTCAGGGACAATTTTGCCAAGAACCAGAGGGGGAATGTAGTCTCAGGGTTGACAGTGAATTCAGCGGTGGGGGTGATTTATCGGGTGAATCACTGGTGTTAGCACTTAAATCATCCCAACATCATGCTTAATATGGTGTCAGGATGATCAAAGCACATTATTTCTTTTACTATTGTAATATATAATAAAAAAGTTCAGCTCACCATAATGCAGAATCAGTGGGAACCCTGAGCTTGTCCCTTGACAACAGATGCAGCATGTCAATTGCCACCATCGCATGCCACCAGATGCAGCGTGTCGCCTGCCACTGTCGCCTGCCACCGGATGCAGCGTGCCACCATCGCCTGCGACCAGATGCAGCATGTAATTTGCCACTGTTGCCTCTCACCAGATGCCATGTGTCACTTCTCACTATTGCCTGCCACCAGATGCAGCGTACCACCATCGCCTGCCACCAGATGCTGCGTGTCACTTTCCACCATCGCCTGCCACCAGATGCAGTGTCACTTGCCACCATCGCTTGCCACCAGATGCAGTGTGTCACTTGCCACCGTCGCCTGCCATCAGATGCAACGTGTCACTTGCTACCGTCGCCTGCCACCAGATGCAGCGTGTCACTTGCCACCGTCGCTTGCCACTAGATGCAGCATGCCACTTGCCACCGTTGCCTGCCACCGGATGCAGCGCGTCACTTGCCATGATCGCCTGCTGCCAGAGAGAGGGCAGGGAGAGGGGACGGGCAAAGAGAGGAGGGACAAGTAGAGAGAGAGGGGGAGGGGGGCAGACAGAGGGGAGACCGGGAGAGAGAAAGGGGAGAGGGGGGCAGAGAGAGGGGGACAGGGAGAGAGAGGGGGCAGAGAGAGGGGGACAGGGAGAGAGAGGGGGCAGAGATAGGGGGACAGGGAAAGAGAGAGGGGGACAGGGAGAGAGATAGGGGGACAGGGAGGGGAGGCAGAGAGAGGGGGGACAGGGAGAGAGAGAAGGGGTAGGGGGGCAAAGAGAGGGGGGGCAGAGAGGGGGCAGAGGGAGGGGGGGGCAGGGGGCAGAGAAAGGGGTCAGGGTCTGGTCAGTGACAGTGCTCAGCTAACCCACTTGGATGGTCCACATCTCACAGGCTCACAGTCAGCGGCTTTAATGTGGCTGTTGGCTGGTTGTTTAATCTTCTCGCCCCCTTTTCCTCTTCACAGATGCAGTACATGGGCAGGGAGAGAGGGGCAGGAGAAGCGGTGTGTGTCACAAGCTGGCTCAGGCAATGCTGGACGGAGCAGTGTGCGGATCCCCTCTTCTAGGGCAGCTGCACCGAGTTAGCTGTCACCCGCTGCCCACACAATGATACCAGGGATGATCCAAGGGATGGAGCAGCACCAGCCGCCAGAAGACCTCTGTCCCCACCCACCACCGTGACCTATCAGGCACCTATCGCAGCCAGCGGCAGAGCCAAAGGAAGTGTTTCAAAACCCTGTTGGCTCTGTGCTACAGGTGGTGGGTGGCCGACAATGATAAGACGCCTGCAGCTTCAACAGCAGCAGGGAAGCTGCTCTGAACACTGAAGCTCCCAGCACACTCCCACCAGCCCAGTCTGCCCCTGAATTGCCGCCTGGGTCCCATGGACCCACTGGGACCCATGGTAGGGCTGGCCCCGGGTATCCCCTTTGTAGTCTGAGTGGATCTTCTGACTTCAGGCAGTTCAGTAGGATCTGGTGGGGAACTTGGTTTAGGCATTGTGAGTTCCACCTCTTGTTCTGACTTCTGCACAGCTTTGGTTGACCTTTTCTTCTGGTTTTCTGGGTATATGCACTTCGCATCTTTCAGGGATCTGTGTTTCTGGTGATGTACTCACCTCAAAACAAACACTACAGCCTAATGTCACTTTGTAGTCTTTGGGTGTAGGATTCTGTAACCGTTAGTTTGCTCACTGTAGCCCACTAGAATGCCCTCTATGGCTCTGTTCTCCAGCTTGGATCACTTTTCAGTTGGAATAAAGGCATGTGCTTTACATCCAAACACTCTATGTGCTCTATGCTAGGCTTTGATCCATGTCACATTTCGAGTACTTTTAATGGCTATTGAGGGTAGTCTGTTCTGTAGGTAGGTTCATGAATGCTGCTTGACTTGTGAGGTAAATTGGCATCCGACAACATGCATCTGGCCATTTCTTTAAGAGTGTGATTTTTCCTTTTGGTCTCTTAAGGTATGAGGCCACTTCTTTGCTTATGTATTCTCTCCCTGTATTCCTGGTTTCCGTTAGATTTTGTTGCTAGACATGGCAATGAGCCCTTGAAGTTTCTCTGATGTTTCATTCTTGTGTTTCATGAGATAAGTTGTTATGTACCTGGAATAATCATCAATGAAAGTTAGTAGATATCTGTTCCTGTCTGATGTGGGAGTTTTCATTGGACCGCATATGTCACTGTGTATGAGCTGCAGGGGGTGGGTAGTTTTCCTTTGAGAAGTCTGTGGAAGGGGAGCACGTGTGGCTTTTGCTTCAATGCAGCATTTGCACTTCATGAGCACTTTGCAAGGCGCTATTGTTAAATCTTCTGATAAGCCTCTCTTTATAATGTCCTGTATACCCTGTTTCCCTGAAAATAAGACCTAGCGTGATTGACGGTGATGGCTGCAATATAAGCTTTACCCCCCAAATAAGCCCTACCCTGTTTCCCTGAAAATAAGCCCTACCCTGAAAAGAAGATCTACAAGGGCTTTAACTAGTGCTTTTTTGGGGGGTAGGGCTTATATTGCAGCCATCACCGACAATCACGCTAGGTCTTATTTTCAGGGAAACAGGGTAGCTTCTGGACTTTTGTGCCCCAGCTGCATGGGCCATAAGTGAATACATTGTTTGTGTAGGTCATTAGAGATTATATTGGCTTGCTGGTCTGTGGTGAGGAGCCTGTATAAGTGATCATCCAGTTTTCCTTTTGCGAGGCATCGCTTGTTATTGCTAATTGTGCATTCATCACCCTGAAACTTAACTGTGAGACTGTTGTTTGCAAGACTTTTCGCTGATAAAAGACTGCCTTCTAGTTCTGGAACATACAGCACTTTCTTTACAAGGATACTGTGCTTACCTCCTTGTGGTGTAATACAGTTCAGGAAGCCCTGGCATTTACTTTCTGTAGTGATGCTTTTCCCGTTTGCTAAGAAAACTTTGTCTTTTGCACTGTAATAAATGTAAAAGTCATGTGGCTTGTCGCTCCTGAGTCTATGCACCAGCCGCGTAGCTTGTCGCTCTGTGTTACTTTAAAGGTGCCACTCCATGATGTGTCTGCAGTTTCCTTTGTGGCTGCTTTGACTTTTTCTTTTGTGGATAGCTCTGGCTTTCGCTGCTCAGCTTTCCAGACAGAACAGTTCTTTTTTTTTGTAACCGGTCCTTTTACAGCAAAAAAACAGGCTCTGCTTTCTGTGTTGTTCTTTGTGCCTTTGTACATCTTAAGAGCTTTGTCATCATGGTGCATATTTTATTTTCTTCTGTCATATTCATCAATTAATTTGCCTTTGACATATGCCAGTGTCAGCTCCTGCTCGGGTCTGGTTTCTAAAGCACTGTCAGGGCTGGGCTCAGCCCTTCCTTCTTTGAGCTGGCCGCTCAGCTGTCGGCTAATTGCCAGCTCCTATCTCTCCACAGTTACTCAACTGTTGATGATATCCTGCTCGTCAGTCCTGCCTACTTAAGCCATCCAGTCCAGAGGATCTCTGCCTTCGCCTTGGTCAACATCACGGAAACTATCTCCTGCGATCCTGTTCAAGACTTGCTTTGCTGACATCCCTTCTGGCTCCAGATCCTGCTTGCTGTTCCAGTACATTGATCCCTGACTTCTGGCTTTGCTGACTATCCGTTCCGGTTACTGATCTTTGCTTATGTTTTGACTACGTTTGTTCTTTTTACTTTTATTATTAAAAGTAAACTTCAGGAACTTCATCCCCAGATGAAGTCACGAGCAGTGACATAACGCGTAGGGAGTGGCCGTGGACAGACGTAAACCGGAAGTCACGTGAGGAGTCGCCCCAGACGCCGCTATATCTGTATTTTGCTTGTTTTTAACCTGAAGCCCTTAATAAATTCACCTTTATTTACCTTACATACTACACTATTGGAAGCTTTCTTTTTTCCTCTTATACCACCGGGCCATTTGTGCCTCGGTGGTATATATTGTGACAGGCAAGCAAGCTGTATTGGGAACAGGGAGGAAATTGTCTAAGCCGTGGTGAATGGATGAGGACTATCTGGGCTTCACTCTGACGCTGTACACAGATCCACAATTTGATGCCAATAAGCAAAGCTTGTTTTAACACACACTAAGGTGAGAGTTCTGAGAGACTGATGCTAACAGCAGATCATCTGTGAAGACATATATGAACTTTGGCCAGCCCATTTTATTATTCACTAGGTCACTTTATGCAATCCTTACTGCTTGAACTGAGCCTTTTACATATCCATCTACGATTTTTCACTTTTATTGCACAGATAGAGAGCACCTTTATATCTATTTTATCCTTTATTATATACATTTTATTGTGATGTCATTCATTGCTATGCACTCTATATATACGTTTAAGTCACTTTATCATGTGTGAATAGATTTGACTGCGCAAGATCACTCTTATCTTATATTTCATATTGGTTTAGTGTGAACACTTTTTAGATTTTGCTGCTATCTTTATAGATATCATCACACATTTTTACTTTGTGCACACTTATTGTATTTACTCAACAGTAGCGCGAAAAACACATACACTTTAAATTAATTCAGACCTGCTACAAATAGGTACCCGCACATGTGCTTTGGTGGTCCAACATACCACCTTCATCAGAAATTGAGGGAGGTGGAAAAATAGGAGCAAAATGGGCTGAAACTTTACTGCCTAAGAGTGCCTACGATCTTGGAGTGCCACTGGGCTGTTGGAAGTTAGTACAGCTGAAGGGGCTGTCCAGCATGAATGTGCAGGCAGTTGACACAAGCTGTGGTCACCATTACTGCAATAGTAACATGAGTCTCACTAATCCTGTAACAGTCTCCATAAAAAAAAAAAAAGGAAAATCCAGCATACGGCTCCTTTATTTTCTCAGTGCAAGAGCCCCTAAGAAATAGATTAAAAGAAGTCCAATGAACGATGAAGTCCTTCAATAAAAGTAGCTATGTGTCTAAGCACACATAGATAAAATATAACTTTTGCCTAACCCAAACAGTTTATATCTATATCAGGCAACACATTGCACATTGTTTTCCAACAGTACAAATTACCATTCTGTATCGTATACATTATTATGCAATTTAAGCTCTGAGACAATATAAGATGCATGAAAACCCAACTGTGGCCTTGGCATCCTGTCCCCTCGTGGGTGGGTGCAGCGTGGTGTAACGGCAATAATACACACACACAGTCCAGGTGCAAATACCCTGTTTCCCCGAAAATAAGACCTAGCGTGATGGTCGGTGATGGCTGCAATATAAGCCCTACCCCCCAAATAAACCCTCGTTCAAGTCCTTGTAGGTCTTATTTTCAGGGTAGGGCTTATTTTTGGGGAAACAGGGTAGGGCTTATTTGGTGGGTAGGGCTTATATTGCAGCCATCACCGACAATCACGCTAGGTCTTATTTTCGAGGAAACAGGGTAGTAAAACTTGTATTGAAGTCAATGGAAAACAGTTCACAATAAGCCCGGTGGAAGGAGGCCCAGTCGGGAACACTCATGGATGGAGAGTGGTGGTACCCTAAGCTTTTCCTACTTGTCTGGAACTTTTCCCTACCACTAGGACTGTCCATGACAGATAGGTCAGCTGTCCCTACACTACCCACATGCTGAATGCACGCCAAACCCAGGAGTCAAGGTCTTAAATAGACTCTGCCACACCTAACATGGCCGCCAGAGCCACATGGGTGGCCAGCATCCAACTGGATCATTGCCCCAGTGACTTAGGAAACCATAGAGGAACCATGTTTCTCCTGACTGTCTTTCCCTCTGTGCTGCTGCTGTAGTTGAGAACCACCTGCAGTAGGGAAAACAGACTGCACCTGCCAACACCCTAATAGCCTCCTTCTTAGGCACAGCAAGTTTATTATGGTTTTCTTTTTTTTTTACTTACTGTAAGGCACTCATATTTGCTGATTTAAAAAAATATGTGGGTACAGATCCTACCTGATTCTTTGACATCCTCAAAAAAAAAGACACAAGACACAATGAAACTTAAAGTTGTAAAAACATGCAACTTTATTCTTCTATGGATTCATGTGGAAAATAAGAAAAATGGTTCATGCAGACAGAGCAATGAGTTCACCAATTGTAAGTGGAATCACAGTATTGAAATTAGAACACTGCAGTTCACTTTCCCCTTTCTAACTATAATAACCGTAACGCAAGGCTTTATTCATGCGGGAATACCATGGTGTACCCCTTTGTGAGGGATTTGTTTGTCGGCACGAGGATACGGGTTTGTGTGTGTGTGTGGGTGTGTGTGTGTGTGTGTGTGGGGGGGGGGGGTACCAGAGGTTCTTGGGCCACGCCAATATATGTAGGGGGTCACTTGTCCACGCAGGTAAGATGTTTCGTCCCAAATAACTACACACTTGTAATTGATGTGTGTGTTGCATTCAGAGGGACATGCAGACCCATTGCCCACTCCAACACTCCAGCTTACCTCCATTACCTCACTCCCAGTAACAGAATGAAAGCCCGCCAGACACATAGCACAGGTCTCATGCATATCCTAATTTAACTCTCTCCTTCCCGTACCTAGTGGTCAGGCCTTAAACCTCTGTAACTCTAGTCTGCTCTGACTGGGGGAGACGGACAGCTAGGGAAGGAGTCAGAGCACCAACCCCCTTGCTACTGGAGGACCTGTCACCTAACCAGGAACCACATCAAACGACTGATTGCTGTAACTGTTCTTTCTTTCGGTTACCCATGGAAACGACCTTTTCTTCTCAGCCTCTTAGGTTAACCTCTTGTAGTGGTGTTACACATACCCCATAGTGCAATTACAGACCTAGGTTCTTAGGAATTTGCCAAGACTCCAACTTGTACCCCATTGAATAACTTCAGACCAGGCTCATGGCAGCTGAACAACCTTTACTGAGAATCCAGCAAGAATAAACATCCTTTCCGTAACTAGCTCTAGTAGCTGCCCCAGCATACCCGCACAGGTAGAGTCCTTAAAGTGCTACCCAAGCCACAACAGTAGATAAACTATTTTCATATTACTGGATTTAGTAACACTGTAAGGGTAAATTCCCTGATACGGACAAACATGTCCCAGTGGCCCTCTTCTTCTCCCTCTTGTCTGCAACTCTAGCCCCCCCCCCCCGCAGCTCTGTGAAGTAGCTGGAGATTACATGCTGTGTCTCAACTGTGTCTTTTTCCCATGCGACTGCTCACTGTGCAGTGCACCCCCCCTTTTTATTTATGGCACAGGGAGAGAGGCAAAGTCCAGAAAAAGCAGGAAAATTTAGAAGTAGGTTTAACCCCTTACCATCCTGAGCCAGCCAACTTCAACCTGCCTACACAAGTGTTCTGTGCATCCCTGTGCAAGCAGGCTCATTCAAGCCATGGGGCACAGCAAAAAATCATGATCAGTGAGGCATTTCTGCTGCTGAACTCATAAAGACAAACAAGATGGTACTCTGACTGAGCTGCCTACCCACCAACATGCAGAACAAGTGAACCCTGTTTTGTGCACTGGTGTGCAGTCATGTTGGAACAGGAAAGGACCAACCCCAAACTGTTCCCACAAAGTTGGGAGTATGAAATTGTACAAAATGTCTTGGTATTCTGACGCTTTAAGAGTTCCCATCACTGGAATTAATGGGCCAAGTCCAACCCCTGAAAAACAACCCCACTCCATAATCCCCCCTCCACCAAATGATTTGGACCAGTGCACAAAGCAAGTCCCATAAAGACAAGAAAGAGAAAGTTTGGGGTGGACTGGCCTGCACAGAGTCCCGACCTCAACCCAAAAGAAAACACCTTTGGGATGAATTAGAGTGGAGACTGCGAGCCAGGCCCTCTCATCCACATCAGCGCCTAACATAAATGCGCTTCGGAAAAATGGGCAAACATTCCCATTGACACACTCCTAAACCTTGTGGACAGTCTTCCCAGAAGAGTTGAAGCTGTTATAGCTGCAAAGGGTGGGCCAACTCAATATAGAACCCCTACGGACTAAGACTGGGATGCCATTAAAGTTCATGTGTGTGTAAAGGCAGGTGTCCCAATACTTTTGGTAATACAGTATTTATTTTAGTTAGGTATATAGAGCAGTTCAGTCATAAGGATTTTGGAGGACATTTAATAAAATGAGGCACATCACTGAAACAATTATGCAGGTAGTGTAAAAAATGATATGTAATCACATTTAATAAAGCCACATAAAAGCTTTAACATGTTACATAATAGGTGAGGTTGAAAAAAGACACAAGTCTATCAAGTCCAACCTATGTGTGTGATTATATGTCAGTATTACATTGTATATCCCTGTATGTTTTGGTCGTTCAGGTGCTTATCTAATAGTTTTTTAAACTAGCGATGGCTCCCCCCCCGGCCGAGACCACCATCTGTGGAAGGGAATTCCACATCCTGGCCGCTCTTACAGTAAAAAACCCTCTACGTAGTTTATGGTTAAACCTCTTTTCTTCTAATTTTAATGAGTGGCCACGTGTCTTGCAGTGTTAATTTTGGCAGCAAATTTCGATTTAGTTTTAGTTTAATGCCGCATACACACGATCGGAAATTCGGCCAGCAATGAGAGCTTTTGGTCGAAAAATGCGACCATGTGTAGGCTCCATCAGACTTTTGCTGGCCGAATTCCAGCCAGCAAAAGATTGAGAGCATGTTCTCAATTTTTCGGAAAAAGTTCCTATCCGAAAATGCGATCGTCTGTAGCAATTTAGACACGCAAAATTCCTACGCATGCTCGGAAACAATTTGACGCATGCTTGGAAGCATTGAACTTAATTTTCTCGGCTCGTCGTAGTGTTGTACGTCACCGTGTTCTTGATGGTTGAAAGTTAAGCAAACTTTTGTGTGACCGTGTGTATGCAAGGCAAGCTTGAGCGGAATCCCGTCGGAAAAGCCATCATATCTTTTTCCAACCAAAATCCTGATCGTGTGTACACGGCATTAGTCTTAGGACTAAAATGGCATTTTAGATTTAGTCCCATTTTAGTCTTCTGCAATTGTTTTAGTTTTAGTCATATTTAGTCGACTAAATCTCCAGTAGATTTTAGTCGACTAAAATGTCCTACGTTTTAGTCGACTAAAACCTCCAGTACATTTTAGTCGACTAAAACTCATTTTAGTCGTCTAAAATCGAATGGGTGTAATTAAATTGTAATGCATTAGTTAACATTTCTCTACAATTTCCAAACTCATTATATACTGCTGGAGTGAAAAATCTAATATGTTATTATTTATGGTATTGAGGTATGAACATGCACTACAGACCAGTGTTAATTTTGAAGTCAAATTTCAATTTCATTTTAGTCTTAGTCTTTTGACTAAAATGGCATTTTAGTTTTAGTCCTATTTTAGTCTTTTGACTAAAATGCCATTTTAGTTTTAGTCCTATTTTAGTCATCTCAATTGTTTTAGTAGTATTTTAGTTGACTAAAATAGTATTCATTTAATCGACTAAAATGTTTTAATCATTTTAGTCGACAAAATTAACACTGGTGTCTTGTTAAACTCCCTTCCGCGAAAAAGTTTTATCCCTATTGTGGGGTTAACACAGTACGGTATTTGTAGATTGAAATCATATCCCCTCTCAAGTGTCTCTTCTCCAGAGAGAATAAGTTCAGTGCTCGTAACCTTTCCTCATAACTAAAATCCTCCAGACATTTATTAGCTTTGTTGCCCTTCTTTGTACTCTCTCCATTTCCAGTACATCCTTCTGAGGACTGGTGCCCAGAACTGGATAGCATACTCCAGGTGCGGCCGGATCAGAGTTTTGTAGAGTGGGAGAATTATCGTTTTATCCCTGGAGTTAATCCCCTTTTTAATGCATGTCAATATTCTGTTTGCTTTTTTAGCAGCAGCTTGGCATTGCATGCCATTGCTGAGCCTACCATCTACTAAGACCCCCAGGTCCTTTTCCATCCTAGATTCTCCCAGAGGTTCTCCCCTTAGTGTATAGATTGCCTTCAGATTTTTGCCACCCAAATGCATTTTACATTTTTCTACATTAAACCTCATTTGTCATGTAGTTGCCCACCCCATTAATTTGTTCAGATCTTCTTGCAAGGTTTCCACACCCTGCGGAGAAGTTATTGCCCTGCTTAGCTTAGTATCGTCCACAAATACAGAGATTGAACTGTTTACCCCATCCTCCAGGTCATTGATGAATAAATTAAATAGGATTGGTCCCAGCACAGAACCCTGTGGGACCCCACTACCCACCCCTGACCATTCTGAGTATTCCCCATTTATCACTACCCTCTGAACTCGCCCTTGTAGCCAGTTTTCAATCCATGTACTCACCCTATAGTCCATGCCAACAGACCTTATTTTGTACAGTAAACGTTTATGGGGAACTGTGTCAAATGCTTTTGCAAAATCCAGATACACCACGTCTACGGGCCTTCCTTTATCTAGATGGCAACTCACCTCCTCATAGAAGGTTAATAGATTGGTTTGGCAAGAACGATTCTTCATGAATCCATGCTAATTACTGCTAATGATACCATTTTCATTACTAAAATCTTGTATATACTGTAGTCCTTTATCATCCCCTCCAAGAGCTTGCATACTATTGATGTTAGGCTAACTGGTCTGTAATTCTCAGGGATGTGTTTTGGGCCCTTTTTAAATATTGGTGCTACATTGGCTTTTCTCCAATTACCTGGTACCCTTTCAGTCAGTAGACTGTAGTAAAAACTAGGAACCATGGTCTGGCAATTACTTGACTGAGTTCCCTAAGTACCCTTGGGTGTAAGCCATCCGGTCCCGGTGATTTATTAATGTTAAGTTTCCCAAGTCTAATTCTAATTCTGTCCTCCATGAGGGTGCTTCCTGTGACATGTCATGAGGATAAGCACTGCAGTTTTGGTTACTAAAGCCCCCCGATTCCCTCGTGAAGACTGAGGAGAAGAATAAATTCAATACCTTCACCATATCCCCATCCTTTGTAACCAGATGTCCTTCCTCATTCTTTACTGTTTACATACTTAAAGAATTTCTTGGGATTTTTTTTGCTCTCCTACGCTATGTGTTTTTCGTGTTCTATATTAGCCGCCCCAATTGCAACCTTACATTTCTTGTTGCATTGTTTATAAAGTCTGAATGCTGATGATGATCCCTCAACCTTGTATTTTTTGAAGGCCTTCTCCTTTGCTTTTATATGCATTTTTACATTGGGGTTAAGCCATCCAGGACTTTTGTTTCCTCTTTTAAATTCATAACCCAATGGGATGCACTGGCTAATGCCCTTATTTAATATGCTCTTAAAGCGAACCCATCTCTCCTCCAGGTTCTTTGTTCCTAAGATTTTATCCTAATTTATGCCTTCTAGCAAGGTTCGTAGTTTAGGAAAGTTGGCTCTTTTGAAATTCAGTGTCTTTGTATTCCCCATATGTTTCCTATTTGTGTGATTTATACTGGAGCCAATTGACCTATGATCATTGTTTCCTAAATTTATTTCCACATCAGTGATCAGGTCTGTATTGTTGGTAATCAGTAGATCTAGTAACACTTTATTTCTAGTTGGTGCGTCTACCATCTGACCCATCTGACATTTAAGAACTGGCAAATCTTAGACGAATGCGTGGTTCCCTTCGCCCAGTTTATGTCTGGATAATTAAAATCCCCCACTTCTCATCCTTGCTGCTAATCCAAATTGTGATAGGAGGTCCACCTCCGCCTCCTCCCTCAGGTTAAGGGGGCATATAGAATACTCCCAGTATTATTTTCCTCTTAGCTTCATCCCTTTGGAGCTCTACCAATAAGGATTCCACCTCCTCCCTAGCTCCCTTAGTGATGTCATCTCTCACATTCACTTGTACATTATTTTTGATAAATAATGTGGCTGCAAGGGAGAGGAGGGAGCGTAGACAACGGATGGACCATAGGAGTCTATGCATGACGTCACCACTTCCTAGCATTACCAGCTATTGTCAAGATATATAAAAGGGGGAAATTTGGGACTTTGAATGAGACATGTGGGATTACATGTCTCCATCCCTAAATCTCTGTACAAAAAGGGGGGGGGGGGGGAATCTGAATTAGGTAAGTATTCATGGCTGAAGGATGAGTGAATGTTAAAAAACTAATTTTTATTGAAAAGCATGACACAATACATGATACATCCAGGTAAAGTAATTTATCGATCACATGTTGCAGATCTTGTTTGCATTAGAGCAATAAAAGTATTATAGCACAACCATATTATTGTATAAGATAATTATCCTTATGTATAAAAACACTTCAAATACACAGTGGTATAGTAAACTCAGACTGAGATGAATGCATCCATTTAGCCCGACACTTTTTGTGGATATTACCACTCTTTAGGGGCATGTGCACTAAAATCTACAAAAAAGAAAACTATTAGTAAACCAGTGTGAACCAGTGTTGTACCCATAAGTTGGGGAAAATGTATACATAGGGGATGCCTCCCTTCTTTCTCCGTTGTACCAGTGTGATGCTGGGAGGGGCCTGTGTGTCACGCCAAGCGCATTTAACACCCCAATTCAGTGCTAGTCAGTCCATCTTGGCAGCACCTTGTGCACACATCGCCTACCTATACTCCTTTTTAACACCAATACGGTAATCCTTTGTCTAGTCCTCTTTTGTCCACGCTTTCAATGCTTTTATTTTCACTTTTTCTTTTTTCTTCATTTCCATTCACATTTATTTTATGGTCTTTTTTATCACTGAGCTTATGGCCTTTTGGACACATGATTTCAGACTCTACTTACAATTCTGTTTTTTTTTTGGTGTTGGGCTCTAGTCTACCCCTTAATATCATATAACATTATATTATATATTTTTAGCATACCCAATTTATTTTATTCCTAGATATGGAGCCCACGCATACCACTGTCCGAACACTTGTTTCTTTTATTTTCTTCTTGGTGATCATGTTGTACGCTCAGTTTTTCTTTTGCAGGTCCCTACCTCAGTTCCTGGGACAGACATCTCCAGCAGTCCCCAGTATCCTGTTTTTCACTGCCATGTAAGCACTCAATAGGGATGAGTGATTCTCTCCCTTCCCTTATGTATGCATTTCCCCCAACTTATGGATACAACACTGGTTCACACTGGTTTACTCATAATTTTCTTTTTGTAGATTTTAGTGCACATGCCCTTGAAGAGTGGTAATATCCACAAAATGCGTCAGACTAATTGGATGCACTCATCTCAATCATTCTGAGTTTACTATACCGCTGTGTATTTTAAGTGTTTTTATACATAAGGATGATTGTCTTATACCATAATATGGTTGTGCTATAATACTTTTATTGCTCTAATGCATACATGGTCTGCAACATGTGATCGATAAGTTCATTTACCTGCATGTATCATGTATTGTGGCATTTTTAAGAGTAGTTATATTTTCCCTTGAAATCTACTTCACTATTTCAAAAGTCATTTAAAGTCTTCAGCTTTCATTTAAAAAAATGCCTGGTGATCCTGCCATGTAGGTCCCTGTTCAGGCACTTCCTGTTTTAAGGGGTCATTACTCTGTCCCTGTTCCCCAATTATGCTTTTGCATAGTCACTCTGTCACATGGGCTTCCGATGAAGATTACCGTTTGGACACATATTACACAGGCATGGCCCACTAATGTCACCTTTAGGGAACCCACCCTGAGAAATGCAATGCAGCCTTTGCTGGAGCGCATACAGACTGGAAGTGACTGCAAAAAGGCTGCTGGAAATCACCAACACCAAGAAGAAAAAGGTGAAAACAGTAGTTTATAAAACGAACTGTTATGCCCCGTACACACAATCAGACATCCGACAACAAAACCGTGGATTTTTTTCCGACGGATGTTAGCTTAAACTTGTCTTGCATACACACGGTCACACAAATCTTGTCAGAAATTCTGAACGTCAAGAATGTGGTGACGTACAACACGTACGACAAGCCGAGAAAAATGAAGTTCAATAGCCAGTCTGGCTCTTCTGCTTCATTCCGAGCATTCATGGAATTTTGTGCGTCGGAATTGTGTACACACGCTCGAAATTTCTGACAAGTTTTGTTGTTGGAAAATTTGAGAACCAGCTCTCAAACATTTGTTGTCGGAAATTCCGACAGCAAATGTCTGATGGAGCCTACACACGGTCGAATTTTCTAGCTCACATCGAACATTTGTTGTCGGAAATTCCGACCGGGTGTACGCGGCATAAGAGTTTACATCTTCTTTAACCACATAACTGAAGGACAAGCACAGGCATTTGTTGTAGGCGACAAGAGGTGAACTACCCTCTCGGAAAGTGTCAGATGCCTAAATTACTCTTCTATCTGGCTTGTTTGATGCTGCGTTTGGCTTGGGAATAGGGTAATTCCCATGATTTCTGCGTGGAAAATGTTACAAATTGATAATTTGTTGCAGTGATTTTCAGTATGTTGGACACTTTCTCTAAACAACCCTGTGTTTTGTCTTTGTCATTTGCATCATCTGCCTGTCTGTTGTTACGATTGATTGAATTAGTTACAATGCCAATGAGAATCAGTGCGTAAATTATCAAGTACATGTACGCAACTTCAATCCTTTCTTCTCATTTTTTATAAACAATACACACGCCACAGGAAACTTTTCATTAGAATGCAATGCATTTTATTTCATTGCACAACTGCCTATAACCACAAACTGCCTGTTATTAGCTGTCTGCCAGTTCAATGGAGGCCTAAGACACATGGTCCTTGTTCTCCGTGTCTTTAATCAGCCTGCGTCCTGGCATTTTCTAATAGCTTCCAGCGCATGTGAAAATAAGGCGTCCATACAGCAACAGACGGAATGCACACAACAGATGTTAGCTCACTATTATTCCCCCAACACAAAATAAAGGGACTTTTGATCTGTTTGTTTCTGCTTTTCCTTTATTTTTTTTACTTTCTTCTTCTGGAATTTCTAACCCCCCTCCATTTGTATTTGGTGGAATGTCTGGGATTGCTAAATTTGGATATTATTAATGTGTGGCTTATACTGTTTATGAAGGGAAAACATTCCTCTGTAGACTATGAATAAGTATAATTGATCCTGTACCACTTCCCTCCTACTGTACCAGTTCAAAGCCCCTTTATGTCCCGCGTGGAGATTGCAGAACAGATATCTTCAGATCTCCATCATTAATGACTTGTTGTTTAAATCGGCTATATTGTTGGTTGTACCCTTTGTTTCCAAAACTTATACATCAATAGTACCACTCTCCTACAAGTCATGACTCATGTGCATGGCCTGTGTGATCATGCAACATAATTTATGTTAAAGAGCTACTCACAACATTCAGATATACAATATGGACATACAGTCCTAATATCCTTACAAACATGGAGGAAGTTCACATTGTATTTGCTTGTGCAGCCTATAGTTCCATTTGGTGGATTAATGCTGAATAAGGATGGGCTCGGGCGTGTTCGCACACTCCACGTGCAGAGCCCACCAGGAAGTCGGCACGGCGCTGCGCTAATCACAGGCAGTGAGATATTTCCCGATCTCTGCAGTCGCACATCGGGAAAATGTCTCACTGCCTGTGATTAGTGCAGCGCCGTGCTGACTTTCTGGCGGGCTCTGCACGTGGAGTGTGCGAACACGCCCGAGCCCATCCTTAATGCTGAAGTTCCTCCAACTGAAATATATAGTTACATAGTTACATAGTAGGCGAGGTTGAAAAAAGACACAAGTCCATCAAGTCCAACCTATATGATAGAATCAATGCTGTGATATATTTTAGTTGGAAGGACTTCAGCATTTATTCCATCAAATGGAAACTGCTCATCAAGATTTCATCCCTAAAATAAATTTGTTGAAAAGTTCACTTTAACTCATTTTGGCTCCCTTCTCAACCTTCTAGTGCCATGACCCCTTGATAAAATTTCCCAAGTTGTGGGGACAACTAACAGTAAAATTATTTTCGTAGCGTGGGTTGTCAGCACCCAAGGCAAGACAAGTAATTTGCGCCCCTAACCCATGGACATTTAGCGCTCCCTGAGTCCCTTCCACTCGTACAGTATTAAAACCCCTTATGGTACATTTTAGGATGTACCATTCTTTCTCTTTGTTCTCCTTTTATCCCTCTCTATCCCAATTTCTAGTTTTTTCCCCTATCCCTCTCTCTAGCCATCTTTCTTGTTCTTTCTCTCCCCTTTTGTTTGTTCCTCCCCCTCTTTTCCTCTCCCTTCCATGTATTCTCTACTTTTATTCCTTCTCTTACTCCTTGGTTGGGGGGGGGGGGGAATGGGATGAGTGGCAGTGCTGGTGGGGAGTTGGGATGAGTGGCAGTGCAGGTGGAGGGTGGGATCAGTGGCAGTGCTGGGGGGAGTTCTGATCAGCCAACTTAGGTGCTCTTGATCAAGGTCATCTGTTGATCTGAGAACTGTAGTGGGGACTTTTAATGGCAACTATAATCACAGGTAGTGTTACTCACTGTGTCTCCGGCTTCATTGTGTCTCCGACTTTGTGGTTTATCATAGCAGTGACACCTATGCCGAAAACAGGAGATTGGGTCTCCTCCAGCCCCTCCCACTTCACATTCCTCACCAGTCAGCTGACCTCTAGTCTCTGCCCCCCAGCCATGCCGTGAACTGAAATGGCGGCTGCAAAGAGGCAGGGTGGGTGGCCGCAGGCTCCAGGAACAGCCCAGCTGGGCGGCCACAGGCTCCAGGAACAGCCCAGCTGGGCGGCCACAGGCTCCAGGGACAGCCCTGCTGAGTGGCCGTGAAAAGGATAGGAGCAAGCCAATGCTGTATCCTGGCCTAGGCCGACAAGGCCCAGGCCTAGGGCAGCACTTTTCAGGGGGAAGCACGAAAAGAGTCCCAGCCAGCTTGCGCTACACTTTTAGTGTAGCACCAGTCTTATGGGGCGGATTGGGCTGATAGGCAAATTGGTCTAGCGCCCCCATAAAGCGGCCTCACTGCTCCCAGTATGTGGGCGATTGGCATTCCGCAACTGTGTGTGTGTGTGTGTGTGTGTGTGTGTGGGGGGGGGGGGGGGGCACCGCTTCTAATTTTGACTGCCCTTTCATCCTGGACCACAAACCTTCCTCACTGTGCTCTATGTTTTCTACTGCACCCTTGGCATGGTTATATCTTCTTAGTCCTCTCCATAAAATTATCAGAAATTTGTGCTTAAAGTAGGACTATAGGCAACACTTTTTTTTTCATTTTGGAAAGAGTAAGAAAGGGCTGTCAGTTTATTTTTTTACCATCCCTGTCCCTTTGCCAACCAGGAAGTGAGAGGAAATCTATGCAAATTAAGGGAATCCATTGCCCCCCCCCCCCCCCCCCCAGAACTAGTGTCCTCACTCAAAAATTTCAGGGGTGGGTCATATTTTAATTAGTGGGTGCACAAATTTAGTCAGGCCTAGGGCAGCACAAAACCTAAATAAACTACTGAAGACAGCGCAGGCTTTAGGAACAGCCTAGGATTCGGTGACCCCTGGCAAATCGTCATTCGACCCACGAGGGGTCCCGACCCCAGGTTGAGAACCAATGATTTAGGAGTTTGTCAGGGTCAGAGTGGCCTTTTTATCTAATAAATTGATTTGGCCCCTATAGAGGGAGGAGCTTTCCTGGGTTGTCAGGAGGTAGCTTGCTGGCATTCTGTACTGCACTTGTTGAGTATAATCACTGCTTGAGCGAGTGGCTGATTAAGGGGTGAGGTAGTGATCCATAGATTGCTCATTCCCTTCTGTATTTGCTGCCAGAATAAAACACAGTGATCACAAGATGTGGTTGATTACCTCTGGTGCCAGGGGAGCCTTGGAGAGGACTGACTTGGCCTCCACAAAGGGCTCATGGTGGTCATTTTGGGGGAGTCTGTGTCTGATTTTACAAAGGACTCTATCCAGATTTTGGCAATCATTTTGGACCTAGAGAGGGGATATAGAGTGCCTTTTCATTTTGGCAAGCCACACAGTGTGAAGAATGTAAGATAGGGACAAACACCTGCTGGCTAGGGAGAGTTAAGCCTAGTACATACGGATGAATGTCAGCTTCAATAGCTAAATGTTCAATAAAAACCTTCTGGCATTCAGCCCATGTGTATGTCAGCTGGCCATTAGGCTGGCTTCTGTTGGATATGCATGCTGGAAAACCAGTGGCCCACCGACTCCAGATCAGCGCTCTCAGCCAATGGCCTGGGGGGGGGAGTCGTCCCCCTGTCAGAACACAATAGCACAGCAGGAGAGATTGCTGTACTAAAATCAGATCGTTAGTACAGTGGCTCCGACCGAAGCTGTCAGTTATTTTTGTTCAACGCACTTAGTTGAACGAAAAAGCAGCATAGGGAAAGGTTCCTGTGGAGGAGGGAGGAGGGAAGGACTTTGCTGCCCAGTCTGCCAGAGGTACATCCTTGCACTCTACATTTCTAGCTCAGTGCCCCATTTGGAGGACTATTGTATAAGCCTCAAGGGTACCTGGTTAAAGGAACACTTTTTTAGCATATTTCAATATAAGTCCTGCACACTTCTATTTCATTGTGATGAAACTGTGCAAGTGGGTTACTGTTCATACTCCTACTTTGGGAAAGCCAAGTCATGGCTCTACCATTTACTATTTATTATATAAACAAGAAAATTCCTAGAAGACACTAGTTCTCTCAGTTTCACTAGTCCCCTTTAAATTACCACCATACACTTTTTGTAAAATACACACGCTAATGCAGCTCTATATTCATTATTAGTTCATTAAATGTATTATTTTTCAATTCAAGTAATATAAATACCTGAACTTACTTGATCTTAGCTTCTTTAATTGACTGTAAAGCAGGCTGTGAGGTGAAGTGGCAGCACTGGGAGCCACTCTAATGTGATGTATGCACATGTGCTGAAAATAATTAAGCTGATAAGGAGAGCTCAGAGTGATAAGACAGAAAACCCAACAAGTCTTCTGATGCTCCTACAGTGTTCAATCAGTAGGATGAGGCAGGGAGATGACTTCCTCTATTCCTAAACCGTAACAGAGAAAGTGATGACACCCACCTTGTTTTGTTATGTGAGTGGGCTGTGTAAATCTCGGGACCAAATAAACAGAAATAATAATTCTTTGGTAGGTAACAATCTCCCATATATACAGTACCTTGAAAAAGTATTTATACCCCTTGAAATTTTCCCCTTTTTATCATGTTACAACCAAAAACGTAAATGTATTTTATTGGGATTTTATGTGATAGACCAACACAAAGTGGCACATAACTGTGAAGTGGAAAGAAAATGATAAATGGTTTTCAATCTTTTTTACAAATAAATATGTGAAAAGTGTGGTGTGCATTTGTATTCAGCCCCCCTGAGTCAATACTTTGTAGAACCACCTTTCCCTGCAATTACAGCTGCAAGTCTTTTTGGGGATGTCTCTACCAGCTTTTCATCTAGAGTGACATTTTTGCCCATTCTTCTTTTCAAAATAGCTCAGGCTCTGTCAGATTAGATGGAGAGCATCTGTGAACAGCAATTTTCAAGTCTTGGCACAGATCCTGAAGTGGATTTAAGTCTGGACTTTGACTGGGCCATTCTAACGCGTGAATAAGTTTTGATCTACCATTCCATTGTAGTTCTGCCTGTATGTTTAGGGTCGTTGTCCTGCTGGAAGGTGAACCTCTGTCCCAGTCTCAAGTCTTTTGCAGACTCTAATGCCACGTACACATGACCATTTTTTCTGTCAGACGGAGTTCCGCTGAAAGATACTTGCGTTCACACGATCACACCAAAGTCCGATCGTTTAGAACGCAGTGACATACAACACGTACGACGGGACTAAAAAAAAGGAAGTTAAATAGCCAGTAGCCAATAGCTGCCCTTGCGTTGTTTTTGGTCCGTCGGAATAGCATGCAGACGAACGGTTTTCCCGATAGGAATTGATTCCGTCGGAAAGATTTAAAACATGTTCTATTTCAAGGTCCGTCAGAATTTTCGAAAGGAAAAGTCAGATGTAGCCCACACACGATCAGAATATCAGATGAAATGATTCCATCTGACCTTTTCTGCTGGAAAGTCTGGTCGTGTATACGCAGCATAAAAGATTTTCTTTTAAGATTGCCCTGTATTTGGCTCCAACTATCTTACATGAACTCTGACCAGCTTCCCTGTCCCTGCTGAAGAAAAGCATCCCCTCAACATGATGCTGCCACCACCATGTTTTACAGTGGGGATGGTGTGTTCAGGGTGATGTGCAGTGTTAGTTTTCCTCCACACATAGTGTTTTGCTTTTAGGCAGTAAAGTTCAATTTTGGTCTCATCTGACCAGAGCACCTTCTTCCACATGTTTTCTGTGTCCCTCACATGACTTCACGCAAACAGCAAACGGGACTTCTTATGGCTTTCTTTCAACAATGGCTTTCTTCTTGCCTCTCTTACATAAAGGCCAGATTTGTGGAGTCCACGACTAATAGTTGTCCTGTGGACAGATTCTCCCACCTGAGCTGTGGATCTCTGCAGCTCCTCCAGAGTTACCATGGGCCTCTTGGCTGTTTCTCTGATTAATGCTCTCCTTGCCCGGCCTGTCAGTTTAGGTAGACAGCCATTTTTTGGTAGGTTTGCAGTTGTGTCATACTCTTTCCATTTACGGATGATCAATTAAACAGTGCTGTGTAATGTCGCGTACACACGATCGGACATTCTGACAACAAAATTCTGGATTTATTTCCAACGGATGTTGGCTAAAACTTGTCTTACATACACATGGTCACACAAATGTTGTCGGAAATTCCGAACGTCAAGAACGCGGTGACGTACAACATTTACAACGAGCCGAGAAAAATAAAGTTCAATAGCCAGTGCGGCTCTTCTGCTTGATTCTGAGCATGCGTGGAATTTTGTGTGTTGGAATTGTGTACACACGATCGGAATTTCCGACAACGGATTTTGTTGTTGGAAAATTTGAGAACCAGCTCTGAAATTTTTGTTGTCGGAAATTCCGACAACAAATGTTCGATGGAGCCTACACACGGTTGGAATTTCCGACAACAAGCTCACATTGAACATTTGTTGTTGGAAATTCCAACTGTGTGTACGGTATGAGATGTTCAAAGCTTGGGATATTTTTTTTATAACCCAACCCTGCTCTAAACTTCGACACAACTTTTTGCCTGACCTGTCTGGTCTGTTTTTTGGCCTTCGTGATGCTATTTGTTCACTAAGGTTCTCTAACAAACCTCTGATGGCTTTACAGAACAGCTGCATTTATACTGAGATTAAATTACACACGTATCCAAAGTTTTTATTGACAATTACATTAGGTTTATGCAAAGAGTCAATATTTGCAGTGTTGACCCTTCTTTTACAAGACCTCTACAATTCACCCTGGCATGCTGTCAATCAACTTCTGGGCCACATCCTGACTGATGGCAGCCCATTATTGCACAATCAATGCTTGGAGTTTGTAAAAATTTGTGGTTTTTTTCACCTGCCTCTTGAGGATTGACCAAAAGTTCTCAATGGGATTAAGATCTGGGGAGTTTCCTGACCATGAACCCAAAATTTAATGTTTTGATCCCCACGTTACTTTATCACTCGTTATCACTTTATCACTCTTACCTTATGACAAGGTGCTTCATCATGCTGGAAAAGGCATTGTTCGTGACTATAAGTTTTCTTGGATGGTTGGGAGAAGTTGCTCTCAGAGGATGTTTTTGTACCATTCTTTATTCATGGCTGTGAGTAAGCCCACTCCCTTGGCTGAGAAGCACCCCTGCACATGAATGGTCTCAGGATGCTTTACTGTTGGTAGGACACAGGACTGATGGTAGTGCTCACCTTTTTTCTTCTCC
Organism: Lithobates clamitans; assembly: GCA_037952925.1. Lineage (NCBI taxonomy): Eukaryota > Metazoa > Chordata > Amphibia > Anura > Ranidae > Lithobates > Lithobates clamitans. Next base: position 2,262,345 of record JBBGZY010001323.1, on the reverse strand, counting down.
GTTTTTTTTCTGATGCCCCAAACAATAGGAAAGGGGATTCATCAGAGAAAATGACTTTACCCCAGTCCTCAGCAGTCCAATCCCTGTACCTTTTGCAGAATATCAGTCTGTCCCTGATGTTTTTCCTGAAGAGAAGTGGCTTTGCTGCCCTCCTTGACACTGGGCCATCCTCCAAAAGTCTTCACCTTACTGTGCATGCAGATGCACTCACACCTGCCTGCTGCCATTCCTAAGCAAGCTCTGTACTGGTGGTGCCTTGATCCCGTAGATAAATCAACTGTAGGAGCCGGTCCTGGTGCTTGCTGGACTTTCTTGGGTGCCCTAAAGCCTTCTTCGCAAATGCAGTGGAAATGTTTTTTTATGGTATTAAGTTAATTTTTATGACAAAGAGGGACTTTGCAATCGATTGCAATTAATCTGATCATCACTCTTCATAACATTCTGGAGTATATGCAAATTGCCATCATAAAAACTGAGGCTGTGAAAAAAAACAGGGAACGGGGAGAGAGTAGGAAAGGAACCCCAAAGGGTTAGGAAAAGGAAACTTCAAAGAGGAACACCCAGATTATGAAAAAATGTTAAATAGAATTCTTGCTCTGATGAAATCCGCTTGCCGAATGAAACGCGTCAGCTAGACGCCCCTGTCTTCACAGTGCCCACCACAGACCTGTCGCCCCCTCATCTCCCACTACTCCTGTCCTGGGAACAGTTAATCTAAGATGAACACGGACGGCCACACTGATCCCCACTAATGACTGCAGCCTAAACAGCCAGCACTCTCCACGGATGAGCTGATTTTCAACTCTTTTGAATGAACTTGCTCTGAGCTCAGCTATCCTGATGGAGACTTACAAACCTGAATGGAACTACTAGGCCCTCACACACCTGGTGACCAGAGTACCGCTAATTTGAACTCAGCTTCCACCTGGAGCCCAATCACACTGGCTTCGATCCCAGTGCTGCACGGCTGGTGTGTGCGTCTCTGCCTGTGAGCTGAGCAGTTCGGTCCCGGTGAAGCCGGCGACTACCCCTACATGGACCAGTAGGTCTTTAATGCTGATATTGTTTGGATACAGCCAGCTTGAATTATTATCTAAAGGGATGTCAGTCTCTGGATGATTATCACATCACTCACCTAAGTACATGCAAGGGTGTGTATAAGCCAGCCCATTCACACTTCATTATTTAGGACTGCCCTGGAAGCCCTCCGTGTGTTCTTTCATCTGCTCCCCCCCTTGCTTACTGCATCGAGGCAGGTATCGCACCAACTGGTGCACAAACTAAGGCTGCTCTCAATAACTGAAGTCTAACTATTTAGGGTGCTGAATTTTGTAGCAGCTAATCACTTATATTATTTGTCTTCAGATCTTATTGCTAGCTGGCAACTAGTGGGTGAATGCTTGAATGACTGAGGGATGCAGTTTGTGGTGATCATCTGTTACATGATAACGTTATCATTCATTTTAATTGTGTGGTGGACATAGGTGTGCACAGCCTATTGCATTAGGGTGTGCACCCCAAAGCTCAAACACACATGTGCGTGTATGTATGTATGTATGTATGTGTATATGTATATTACATACACACACACACACACACTCACTCTTATGGCAGAGCCGATGCAGTTAAAGAGAGGTATGGTAGCACTTTATTAATGGTAGAACTGGTCAGAGGGAGATATTTCCCATCTCCCCGCCGGCACACAGAGTGATAATGCTAATGCGCTTGGTGTGATTAGGGTGTGCCCAGGCACACCTGACACACCCCCTGCGCACGCCTATGGCGGTGGAGGTATTGTGGTAATTAATTATATTTATTGTCGGTGGAATTCTTTGTTTTTTCGAATAAAGAATTCTATTTAACATTTTTGCATAATCTGGGTGTTCCTCTTTGAAGAATCCTTTTCCTAACCCTTCGGAGTTCCTTTCCTACTCTCTCCTCGTTCCCTGTTTTTTTTTCACATAATTGGTCTGATTCAGAGGAACGTGCCTTAACAGCCATACTATTTATTAATTTGGGCTATAGGCACTAGGCCCCCTGTCCCTGGATGGGCGTAGTGTTAATATAACAATTACTTTCTTGAAGATATTGCTACACTCCCCTCCATGGGGACAACTTCTACAGACAGTGTCCCCCTGACTACCCAACCCGTTTTTTCTATATGAAAACTGAGGCAGCAGACTTTGTGAAAATTAATATTTGTGTAATTTGTAAAACTTTTTGCCACGACTGTAGAGGTCAGCCTTATTAACTTTGCGAGAGCCTACATTAAGTAAATATCTGAACCAGCCTTTTTTCAACCAGGGTTTTTTCAGAGGTTGTTAGGGGCTCCTTGAGCAATGAGCATTGTCTGCCTCTCAGATAAGTAACCACTGACACCAATGATCTTTTTAGCTGTCTGTATAGGGGGATTCTTGACAATGACCACAAATGTAAGGGACATTATTTCCATTGATCACACTTATGTACAGTAAGCTGTAGATACAATATCTATTAGCAGGGATTCTCTGTGCCCAGAAAGTTATTTCAAGGGTTGCTCTGTGTTGGTTGAGAAAGGCTGATCTGGACAGTCACCCAACTTCCACTAAAAATAACCAGAACAGGTTTGAAACTAATCAGCAAGGATATCCTTTAAAATATAAAATGAGTCTAAACAGCAACGGATATCCCTTAAAACATTCAATATAAATTATTCTGTTTGGTGGAGTAATTGTTTTCAAAGGAAGCTGTCATTTTTGGCTGTGTTGTACTTTACAGACCATCTATTAATAAAAATGTTTTCAAGCCGATAGTGCCAATTTATAAAATTGAGGGGTTTTTTTTTACATGCAGCATGTCCTTGGTTTTATCAGTCCTCTACATGATGTTTGGCTGTTTCAACCTGAGAAGGGAGACTTCCATTGTTTTTTGAACAACAATTTATCAGTTCTTCCCTTTAAAATGTATCTAAACTCTACCTGCTAGCTGGACACCTGCCACACCCGAGCTCAGTACACACTAAAACCTCGTACACACCACCCGCTGGGTTAAATGAAAAAAACTGACAGCTCCAGTCGGAGCCGCTGTACTAACATTCCAATGTCTCTCATGCTGTTCTATTGTGTTCTGACAGGGAGGCGCCCCCTGGTTTTCCAACATGCTCGTCTGACAGAAGCCGGCCAAACTGGACCAGCTGCCGAAGGACACAGCGATCACAGATCATTGCGAAATCCCGGGAGGACGTCATGTGATGCTCTCCGGGTAATGTACCACCGCGCTGTAGCCATCATTCGGCTATAGCAAGGCTGTGAAAAGGTTAAATTCCATTTGGTGAGAATTTAATCTAAATCTGGTATGGATGTCAAGGGGGACCCTACCTTTGGGTCTGGTTTTTATTATAAGGGGGATTAACAAGGAAAAAAAACGCGCTAGGTCAAAAATTATATATACATTGAAACATATGTGAAAAATAAATTGAAAATTCACAATAACTGTAAAACAGAAAATGTAGTCCAAAAAGCAGCAGCTCAATATGTGTTAACACAAATAAACTGTATAGAGGAGAAAATAAGCTGCGCTATTAAATGGAAAGTCCATACAATTGCTCATTGATAAACGGTGACCAATTCAATCTAATGACGAACACCAGGGTGAATCAAAAGATATATCAAACGTGCCACCACCTTAAGGCCCCTTTCACACTGGGGCGGTGGGGGCGTCGGCGGTAAAACAGCGCTATTTTTAGCGCTGTTTTACCGTCGTTTTTGCGGCTGTATTCGGCCGCTAGCGGTGTGGTTTTAACCCCCGCTGGCGACCGAAAAAGGGTTAAACCCGCTCGTACAGCGCGGCTATAGCCGCGGTATTACCGCGGTATAGCCGCGCTGTCCCATTGATTTCAATGGGCAGGAGCGGTTTAGGAGCGGTAAACACACCGCTCCTTCACCGCTCCAAAGATGCGGCTCGCAGGACTTTTTTTACTGTCCTGCCAGGGCACCGCTTCAGTGTGAAAGCCCTCGGGCTTTCACACTGAACAAACAGCGGAGGCTGTTTAGGGGCGGTTTGCAGGCGGTATTTTTAGCGCAATAACGCCTGCAAACCGCCCCAGTGTGAAAGGGGCCTAAGAAAAGCCTGCTTACCAGCTGGCAGGCAAAATCGGGCAGTTGGCTTATACCCAGCCAGGGCCTTTACTTGTAAGGAAGATCCGCTGATAGACTGGAGGTTGGATGATTAGATGATTGGATGAATACCCAGACCACTCCTGACACCACACGACCTTACACAGACCACGAGACCCAGCCATATACAGAGGAAGAAAAGCCATCCATAGCGTGATACTGTCACAACTAATAATTTAATACAAGATAATGCACTTACATAAAAATAAAACTTCACATGTAAAAAGCAGAGCCGGCCGGCTGCAAACGATATCCCATCCTCCTAACGCAGGAGCGTGGTGACGTCAACACGTGTCCTCACCCAGGAGGACGGGATATCGTTTGCAGCCAGCCGGTTTTGCTTTTTAAATGTGAAGTTTTATTTTTATGTAAGTGCATTATCTTTTATTAAATTATTAGTTGTGACAGTATCACGCTATGGATGGCTTTTCTTCCTCTGTATATGGCTGGGTCTCGTGGTCTGTGTAAGGTCGTGTGGTGTCAGGAGTGGTCTGGGTATTCATCCAATCATCTAATCATCCAACCTCCAGTCTATCAGTGGATCTTCCTTACAAGTAAAGTCCCTGGCTGGGTATAAGCCAACTGCCCGATTTTGCCTGCCAGCTGGTAAGCAGGCTTTTCTTAAGGTGGTGGCACGTTTGATATATCTTTTGATTCACCCTGGTGTTCGTCATTAGATTGAATTGGTCACCGTTTATCCACGAGCAATTGTATGGACTTTCCATTTAATAGCACAGATTTTTTTCCCCTCTATTATAAGGGGGAACCCCACAAAAAACAGGAAGAGGAAGTGTGGTGTTCCCCTAAAAAATCCATACCAGACCCCTACCTGAACATGTAGATTGGAAAGCCAGGAAAGGTGGTAGATGAGTGGGCAAGCCCCCCTTCTTAAACTATACCAGGGCCACATGCATTTAACGGGGATGGTACCTTGTCCCTATGTTGATTAGAACAAGGCACTCTTACCCACAACCATAGTCTAGTATTTGTGGGGGCAGGGCTGCCATCAGGGGGTACAGCCCATACACTTGTAAGGGGCCTGAGTGTGTGGAAGGGTCTGGCCGACTGGCAGGGATGTAAGAAGGTAGGGGTGAGTGCAGAGGAGCTCCGTGAATGCTTCTGTATGTGTGTGAGTCGGCAGCTGCTGTTCTGTGTCATTAACCACTTGCTTACTGGGCACTTAAACCCCCCTCCTGTCCAGACCAATTTTCAGCTTTCAGCGCTGACGCACTTTGAATGACAATAGCGCGGTCATACAACACTGTACCCAGATTAAATTGGGTTTGATCAGATGTTTTAGAGGCCAGTGGAGAGATATGGGTGCCTCCTAGACCCAGATCTCTCCATAAAGAAGACCTGCCCATGCTATCACACCGGATGTTGTTCATCTCTTGTGATAGCAATAAAATGGATTTTAAAAACAAAGGTACCTTGAAAAAAAATGTAAAGCCTCCCCGTTGTAAATATGAATGTGCATGTCAGTCTCGCAAGCATATGTAAATGGAAATCGCACCACACATACTAATTAACTTCAAGTGCAGGCCAGTCAAGTTCCTCCACTCCAAACTCTCTCATCCATGTTTTTAGGGCCCTTGCTTTGTGCACTGGTGTGCAGTCATGTTGGAACAGGAAGGGTCATCCCCAAACTGTCCCCACAAAGTTGGGAGCATAAAATTGTCCAAAATGTCTTGGTATGCTGACGCCTTAAGAGTTCCCTTCATAGGAACTACGGTGTCAAGCCCAACCCCTGAAAAACAACCCCACACCATAATCCCCCCTCCACCAAATTATTTGGACCAGTGCACAAAGCAAGGTCCATAAAGACATGGATGAGCAAGTTTGGGTTGGAGGAACTTGACTGGCCTGCACAGAGTCCTGACCTCAACTCGATAGAACACCTTTGGGATAATTTAGAGCAGAGACTGTGAGTCAAGCCTTCTTGTCAAACATCAGTGCCTGGCCTCACACATGCGCTTCTAGAAGAATGGTCAAACATTCCCACCCTCCTAAACATTGTGGACAGCCTTCCCAGAAGAGTTGAAGCTGTTATAGCTGCAAAGGGTGGGCCAACTCAGTATTGAACCCTATGGACTAAGACTGGGATGTCATTAAAGGTCATGTGCGCGTAAAGGCAGGCGCCCCAATACTTTTGGTAATATAGTGTATGAGGTATTGCTGCAAACTTTAGAGTGAGAGCAGTAATTCTAGCCCTAGACCTCCTGTGTAACTCTAAACTGGCAACATATAAATGCTTGTAAACATTGCCAATGGATAATTTAATGTACCTTAGCTTGTGGCCATTCCACGGGCATGCGCAATTTTAAAGCGTGACATGTTTGATATCTATTTACTCAGCGTAACATCATCTTTTTATATTTTACCAAAAATTGGGTATTATATTGGGTTTGTGTTCATTTAAATTCATTAAAGTTTTTTTCCTGAAAATTTGTGTTTAATTAACCACTGAGTAAATATTGTGTGACAGAAAAAATTGCAACACCTACCATTTTATTCTCCAGGGCCTCTGCCCAGGACATTAAAATGTGGGTTCTAAGTAATTTTCTAGAAAAAAATGCTGATTTTTACATACATGTGAGAAATGTCAGAATTGGCCTGGGGATCAAGTGGTTAACAAGAAAAAGTTCCACAATGTAGATCCACCATCAAACGCTTTATCCAGTGCTAACCAGCCTGCCAACATCCAATTCTGTGTCTTCACTTGCACTTAATGACATCTCCCTGTCCCTGCCGCTAAAGTGAACAAAGGGGCGAGTTCTCCTGGGTAATGCCATTGACCAAATATGAACATGACCATATCTGACTAGTGACAACACATGGATTCTTGTGACATTCTAAATCAAATATGGTCAAATCCATGTTTTATTTATTTATTTTGCACAACACCCCCCCCCCCCCATCTCCCCCCGCCCTTTCGTTTACATTTGACTGTCAGCTGGGAATTCCAAAGCTGAATGGGCTGGGTGAGGATGAGTCATGGTTGTTGTGATGCTGGCAGCTGCTGCCTTCCTAGCAACCAGCCTGTGAGGAAACTGTCACATTTAACCTCAGGAGTTTTACTGCTAAATGTATCAGTTCCAGCTGCTGCCAGAAGGTATGGCACGACTGAACACCAATTTAGTGCCAAAACTCTAAGGAAGTTAAATTTTGTTGGAACCGATGTTTGAACTGAAATTGCAAAAATATCTCACTCAACATAACAATTCTCCCTCTTACTCTCCTCTCTTCGCCCTCCCAATTTCCCCCTACCATCTCTATTGAGGTAAACTAGTCGGGTTGGCTGATCTGAACTGAAAAGTTTACGGTGGGCATTAGATTATGTGCTGTCAGGGCGAAAAAATCATTTCCATTAAACCAACCTCTAAAGTCTGTGGTCAGCTTAACGCATCAACAATCCCTGAAATAAAATTTTAGCCATATAGTGAATGTATCAATGTCATTTAGTCAGACCTGGCAAGTCAACCTATGCAGACAGGGAGAAAAGTAAAGTGAGCAATAGAAGATCTTATAATTACCAGTGATGCTCTCAGCTGCAAGTGTTGCTTGCAATTTTTTAGGTTGTTTCTGAACTTCTAGAAGGTAAAGTAAATGCCTCTGGTGGTTAGAGGTTCTTCAAAAACTGTGTCATTAGCGAAGGTATTGGCTAAGGTGGTTTCATCCACCATAGTTCCTCCTTCTGGAATAAGCATTACATAAAGTTTGTAAAGTTCTGCAATTGGGTAAATGGAGCTAGTAAAGGAAATTAGAGAGCAGGAGAATTGGCTGGCAAGTTACTTGGCCTTCCCTAAATCTTGCAACAGCTAGGTACTACTGACCACCATTGTAGGTTCCACTATATCAGTTTATATTGTTTTTTCTTGTCTACAAACTTTTATTTAGAGAAATATGGTGGTACAAAAGAATATTGCATATCAAGTATACATTAAGTGATACATTGTAAAAATGTATTCAATAGGTTATAAAATAGCATTCTAATTAGAGAAAAATCAGTATTAGTAGTACATTTTTTCATATCACGTTAGTTTAGATTGTGGTTTAGTCAAAAACATTTATATTTAGGTCATAAAGTGGTATAATGTATTTATATCTAGCATTTAACGTATATCCTTATGTTGAATATTAGATTTATAAAATTAATTGTCTATGGACAAAATATGTGAAAAGGATCCAGAAGATAGACAACCTCTGAAACATGTTGATGGTACAGATGGAAAATGGCGTGCAATTAAGTGGGTGTAAGGTACCATCTTGTAAAGAGTTTAACAGCGGTTTCTCTTGCTATAAGTGATCTAGTACACTTATGAAGGTTTGTGATACTGGTGTACCATACTTCAGTGGAGAGGGATATATTACAGTCAGATTCCCATTTTACCATGTAAGGCAATTTTCCCTGTGAATCAAAATGCACTAAGTAATAGTATATTTCTGAAACCAGACCTCTACCCCTTGGATTTCTTAAACGTATCATTTCGTAGAATGTGGGTGTGTCTATAGATATGGTTTGGTAATGAGTATTGTAAAAGTGTCTGATTTGTAGAAATTTGCAATGTTCAGTATTTGACATTTGATATTTTGTCTTTAGGGAATTATGTAAATATAGAATTTTCGAAGAATTTATGTAATGATATAAGGACATTCTTGATCCACCAGGAAAAGCTATCCAAAATATGTATTCCTAGAGGGAATTTTGGGTCCCCTAAGAATGTTGCATGTGGTGGAGTTCTTGAGATTAAATTGTATTTCTTTTTATATAGTCTCCATAACTGTTGTGAATGGAGGACCAATTGATTAAGCGATTTTAGATTGTTTTGTGGCATGTTCTTTACAACTCTGCAGACTCATTGATTGTGGATTCACGAAGAATCTGCTTTAGTAAAAAGTACTACATTAAGGAAATGCTGCCCACATTCAACATACTCTGGACTTTAAAGTGTATCTCAAAACAGTTTTTTTTCTCTTTTTGGACAGAGTCCAGAGATTATCCTTCATGTTGCTGTCCTTTAGACATAACAGGAAGTGTATCACTCCAAAGTGAACTAGATCTTACTCAAGTTGTCACTGGAACAATTATTCCCCCTGGAAAGTTCCCCACACGTACTGCTCCATGACTTCTGTAAAATTTAGGATTTCTCTTCACCTTTTATCCAATTAGGGGGTAAGTATAAAAGTTCTATTGCTGAGACCGTTTATCTGCATTTTCCCTCAACTGGACAAGGTTTCTTTGAAGTGGACCTTATATGCCAAACAGAAGATCTGCTTTTTTGCAAACCCCCTGCCCAAACAAATTGCTTTAAAAATGACATTTATAACCAAAAATTACTCCTCTCTATGACACTTCCAGAAGGCCAGTGCCACGCCTTACTGTTGACTTCTGTGACTTCTGGGCATGCACTTTTGCAACTGTCTGGAATGCATTTTGGGGGGTATCATGGTCACAGTTCTGCAGGAAGGCATGGTGACATCACCTGTGCCTCTCTGAAGCACTAAAGCCTGACGTCGAGGTCGTTTTTTACAGGTGATCCGTTTGTTTACAGATAGCTTTATAAAGCAATCTGTGTTAGGGGGCAGAGGCATGTAAAAAAGTGGACCTCCGGTTTGGCATTGAACTGCTGGCCGGCGATTTCTGGACAGTAGATCTAAGGCATCATAGAGGCTTTCTTACCTGTGAAATAACATGCCATGAAGGAAGAACACTTTAACCTACAAAAATGCTTGGATTGTTTCAGGGAAAGATGCCTGTTGACGTTATGAACCTTTAATATATGATGTTTGAACCTAACCTATATGTAGCACCCCCTAGCATTGCGAGAGTGCTAAAGGTTAGATTTTGTTTAAGTGTAGAGAAATTTGTGCAGGCTTGGCTGACAGCCAAGCCTGTCTGTGATTTTCTTGGGTTGGGCAGAGATCCAGGGAGAGCTGGGTGACTTACATGCAGCATCACTGAGACCTCCCCCTTATTTCTAGAATGTACTGGAACCTTCTAGAAAGATGGGAGGGGAAGTAAGGTGGAGCTGCATTAAGTATTCTGAGTGCCCTGAAAAATCCCCAACCTGGGTTGGCAGGGGGCAGGCCCCCTCAGCCCAGCTGGGGAGGAGAGTTTGGGTGGAATCTGGAGATGGAGTGTTAGGGTGTCTTGACCTTTGAGGGAGCTCCCCAGTCTGGGGGGGAGTGGCCTTGGGTCTGGGCTCGGGTGCGGACGGGACCTTCCTAAATCCACAGAGGTGTCCTAGCCAGGAGGCACTGGGAGCAAGGAGGACTGCGGGAGAACACTGCCAGGCAAGTCACCAGGAGAACAGGAACAGCCAGAAGGGCTGGTGAGTGACACACAGTGAGGAGGACTGGGAGGCACGCCTTAGAGGACTGGGATGGAGCAGTCTGGGATGGGTGCAGAGCCGGTCAGGAGGACTGTAGGGGCACGGGCAGTGGAAAGGGGCAGCTGCAGCCAGGTGGGCTGGCAGTGGGTGAAGAGGTGGTACTGGGAGCAGTAGTCACATGTAGGACAGCTAGCACCAAAGATTTATATTCTGCTACACCAGAGGGGCCCTCGGTCCCTGCCTGCAAAGTGCAATTCCATTAGACCCAGCTGAGATTGTGCTGGGCCTGAAACCTGTGCTAGCTGGTCCTGGGAGTGATAGTCTGCAAGCAAGTGTATTTGGAAGAAAAATTGTATATAGTTAAGTCCCTACAACATTTCTTCAATCAAGTGGGCATCCCATATGTACCCTGTACCCTATCCCCATCAAAGTTCTATTCCCCTAATAAAACAAAAAGAAAATACAAAGTGCAGGGACTGCTTCTTAACTCGATGTGTCTGGAAATTCGTGTGCCTGGCTGTGCAGGGTGGGAGACAAACCACATTCACCAGCGGCCCCTATGGGGGTAGCGCTACATATAATATTTTAGAAAATGAAATCAAACCATATTTGGGTCATGTTATACAGGCATGAACTAAAAATATTCACATCACAATGGTGGTATTGAAAACTTGAGTACACGTACAATCATTGATGGTAATATGACGAGAACAATATGGTTAACGTCTCCCACTAGATTCTCATTTGCATATTTCAGTACATGGGGGGAAAATTAGAAAGGTATGTGTGTTTATCAGAAATCGCCCTATTCTACAACAATCTGTCGACATTTTATGCAGGAAGGAAATCTACATTGATTGCCATTGATTAGATTTGCACAGGAAAATCTTTTATAATTCCAGGCCAAGGAAAACAGAGCCCTGGGGGGCTTTCTAATTACAGAAATCTCATTAGATTCATTCATTGCATTACTTTATCTGGATTAGCACAAGAACAGCTAGGGTAATCAGGTACTGCTGCAAAGAAACGAAAGCACAATAACATTTTTTAAAGTAAACCTTAAGGATTACTATGCCTTAATAACCAAAGATCACCAACAACGGTCAGCCTGTATGATGCCAATGCAAAAGCTAGTACCATTTAAAAGTAGAAAATGTACATTCAGCTACCTAGTCTGTACAGGGCTAGCACATTATTTGCATCCTCCATTTCTGTATTTGGCTCGATTAACATCTATGCATGTTGCTTTTGAGCGCATCTGCAGTGCTTTTTGCTGTGCTTTCTGAATTTTTGTAACTGTGTTTTTACAGCGATTTTGGCGCGATTTGCGCTTTGTCTGGGTTTTTTTTAACATTCACTGTATATAGCTGGTTGCTAAGGAGCAGGTTGGGAAGCCGACCGCTGCGTCCTTAACAATCGATGTCCTTCCCTGCTGACAGCTAAATTTAAGAAAAAAAAATTGCTGGCTAAACAAATTCACGAAAAAAACGGTCTGTATGGATTAGGAGGGGACACCCCATGCCAAAAGAATGCCGTGAGGTCCCCCCCAAAATTCATACCAGACCCTTATCCGAGCATGAAGCCCAGTAGGTCAGGAAAGGGAGGGGACAAGCGAGCGCCCCCCCCTCCAGAACCACACCAGGCTGCATGCCCTCCACATGGGGGGGTGGGTGCTTTGGGGCAGGGGGGGGCCAGTTTTTGACAAGTCCTTTATTTAATAAAATAGCTCAGAGCTGTCTTCTCACGAGCTGTCTTCTACCACCACCGTCTCTCCCGGTGCTGTCTTCTCCATGAGCCGTCTTCTCCCGCAGCCGTGTCTCCCGCCGTCGCCTTCTCCTGGAGCTGTCTTCTCCCGCGCCACTGAGAAGACAGCTCGGAGCTATTTTTTTAATAAAGGACTTGTCAAAAAAAAACGGCTCTTGTTTTTGTTTTACATTTCACTGCTTTTTTGGTGACAGGGTACGATGTACCCGATACCCATTCACATGGGAGGGGCGGGATTTAGGGGTCCCCTTGTTAAAGGGGGCTTCCAGAAATTCCGATAAGCCCCCCAGACTCCGAAAACCACCAGCCAGGGTTGTTAGGAAGAGGCCCTTGTCCCCAAAGCACCCCCCCCCCATGTTTAAGGCATGCCGCCTGGTATGGTTCGGGGGGGGTGCTCACTTGTCCCCTCCCTTTCCTGACCTACCGGCTGCATGCTTGGATAAGGGGCTGGTATGGATTTTGGGGGGGACCCCATGCCATTTTTTAAAAAAATTTAGCGTGGAGGTGTCCCCATAGAGCTTCAGGCCTGATTCACGCCTATGCAGATTGCAGTTTGCATATTGCAGGTGCATTTTGCGTTATTCAATACAAGCTTTTGATCCATTGAAGTCTATGGAACCAAAAACCAGAAAAAGTCCCTGGCCCCTTTCATAAAATGCACAGATGTGAACTACATCCATAGGAAACCATGTTAAATGGACTGTAATGTGTTTCTGCAAAACTAAAAACGCACTAAAAAATGCATAGGTGTGAACCAGGCCTTAGTTAGATGTCCCCCCTCTCATCTCCATAATATAAGAGGGAGGAGTTCTGTTGTCCAGCAGAGGACAAGGCAGGTAGGACTGATAACACTGCTTGGAAGTTCGATGTAGTGGAAAGTGTTGTCAGCTCACTGCAGGAAGTTAGGAGCTGATTGGTGTTCTGCAGCATTTTTCAAATAAGATGAAGAAATGCATATGTTCTGCATTGCCCATACATATAAAGGTACTTTACTTTGATTACACAGTATGTCTTATTTAAAGGAAATCTGTCATAAGAGCATGCTCTTCTGGAAATGGTAGGTGCCTGGCTGTCATGCTGATCTGTTTCCATGATTTTGAATACATTGACTTGGAATATGTATGCAGATCAACACATCTAATAAATGAGAAATAATCAAGCATAAAAGATTGATACCTCCCCCCTAGCGCTCATGAAATCACAAAATAATGTTACAAAATAATGTTTCAAAACAACATAAGCAGCCGCTATAACAATAAATCAATAATCACAAAATATGCTACAGAAAAAACTATAACATTTAGCAGCGCTAGACAATCACAATGATGATTGAAATAATAGTGTCCAGTTTATGAATATATTGTGAATAATGGATTGTCCATCAGAAAAAAGTTCATACGGGGTTAAATCCAGCTGAATACCATCACCACATTGCAGTTGTTGGAGTATATCCTGTATCATAATATCTTCACCTTTGATGGCTCCCATTTCCTCCAGGTGCAGGGAGTGATGATGGGGACTTGCTGTGCCCCATCCTACGCAAACCTGTACCTGGGGGAATGGGAGACCACATTTCTTAATGATGAGGACTTATCGATGTATACGAACCACTTTCTTTTGTGGTTCCGATACATCGATGACATTTTCACCATCTGGGACGGCCCCTTAGAGCTCTTACATTCGTATCTAGAATGTATGAACAAAAACCGCTTCAATCTCACCTTCACGATGTCATCGAATCGCAGTGAGATTCCTTTTTTGGATGTTATGGTTTCTAGGAGCAAGGATGGTGGACTCAACAGTGGCCTTTATCGGAAGGCCACTGCGGGCAATACCATCTTGCATGCCTCTAGTTTTCATCCACGAAGTCTTATCAAATCTATACTGTATAGTCAGTACCTCAGGGTGCGTAGAAACTGTACTGACGAAGCGACTTATAAAGCTGAAGCAGACAATTTACGTGAAAGACTCCTAAGAGGCTACTCATGCACTTTCCATAAAAAAGGCATATAGACGGGCCACTATGCACACTCGACATACACTTATTTACTCACAAAAGCACAGGAATCAGGATAATCCCCTGCGCATCATTACCAATTACTGCAACCAACATACAGAAGTCAGAAGAATTGTGTCCAAATTTTTAGCACGTTCTAACTATGGACCCAAATTTGAGTAGACTCCTCCCCGAGAGTCCACTCTTCACGTTCAGGAGGGCCACGTCAGTGGCCTCCAGATTGGTCAGGAGTGAATTCAAGGGAGACAAGTTTGCTGAGCATTGCAAGTATAGGGGTTCTTTCATTTGTGGGGCCTGTGGGTACTACAAATTCATGCATACCATTAAAAACCCGACTTTACCTGATGGCAGTACCTTCAAGCCTAAACATTTTGCCAACTGTAAGACCAAGGGTGTTGTGTACATGCTCCGTTGTGACTGCGGGTGCTTCTATGTCGGGAAGACCAAACTAGAGTTTTGGCATAGGGCATACCATCACATCCGGAGCATGCAGACATGTGATCCCGATTTACCACTGGGTAGGCATACCACCTTGGTTCAATAGGGGATATTTCCAAAAACCTAATATTTGATTTTGGATCGGGTACACCCCAGTCCGAGGGGGGGGAGACTGGAACAAGGATCTCCTCCAGCTCGAACTGAGGTGGATCTATAACCTGCAAGCTACAAAGCTCCCTGGACTCAACGACGCAGTATGCTTTAAGCCATTCCTGGAGGGCTTTGACTCCGGGGGCATGGAGAGATAGGGTCTCTTCGAGTTCTTCCTTTGCCCTTATCCTCTTCCTTTATCTTCTCTATAGCCATCCTTGGTTTGACCTCTGTTCCTGTCACGTACCTGGTAGGTGGAGCCTGGAATGCAGAGAACGGCCTCTTGTATGCCTCCGACTTAAGAACCCCTGAAGGTGTGAACAGGGACTCGAAAGTACAGAGGGGCACAAGTGCCTGACTGGAACACTGAAGTAGAAGGCAGGATCCTGTAGTCATCAGGGAGGTGCACTGTAGTCCTGTAGCAGGTTGCAGACAGCACGGAGGTGCACTGTAGTACTGTAGCGGGGTGCAGGTAACAGGGAGGTGCACTGTAGTCCCGTAGCCGGATGAAGACAGCAGGGAGGTGCACTGTAGTCCTGTAGCAGGTTGCAGACAGCAGGGAGGCGCACTGTAGTACTGTAGCAGGATGCAGATAGCAGGGAGGTGCACTGTAGTCCTGTAGCAGGTTGCAGACAGCAGGGAGGTGCACTGTAGTACTGTAGCAGAATGCAGATAGCAGGGAGGTGCACTGTAGTCCTATAAGTAAGTAAGGAACAAGCCAAGTAAGTACTAGATACAGGAAAACTGGTAACAAGGTAGCAGGGGTCTCAGGAAACGCTGTAGACCGGACAGCAAGGCAGCATTGGAACAGTCTTCCTTAAATAGCCTATCTTTGGCGCCAAGTGTTGTTCCTATTGGCACTATTGCGCATGCGTGTACGCCGAATGGCGCTTCTATGCACAGGCATTCGTTTAACCCTCAATCTGCTGGGATAACTGCAAGAGGGCTTTTCCTGACAGTTCCTATGTTCCCCTTTTTCTTTGTAACAAATGTTGGTCTCCGCTGCCTTACCTTTACACAATGCAATATATGAATATAAGTTTTTGACCCCTTAGGGTCTTTATTTACTTTCTTTTTATATGTAGTTATTGTAGGTGTACAACTTTTTAGCAGAACTGGGACCCTCTATTTTAACATAGGTGACTCATCTGACTGTATATATTATTCTCTCTCCCATTATTGGTCTCCCTGTGTAACGGTTTCATGGGTGTCTCCACTGCATGCGATTCACTTGCGCTTAATTTGTTTTTTGTTACACATATATATTATTATTATGGATTCAATGTATGCATTTAACCTAACCATTATTCCGTTTTGTAGATTCTACTTTTCCATTCTTCCTGTGGGATATACAATTGTGAGATGTTATCTCCATGGGCGCTGAATTCTGTGTGCAGACCCGGCACGGCAAAGATGTTCCCTTTGGGGACACCATGGGAGGAGCTGCTATCATGGACGCTCCTCCATCCCGGCCCTGAATCAGTCTTTGACTATCTCCAGGGAGTGTTTGCCGTGCCGGTGTTCTGCCGAATAAGTTCCGCTCGGCGGATAAGTTCCTCACTGTACTGCGCATGCGCAGTACGATCCGGCGGAAATAGCCGAAGCGGAACAGCTGAAAATCAGCTGTACACGGCGCCTGTAAGAGGGCCCCTCGCGGGCTCGCTTCGCTCGCCACGCTTCGCTCGCCACGCTTCGCTCGCCACGCTTCGGGCACGGCCTCGCTGCGCTCGGCACTTTTAGATTCCCCCTCCAGGTCCACTTGGATGGTGGGGAAGGAATCTGGACCCAGAGCGCAGGCGCCGTGTACAGCTGATTGAAGCGTTTGAGCTTCGGCTATCTCCGGCGGCTGACAGTAGTTGGTACTGCGCAGGCGCTGCGCCTGCGCAGTACAGGGGAGGAACTTATCCGCCAAGGGAACATTCTCGGCAAGACACCGGTGGGAGTGGGCTGCGGCGCGTCACTCCGCGGCGCAGCGGCGTGACGTATGCCCGTGCTTGCGTTCCAGCTTGACTGGCGCACGTGCGCAGTGCGTCGTCGGGGCTGACGTCGCGGGGAGGCGAGGCGCAGCTGACACTCAGGGGGCCCATTGGCGGGATGGGAATGACACACACCCCCATCGGGCTGACTACCAGTCAGCTGATGGGGGTTTGGATGGGATGGGCTCTGGACATACCCCTTCTCCAGCTGATTCCTTTATTGAATCAGCTGGCGGCTCGTCCTCATGGGATATAAATAAGCCAGCTCATTCTTTCTGATCTTCAGGTTGGATTGGGATGCTCAGTCTGTACTTGTCGATCTGGCTGCCCAAGTAAGTAAAGTTTTTAAACCCTCTGGTTGTATTTAGGCTATTCATCTTCCTAATCATCTATGCCTTTCTGGGGTGTTTGCCTGTTTTTTTTCTCTCTTACTTACTGCACTTTGTCTGCCTCAACCAGGTGTTATTATGCCCTTTTATAACTAGGCTCCCCCATCTTCCTACAGCATTTTGGTTCCAAGTCCAGACTCCCAGTTTCCCTCTTACTTGACCAGCTAAAGGACACATCTTTGAACATTTGTAATAGGTAGGTCCCTCTCTTTGTCTTTCACATATTGGTCCCATTTTGACAAACCTTTTAGGATTAGACACCATAAATATAACAAACTCTGTCTCTCCCTTTATACTCCTCCCCCCCTCCCTTACATGGCTTTGTCTCTGTTCTCAGGTCCTTAGCCTCCCGGACCCCAGCCTGCACACAGACGCTGCACCTGACCATAGGGTGTGGTGACCCTCAGCGCCATTGGGGGTACTTTTTTCTCTCTGGTACATAAACCTTTCGTGACATAGCCCAGGAAGAAATCTTTTTGAACCAATTTTCAAGTGTACGCTGCCGGGGAGACATCCGTGAAATTTTTTTTAATGTCATGGATACTTATGTATTATTAGTATATTGGAATTAAGTGATGTTTATGTTTTTTGATCCGCTTTTCTTTTTTTTTTTTGGGGGGGGGGGTCTTTATATGTAATACTAATGATCCCTTTGACTTTGTAATCCCCCAGATGCTAACTCTCACTTTATGAACCCTGATGAAAGATTCTCTGAAACGCGTCGGTTCAGTGAGACTTACCAACTTCCATTTACGTACCTCTTTCCATTACACTTCCATTTGTATCCATATTTATATGTATTTCGCTTTAAGTGTATTTTGCATTTCTTGTCCTGATTTGTATAAATTTTGTTTTTGGTTATGTAATAAAATTATATATTTTACTTCTATTGTATCAATTGTATGGTAGTGCCTTTAAAATCCCGCTCCAGGGGAATTCATGTTTTCTATCACCACATTGCGTGTGCAACAATCCCCTAAGGTAATGAACTTACCAGACAACCATAGGTATTACGCTTGTATTTTTTAACAATCACTGTCAGCCAGCACTGCGTCTCTCCATCTGGGTATTGCTCACAGCAAGCAAAAGAAAAAAGTGCACATAGCGTAATCCAGTTAAATTTATTAATAATAAAATTATCCCCCTTACAAATGCGCACTTACAATGTTAAAATACAAAAAAGGCATGTAACAGGCATAAAAAACTTGCAAATCTCTCGTCACTATCATATGTCCACCTCTCACTGCTCAGCTGATTTCATGTGAAGCGGTGTTCCCGGGCTGGGTGAACAGATAGTCCGACGGTGTAGGAAGCTGCGTGGTCACCCTCTGACGAGTTTCGTCATCACTTCTTCAGAGACTTCGGAAGGAGGTCAGCAATGTCAGCCTCTACATTTACTTAATGACAGATTTTCTTTAAAAAAAGAGCAAGTTCATAATGGACTGCCAAGAAGAATGACTTAAAAATATCCAGAGCATCTGACCGCAAAGATTATAGATAATAGCACAAGCCGTTGATGTCCTCTTCACCTTCCTTCTTTATCTCGCATGATATGAGTATGGTTATTCTTGTTTCAGTTTTTAATGTACTTATGCTTTAATCTCTTTCCAATCATGTTTAGTAAATTTATCAAAAAGAGCATGAAAGTACAAAACAATATAGATTTAAAGATTAATCATAACTGTAAAAACTGCCAATTTCTACAGTTATATATAGTTGTTGGTTTTTATCTGTAATGTTCCTTTTTGAAGGGATGTGTGTTTAGTTTTTTAAAGTTTCTTAATGCAGACCCTGCACTAAAAAACCCATATCATACCAGCAAAAAAACACACATGTGGAGAGATAAACTTACCTTACACACGACTTCCACTCTGGAGAATGTGGCATCTCGGTCCTTCTGGCTAGATTCTCAAAATGCTGAGAATGCTAAATCTCATGGGAAGGTGCACCATACTGGAGTTTCTTCTTGCTCAAAATGTGGACGGGAACATTTCTACAACAATACTAAACTGCTCACTATTATGGGATGGCCTCACTTATGGCAGTGTTGCCTTATACCTAAGAATACGTAATTAATGACAATAACTGTAGTACCAATGCTTTTGCCATAATTTGCAAGGATGCAAAGCATTCTTGCACATTATGGCAAACACACCAGCCTTTCTGGACCTTGTCACACCTTCTGCCATTGCCATCTTCTCCTGTTTTTTTCTTTGGGGTTCTGTCAACCCCTTTTGGCTATTGGGCAGACATATGTACAGTAAGTATGCATGTACAGCTCATTAATGAGGGGTCACTGGGGAAGTTGACAATCGCTATAGTAGTCGGCGCTACTACCATCCTAGCCACGATTTTAGGGTTCTGTGCCAAGTTTCTTCCCCTCTGCACATTGATGACGAAGGGTTGCTCATTGACATTACCACCATTCACATAATGCCTTTTTTTTTTCAATGAATACAAGGTGTTCTCTGAATGGGCAAGGTGGAGATCATGAGCTCACCACCCCCCCCCTCCCTCCAATCACAGAATGCCTTGTAATCACTGAAAAAAATACAAGGCATTCTGTGAATGGCAGCAGTGTCAAGTGAGTGACCCCCTGTGATCAGTGTGCAGAGGGAAAGTCGCTCAGTCCAGGACCCGGATAATTGCAGTTATTACTGTAGTGGCGCTGACTGCTACAGTGATTGTCAACTTCTCCCGGTGGTCCCTCAGTCCTGGAATATGTATAAGCAGGTTGAAATAGCCAGTTAGGTGCTGTCCCAGCTGGAAGGGTAGGAGATATTGCCTTTCCTGCTTTGGTCTTTTGGCAGGTTCTTCTCTGGGTCCAGCCTACTAATCCTGTGATACAAATATGGGAACGTGGTCTGGTACTGGGGTTCCTCAAAAGAGGCCCAGTAAAGAGGCTACAGAAAAGCCCCTAGTACCCAGAGGTCCAGGGCCCATGTCAGGTCCGATACCTGTAAGGGAAATAGACAGAGAATGACACCCGCAAGGAATAGAAGAATGTCACTCTCTAATACCTGGATGTAAAGTCATTAGAACCTGGGGTTCGCCGCGAAGACACCAATTCTGGAAGAATGCCTCTGATGGACTCGGTATTACATGAACACTACCTTTGTAGGTATGCTGGGACATCACACAGCCTTTTGGGAATTAGGGAAGAATTATGCCATTGAATGTTGGACTCTGTAAGTGCCCCTTTGCACTTTTCAAAGTAAAGCGTTTGAAACGTTGTTCTTGCCTGGTCTGAAGTTACTGAAAGGGGTGTAATGCAAGTAACCGGCACAACATAGTCTATCGAGTGTGTCTAAACATATTGGGGTATGAAAACAGTGGTTTGGGAGAAGCAGTGTGAAGACACAAGTGGTTACCTAGGGTAATGGGTTGAATGCCCTCTAGTGGACAAGGCTCAGCGCGTCCCTTCTAAATGCAAGTTACAGTGAAGGTGTACATTGTCACGGAGGCCTGAGAGTTAACTGGAGAACAGTTGCAGTACAAGTGTACATGGTATACGTTCATCTCTAAGAGTAGAGGCCCGCCTTAAGGTCAAGTGTTCCCCTGTGGCAGCCTCAGCCTTGTCCCAGGGCATTGATGAAAATGGCAAAGGTACCCCATGTGTAGTAAAGTAACCCTGTACAAAGTGCCTAGCATAGCCAGAAGAACCCACCCCAGGGTAGGCCTCTCGTATGACCCTTGCTTAGCCTCAAACGAAGAGGGAAACATGGAGGATGTGAGGACCACCACAGCACCCTACTAACCCCTACCCTTATGTGCATACTTACATTGGTCTAAGCTGGACCAATGTAAGTTTACTATAAAGAATCAGACCTGGAGTTCATCTTTAGTTTGTGTCTTTTATATTTGCCTGAAGTTCAGTTTTCTCATATTGATAGGATTATTTACATAAAGCTGATCTCTTCTACAGGTATATACTAAAATATTGAAAAGCCTATATAATTCCTTTAATTTTCTTGGATGAAACATGTTCTCTAAATCCTGGGGCAGTCGCTTAAAAGAAACTATAAAGATAAAGGGCATACAAATTTGGATTCTGCTACTAAACGTTGGACAGCTTGACAGTAATGGAAAACCATATCTGCTTCCTTTGCTTGATTTGTGCTGTAATATGAACAACTCAGAGCAGACCCTTCCTGCGGATTCCTCTAGGTCACTGTGATAGTGTCAGGAAATACATCCGTGTTCCTGATAAGAGCAATGGGAGTACTGCTGTCATTGTTAGATGTCAGTCACAGATGCTGGGAACAGCAGGTACCCATCAGCACAAGCAGTTCTCTATCATACATGACTGGCATGTAGCAATCTGAAAAGATGTCACTGCACAAACTGACACGACAAACTGTATTTTATTCTATAGTCTCAGAGTTCTGCTAATGCCAACAGCGTAGGCTCAGGCAAAAGGCAATGCAAGGAGAAACAATGTGTAAAGTGCTTAAATCTATGCAACTGATTTTCAGTATACTGTAAAAAGGCCAGTTTAGAGAAGTAGTATTGGTTACTATGGGGCTGATTTACTAAAGGAACTTAGGCTGTTCGCTTTGCAAGTTAATTTACCCCAGAGCTTAGTGAATGTGGTGAGATTTCACAAAGCAAAGAATACCCAATCACATGAAGGAAAATAAGTGTAGCAGACAGCCGATTTCCGAAGCCACCGCTCCGCTCATCTGCTGCCCCTGCCACCAGCTTGTCAGCAGAGAGAGAAAGCAGGCTGCTAACTACTAATGCCAGCTCTACCCTCGATTTACTAAAGAACTGTAGTGCAGGCTTGGACTTCCCCACTCCCCTCTTCCACTGTAAACATTGCAGGCTGATTATGTGCCCACTCAGTGCCGGGACAAGGTCATCTAGAGCCCAGGGCGAACATTCAAAACTGCCCCCCCCCCATATGTATGAGCAACCCCCCCCCCCCCAAAAAATAGAGCACTAATCTTTGCCCCCCCCATCCCCCCTCCCAGCTCAAATACTCTCCCCCTGTACAAACTGACCCCCCAAAAAATCACTTCTCCTAGCACCAAATCTCTACCCCTCAAATTTCCCCTCTTAGTACGCATCCTCTACCCCCCCCCCGACTCCATCCCCCATCCACCCTCCTAGCACAAATCCTCCTCAAATTTCCCCTCCTAACACAAATAGGAGGGGAAATCATCCCTACTAGCACAACCCCCCCCCAAAAAAAGAGTTCCCCTTCTAGCAAAAATCCATTCCCTCCTCCACCATATCACCTCTTCTAACACAAACCCCCCAAATCCACCCTTCTAGCACAAACCCTCTCCCCCCATCCCCTCTCCCAACACAAATTCCCCCAAAAAACTCCTAGCACCCCACCCCCCGAATCTCCCCTCCTAGAACAATTAATACCCCCTGCCCCTCCCAGCACAAATTCCCTTCCCTACATCTCCTTGCGGTGCTTTCCCCCCCACCTCTCATGATACCAGTGTGCCCAGCGCAGCTGCCCATTCTGCCCACTCCTTGTCCTGGTCCTGTGCGCACTTTCCTTCCTTGCCAACACCTCCCCCCCAGCCCCAGCAAAGGGAGCTGTGTGTGTGTGAATTACAGAGTGGCTTTGTGCGAACTTCTGCTTTCAGCTCACTCTTTGCTTTAGGTCCTACCTTTTGCAGTCGGATCAGATCTAATGAGGGGAAAAGAGAGGCAAAGTCAATATGAGAATTCGAGTCGTCTCCTATGCAAGCATCAAGGATTATGGGACCTGTATTCTTAAAAAGGCGGTGCTGGTTCATACTTGTGAATGGAGACTAACGACTACTGGACTTTAGTTCCCACAAGCCCCTGCATCAATAGGAAAAGATTTCACTTTTTCCTGGGTAAACTGATTGAGATCTGGGCAGTCCTGAAAAGAGAGCAACAGGGACAGATTCCCCACAGCCGAAGGACCGCAACCATTTAAGAGGAGCTAATGCTTGCCCTAATCGCCCGCCACACATGGTTAGCCAAAATGAAGACTGCTCTTACTTAGTGGCTTAGCCATTGTGATACATTAACATTCTTAAAGGGACAGTGCACCACCTAAAGAAGGGTCGCACCGAAAACCAGACAAAGGTAACTACTAGATGTCAGGCACTTTTACCCCGTGCTAGGAACACATACACTCAGCCACTGTTAGGATTGTATGCACAAGGTGTACACTAGGACCCTTTTTTTCTACTTCTGAACCATTTGCGGTTGTTTAGAGACTCTAGTTACCCAGTGGTAGTCAATTTAGTTTTCTCATAACATTTGAGTACTTGCTAGTAGGTAATAAACCACTTCAACCTTAAGTCGCTATAATTACTTGTTTATTGATTTACTCTTTGTTTTGTTTGCTTGCCTTAATACATTTAATTAATTATCTCCAGTATGTTTGTGGTCTTATTCTTGTGCATCCTTAGAGTGGTAGCCTACTAACCTTTAGGTCCACGGGTGTAAAAGGCTTTGGTGTATGTCTAAGTGTGTCAGTGGGGACCAAGCAGTTAAAGGAGTCGAAGCAGAACAGAGGACCCACAACATCATCAGCGGCTCTTGTGGGGGTAAGCACTACATAAAAAAGCATTTTTGCTTGTACATGATTGGATGATGGAACTCAGCAGATGTTCACCTCATTCATGAAGGCGTCTGTTAACCCAAAAAAAAAAAAAGATTCTGTTCCTTTAAAGCATTTTATACAGCACAGTGTTGTGTCATTTGGCCCCCTGTAATACCTGGCTGATCCTGCCTGGCTATACCCTCCCCCCTGTACGCTGACTCCGATATATCAGGGCTGCTGAGCTCTTACACCGGAGTCATCTGTACGTGCCTCCCTCATCTGCAGCCTGCTATCTCCTCTGTGCTCTCTCCCCCTTCCCTCTCTGCCTGTCAGCTTGTGACAGTGCCAGCCTTACTGCCTACTTTACCCCCTTGTTTGGCACACTAGCACTGTGCAGCCGCATGCATTGAATATGATTTTCATGGTGCTAGCAGAGCGGTAGTGTATGCCGAAAGTGACAGGGGGTATATTTTCTGTTGCAGTTGCAAAGCATCGTGGTCGCGACACGTGTACACGCCCGGCCTCTGCAGCTAAAGGAGGACCAGTTGGAGGGAGTAAAAACATGGCTCAGCCATGCAGTTTTACCAAACCTCAACTGCTCGTGTGAATGAGCCCTAAAAGAATCTTGTGGTGAGATAAATATGTAGGCTGCCATTACTAAGCTTCTTCTCATGAATCTGACTGCCTGACTTTAGTTTCTAAGTCACTGTTCCAAAACAAGTATGTATTCAGTAAAATGACCTGTTCTCAATACTTGGTCCAGGTCACTAATTTAGAAAATAACAAAGCTACTGACTTACCATGACAGCCAGGCATTTTGTTTAAGCAATTACAGCTTACATATTTCCCCCAGTCAGGTTTACATTTCCCATAATCTCATAGTGTTCACCCTATTTACAAAAAAGGAAGGCTGTGGCAAGGAGTCAAATAAAATATGTGTGTGTGTGATTGGGGTGATTGGTCACTAACCACTTGCTTACTGGGCACATAAACCCCCTTCCTGCCCATACCAATTTTCAGCTTTCAGCTCTGTCTTACTGTGAATGACAATTGCGCAGTCATGCAACACTGTACCCAAATTAAAAAAAAATTTTCCCCACAAATAGAGCCTTCTTTTGGTGGTATTTAATCACTGTTGGGCTTTTTATTTTTTGTTAAAAAAAATTAAAAAAGACTGAAAATTTTGAAAAAAAAAAACCAAAACAGTTTTATATTTTGTTATAAAATTTTGCAAACAGGTAATTTTTCTCCTTCATTGATGTACGCTGATAGGCTGCACTGATGGGCACTGATAAGGCGGCTCTAATGGACACTGATAGGTGCCACTGGTGAACACTGATGAGGCGGCACTGATAGGTGGCACTAGTGGGCACTGATAGCTGGCACTGATGGGTAGCAGCGATGGGCACTGATGGGTGGCAGTGACGAGCACTGATGGGAACTGGTAGGTGACACTGATAGGCAGCACTGCTAGGTGGCACTGATGATGAGGCACTGATGAGCACTGATTGGCACCACTGGTGGTAGATTGATAGGCGGCACTGATATGCACTCATGGGCACTGATTGGTGGCACTGGTGGACACTGTCAGGTGGCACTGGTGGGCACAGATGAGATGGCTGTGGCTCTTCCTCTTCGGGACCGATGCCCCTTTCACAGAAGCCGGTGATCGGCTTTTTTTCTCCTTGCTGTCAATGTGAGGAGAAAAAAAAACGATTAGCGATCTTCTGTTTACATCACGTGTTCAGCTGTCATTGGCTGACAGCTGATCACGTGGTAAGGGGCAGGGATCGGCCCCTTGCTGCAATCTGTGATCAGCCGAGTTTGACTCATTGACTCAGCGATCAGAGAGTGCGCCGCGCAGACAACTCATGCATGGGAGGACGTCATATGTAGGTCCGGGCAATGTAGGTCCATGCTGTAGCCATCATTTGGCTATAGCGCGGACGCAAGGAGGTTAAAAAGCTGGTCATACATTGATCCAGTACGGACTGGACGAATTTCGATCGGTGTATGGCCTTCCCTGTTCAATACAAGTCAATTATTTTATTTTCTGTTTCTGAAGGGACATTTTGGAACATTTTAGAACGATCAGATGCCTTACTACACCTGACTATGCAGAATTATTTCTAATTGTCCCTGTTCATACTTGTAGCATCTCTATGCTCAACATCAGGGGTGCCCAACCTTTTGAAGAGCGAGGGCCACTTAAGCGACTTGGTAACCGGTCGCGGGCCACAAAGAGCGGATCCATGTCCACACTGCATATGCAGAGCAGACACATACACAGCCCACTATACTATATGGGTCCTCTGATCCGATCTGCCCAGATGGAAGGGGACGGATCCCCTTCTGTTTTTTTTTAGCAGATTGGATTGAAGGTAGGTGGGTGTAAACGGACACAAGTCTGTTTACATCTGCCGCTCCATATAGGGGAATGGAGGGTCCAATTGAGTCGGACCAATCACATGAAAGTGGTCTAAGGCTGCTTTCACACTGATGCACTGCAGTTTACCCGCACCGCAGATGCAGGGCAGTGCACCTGTGGCTTTCCTGTGGGTAAGCTGCACTTGGACTTCTATTATATTTTGCAGGTTAGGTGCACTTTATGAAAGCACACCAAACCCACAGGTAATAACAGAAGTCTATGGCACAGTGCAGCTAACCCTGCGGATCAGTTTGAAATCAGCCCAGTAACCACTGCAGAACAGATATGCCCTTATATACACTGGGGTTTTAGTAATAAAATTACCTTTAATAACAGTCTTCTATTCAGGTATTGTTGGCTGTTGCTGTCCCAAGCAGAGTGCATTTGGTATCACTCCACCTATGACTGGAGTTAGTGCTATATAGGAAGCATCGGCTTATGCGGCTCTGCTCTGCAGCTGCTTGCTTCCTCTACCGCCGGCTCCATTCACGACACTGATTCTCTGAGATGGTGGGTCAGCAACCCAGGATCTGGGCTTTGCCAACCTGCCATCCCAGAGCTGAAGGTCACGGGCCACAACAGAGGGCTCCGCGGGCCATATGTAGCCCCCCCGGGCCACTGGTTGGGCACCCCTGCTCTACATCCTACCCTCAAAGAGTACTTGAGCTTTTTTTTTTTTAGGTGTATTTAGGTGTTTTTGGTCCTATAGACTTTTATGAGAGTGCCTGTAAATGGGTGATATGTGCATTTTTGTGAAAGCTTTTACACCTGAAGAACTTCTCTCCTTCTATAGAACTGCTCTCCTTCCCTTGCTCAGTCTAGAAAAACTACTCATGCTTGATACATGTGCAAAAACAAGCTTTAAAATCACCAGGAATATGCTCTACCTACGCCTGAAAGCAGACTATTAAAGAATGAAATTCTGCATGCTGAGTGTAGTCAGACATATAGAAATGAGCAGCAAAATACATAAGTGTGAATGGGACTTAGGGCCCTTTCATACAAGCTTCCCAATCTGTCAGTTTTTGAAAGACCTGATCGGAAGCTCCATGGGCAGGTAGATGTAAACACAATTGTTTCTGTTTACACCCACCTACCTCCCAGTCCATCCAGGCCCGAAAAAATGGAAAAGGATGCTGTTTTTCCGGACTTAAAAGTTATGGATTAGAGGCAGCTCGATTTAAACGGACACAAGTCAATTTTGCACCAGACCACCCATGGGTTCTTCTCCTGTATCTGCCGGACACATTGAACTGGCACAGATGTCAAACAACTGACATCTGTCCCATTCAGCTCTGATTCAGCAGGGGATTTTCTCTCGGATTCCCTGCTGAACAGAGTGGAGCGGCTCCATGTGAAAGAGCCCTCACTGATACAATGGCAACAGTTTTGCCAGTCAAAAAGTGAGAGAAATACCTCTAACAGACACATTGACAGAGATAAAAATGTTAGAACACCTGTCAGCTTTTTATTGCTGTCTCTGTGATGTTCTTAATGTCTAACTGGACATTACACTTAAGGATTTGATTCTTATGTAGCGCTTACCCTTGCAGGAGCCACTGGATATGATGAGTTCTCTGCTCTGCAATGACTCTTCAAGCTGCTCAGTTCCCACTGACATACCTGGTTGTAAGTTGGAGGCTGCTCACACCTGTGTAACTTAAGCTTACTACAACAGTACACAGAAAATATGCCGCAAGCAACTGAATAGTAGATTAAAAGGATGTATTATGGCGAGGCAGTTAAACAATGCATGAATTAGTAAACAGGCAATTGAACACGTTTAACACGATGCTGTGCTAAATAATGTGAAATACCCATAAGATGGCCATCAACTGTAATACAGCATTGCAAAACCAAATTTTAACTAATGCAAGCTGTGATAAAAGTAGCATAAGAAGCTAACCAAAAATAAATGTCCTTGAATGCACTCTGTGCATACAGCCCTTCAATAGGTGGGTGTATGCATTCCTGACAAGGGGTACCCCTGGAGGTGGCTACAATGAACGTGGCACCTAATTGTCAGTATAGCTGGCTATCATGGGGGCCCTTCTGTAAGGTAGTGCATGTGAACTTGTCCCTTTAATGCTCCGTACACATGGTCGGACATTGATCGGACATTCCAACAACAAAATCCTAGGATTTTTTCCGACGGATGTTGGCTCAAACTTGTCTTGCGTACACACGGTCACACAAAGTTGTCGGAAAATCCGATCGTTCTGAACACGGTGACGTAAAACACGTACGTCAGAACTATAAACGGGGCAGTAGCCAATAGCTTTCATCTCTTTATTTATTCTGAGCATGCGTGGCACTTTGTGCATCGGATTTGTGTACACACGATCGGAAATTCCGACAACGGATTTTGTTGTCGGAAAATTTTATAGCCTGCTCTCAAACTTTGTGTGTCGGAAAATCCGATGGAAAATGTGTGATGGAGCCTACACACGGTCGGAATTTCCAACAACAAGGTCCTATCACACTCTTTCCATCGGAAAATCCGACCGTGTGTACGGGGCATTAGAGTGTGCAATAAAGGGCTGATGGGCTGCTAAGTAAGAAGCTGTCTCTATTGCATTAACTGTGCGTAGCAAGGGATTAAGCTTTGCAGTTCCACCCACCACTCCTGAAATGCAACAGATCCGGTCCCATCAGCTTGGCGGTCAGTTGTCTCAGACATCTTAGCCCTCATGATCAGACTCTCAGTGGCAGTAGGCAGTGACCCAGCAATCGGTCTCCCCAACACTGGTCCCAAGACACAGCGACTCTCTGTTTCTCAGTCTCTCAGCAACCTGGATGCTCAGAACACACTCTGAAGCGGGTTTGTACACTCTGGTTCCCATGCTGCTCTTTCTCCTCTGTAGCTGTCCCTCTGGTGGAGTGCTGGCAGGTCCAAACAGAAGGTCTGTACACTCTGGATCCCCGCGCTGGACTGCCCAGACTTCCAGGAAATTGTCTGGGAAAAGTCTCTTCTCCTCTGTTGTGCAGGGAATACTGGGTATTAAAGCTTGCAGCCTATCTAGTTGCAGCATTTTTAGGGGAACTTCATGTCCCATGATCACCCTCCAGCCTTCCCTGATTGGTCCACTGCCGCTGTTACATGTCGAAGGGGGGGGAGCAGGGGATTTTACACAGAGCCACTCCAGCAGCACAGCAGTGGCTGTGAGAGCAGAACACAGCCAGCTCTCTGATCCTTAGCTCAACCCGCTCCTCCACACAGCTGACAGCACACCCCGTGGGGGGAGGGTGACATAAAACACATAGCCATCAGGTAATACCCCACTACACTTAGTTTTTGCACATGGGAACGCCACTCAGTATGTAACAACTGAGCCAGGAAAACAAGCCTAGCCGCTTGCCGACCGGCTCACGCCGATATACGTCGGCAGAAGGGCACGTACAGGCATACTAACGTACCTGTACGTTGCCCTTTAAGCTCCATGAGTGTGATCGCGGGTCCTGCAGGTTCGATGTCCACGGGGATACCCGCGATCGTCTCACAGAGAGGGAGAACGGAGAAATGCTGATGTAAACAAGCATTTCCCAGTTCTGCCTAGTGACAGGACACTGATCACAGCTCCCTGTAATCGGGAGCGGTAATCAGTGTTGTGTCACAAGTAGCCCCTCCCCCCACAGTTAGAATCACTCCCTAGGACACACTTAACCCCTTCACTGCCCCCTAGTGGTTAACCCCTTCACTGCCAGTCACATTTACACAGTAATCAATGCATTTTTAATTTCACTGATCGCTGTATAAATGTGAATGGTCCCAAAATAGCGCTAAAAGTGACCGATCTGTCCGCCATAATGTTGTAGTCACGATAAAAATCGATGATCGCCGCCATTACTAGTAAAAAAAAAAAATTATTCATAAAAATGCCATAAAACTATCCCCTATTTTGTAGAAGTTATAACTTTTGTGCAAACCAATCAATAACTGCTTATTGCGATTTTTTTACCAAAAATATGTAGAATAATATGTAACGGCCAAAACTGAGGAAAAAAATATTTTTTTATATATTTTTTGGGGATATTTATTATAGAAAAAAGTAAAAAAATAATGTGTTTTTTTCAAAATTTTTGCTATTTTTTTGTTTAAAGAGCAAAAAATAAAAACCGCAGAGGTGATCAAATACCACCAAAAGAAAGCTCTATTTGTGGGGAAAAAAGGACGTCAATTTTGTTTGGGAGCCACGTCGCTTGACAGCGCAATTGTCAGTTAAAGCTACGCAGTGCCGAATCGCAAAAAGTTCTCTGGTCTTTTGCCAGCCAAATGGTCCTGGGCTTAAGTGGCTAGCAGCCATGATGCATTGGGGTCTAATTTTGTTCTGATTTATGTAATATTATTATTATTATTATTATATAGGATTTAAAAAGCTCTAACAGTTTGCGCATGTTTGCGTATGTGAAATCCACTCAGTATCTCATAAGTGAACCAAGAAAACAAGCCTAGCAGTCATGATTCATTGGGGTCTTCCCTTATTCTGACTAATGTAATACTGTTTCTGTGTTAGACTGGCATTATTCTTGTATCTGCTGTATTCAAGTAAGATGGGTTTTTATAATGAATGATTTTGAACAATGTGTCTTTGGCTTAGACTGGAAACCTAACTCTATTAACAGGTCTTCTTTTCCTCTAGGATTTGATTCACACCCTTATTTGTGGTTAGAGATATGTAGGTATTGCCTTTGGCAAAACTGGCACCTAGTGTTCTATTCATTGCTTTTGTGGAGCTATAACTGGAAGAACTGTGGTTGGTCGTACCCACTGGCATATGACGACAGCTACTGAAATGTGCTAAGGCTTGGCAGGTGTATGACAAGAAATCTGCTCATCACTATGGTTACTTCACAAGAGAGACACTTATAGTCCTGGAAACGGTCCATGGTTTGGTTTTCCATGATGTACACAGAATAGTATATACTTAGCAACAGTAATATACGCAAAGTATCCTATAGAGGAGTTGAAATTATTGTAACTAGTAATTAAAGAACATAAAGTGGACCTATTATCTAATATAACAGGGGTGGACATACCATTGTGCAGGCCCTCGGTGGCCCAGAAGCCCTTTTATTCTAGTTGTGGGTCCCCTTTCCACTGTTACTTTTATGTGAGTAGAGATGAATTCTAGGGCAGGTGAGAAGAAAAATCATTCTTCATGATGCTCTAACTATGGCCCTGTAGTATCCAGGTGGTGTTGGGCACCAATGACTTCCTTCACTGCCTGCCCGACAAGCACTGAGATTCATACAATGCTTTTCACAATTCCTCTCGATACCATCTGGCCTGTTTAATAAAGGGTGTGTACAATGTCTGACTCCAGCTGTAAATTTTTGGACTGTCAAAAAGTTTAGGATATCACAAAGGCAACTCTTCACCTTTATCTATCTACTGTATATAGTGAAATAGTCTCAGGCAGGTAAAAATATGCTTTAAACTAAGAATGCGTTCAGAAGTAGGAAAAATTACAAATAAGAGGGGAGTAGGAGTGCAGTGGTCACCCCCTTAAACTTTTGAATTTACTAATGCTTTCAGATATAGAAATGTTAATAGTTTATTTTATTGATTAACAAAATGGAAAGTAAACGAACAGAAGAGAAATCCAAATTAAATCAATATTTGGTGTGACCACCCTTCGCCTTCAAAACAGCATCAACTCTTCTAGGTACACTTGCACGCAGATTTTTAAGGAACTCGGCAGATAGGCTGTTCCAAACATCTTGGAGAACTAACCACAGATCTTCAGTGGATGTAGGTTGCCTCAAATCCTTTGGTCTCTTCATGTAATCCCAGAAAGGGATGATGTTGAGATCAGGGCTCTGTGTGGGCTGTGGGGCTGCAAAATAAATTGGGGGCCAACCACACACCTCCCTGATAGTATGGCATGATGGATAAGTATCCTAACCAAATCTACAACTTCATTTGCAGCAATGCAGCCCCAAACTTGCCCATCACTGTTGCCTGAAGACACTTACTACTAACCATCTGAACTCTGCATCACTTATTACTGACCTCAGATCTTTGTCACTTACAACTGACCTCTGACCCTGAATCACTTACTACTGACCTCTGGGTTACATACAACTGACCCCTGAACTCTGAGTCACTTACTACTGACTTCTTTACTCTGCATCACTTACTACTGACCTGGGAACTCTGTGTCACTTACTACTGACCTGTGAACCCTGCATCACTTACTACTGAACTCTGCGTCACTTACCACTGACCTCTGTACTCTGAGTCACTTACTACTGATGTCTGAACTCTGCATTACTTACTACTAATGTCTGAATTCGGAGCCACTTACTACTGAATTCTGTACTCTGCATTACTTACGACTAGTGTCTGAACTCTGTGTCACTTACGACTGATGTCTAAACTCTGTGTCACTTACTACTGATGTCTGAACTCTGTGTCACTTACTACTAAAGCTCTGCATTCTACGCTTCTGGCTATTGAATCTCTGCACTCTACTACTGAACAGCTGCCCTCTGTGTCACTTACTACTGATGTCTGAACTCTGTGTCACTTACTACTAAAGCTCTGCATTCTACGCTTCTTGCTATTGAATCTCTGCACTCTACTACTGAACAGTTGCCCTCTGTGTCACTTACGACTGAATTCTGTACTCTGCATCACTTGCTACTGTCTGAACTCTGTGTCACTTACTACTGATGACTACTATGCAGTCCAGAGTACCTGCTGCCATTTTTCTGTACCCCAGTTTCTATGTTTTCATGCATAGTTAAGAAGCTTAGCCTTGCTTCCATGTAGGAGGTATGGCTTTTTGGCCACAATTCTTCTATGAAGACCACTTCTGGCCAGTCTCCTCCGGACAATAGATGGGTGTACATGAGTCCGGCTGGTTTCTGACATTTCTGTGCTGATGGTGCTGCTGGACATCTTCCAATGTCGAAGGGAAGTAAGCATGATGTGTCTCTCATCTTAGTCGACTATGGCTGCAACTATGGATTATTTTCATTAATTAGTTGGCCAATTATTGTTTCAAAGCTACATGAAGGGTGGTGTTTTATATTAAAGTAGGACTAAAGGCTGACGTTTTTTTGCATGGATATATTTATTTTTAAAGTATAATGCACAATACTGGAAAAAGTTTACTTTAAATTTAATTGTAATGCCTTAAAGTTGTTCTAAAGGCAGAAGGTTTTTTGTCTTAATGCATTAAGTTAAAAAAACCTTCTGTGTGGATAAAGGACAATCCGCAATTCCATACATGCTCTTTAAATCAGTTCAAAATTATTGTATCTCCATAAAGATAAAAGTACAGCAGAGGTAGACGCGTTTCGGCTGCAACAGCCTTGTTCAAAAACCTTCTGTGTGCAGCAGCCCCCCTCAGCCCCCCTAATATTTACCTAAGCCCCATCTCGATCCAGCGATGTTGTACGAGAGACTCGGCTGTTCGGGACTCTCCCTACTGATTAGCTGAGACACAGCAGCAGGCGCCATTTGCTCCCACTGCTGCTCAAAGTCAGTGAGCCAATGAGGAGAGAAAGGGGCGGTGCCAAGCTACGGCTCCATGTCTGAATGGACACACAGAGCAGGGGCTTGGCTCGAGTGCCCCCATAGCAAACAGTTTGCTATGGGGGCACTCGGCGGGAGAGAGGGGTCAGGAGCACCAGCGTGGGACCCAGGAAAAGGAGGATCTAGACTGCTCTGTGCATAATCTCTGCACAGAGCAGGTAAGTATATCATGTTTGTTATTTTTAACCCCAAAAAAAACACAAGACTTTAGTATCACTTTAATTTACCAATATAGTGCGGGCAGTGCAGAGAATTCTTCACCTAGCACTGGTATACATTTACTATTTAACCACTTAAGGACTGGGCCTATTTCTCAAACTTGTTGTTTACAAGTTAAAAATCTTTTTTTTTTTTTGCTAGAAAATTACTTAGCAATAAAATATATAATGTTTGGGGGTTCTAACACCCTAGAGAATAAAATGGCGGTCGTTACAATACTTTATGTCTGTTTTTTTTTGGAAAAAAAAAATAAGACAACAGTATAGTTAGCCCAATTTTGTTTTATATTGTGAAAGATGATGTTACGCCGAGTAAATTGAGACCCAACATGTCACGCTTCAAAATTGCGCTCGGTTGTGGAATGGCGACAAACTTTTATCCCTAAAAATCTTCATAGGCGACGTTTAAAAAATTCTACAGGTTGCATGTTTTAAGTTACAGAGGAGGTCCAGGGCTAGAACTATTGCTCTTGCTCTAATGATTGCGGCGATACCTCACATGTGTGGTTTGAACAGCGGTTTCATATGCAGGCACTACTCACATATGCGTTTGCTTTTGCACAGCGGTACAGGGCGCTTTAAAAAAATATTTTTTTCTATTATTTATTTTACTTTTTATTTTTTATTTTGACACTGTTCTTTTACAAAAAAAAATTTTCACTTTTATTCCTATTGCAAGGAATGTAAACATACCTTGTAATAGAAAAAAAGCATGACAGGACCTCTTAAATATGAGATCTGGGGTCAAAAAGACCTCAGATCTCATATTTAAACTGAAATGCCATAAAAAAAAAAAAAAAATGTCGTTTGAAAAAAAAAAAAAAAAAAATGTCCCTTTAAGAGCTATGGGCGAAAGTGAAGTTTTGACGTTGCTTCTGCTCTGCAATGGTATGGAGCCGGGTGGGGGCCATCTTCCCCTCACTCCATACCACAGAGGGGACAGGATCCGATCGCCTCTGCCAGCCCCGATAAGCGGCCGAGGGCACCAGAGCGCAAATCCGCTGCTGAGACCACTTATATCTGAAAGCAGACCGCCTGCTGAAGAAGTGGATACCGAGGTTACGACAGCTATCTGCTGCCATAACAACGATAATCCACTTCAAAATGCTGCCATATAATGAGAGCGGGCGGTCCGTAAGTGGTTAAAGTGATTGTAAAGTTAAAATGTTTTTTTTAATTATAAACATGTTATACTTACCTGCTCTGTGCAATGGTTTTACACCGTGCAGCCCCGATCCTCCTTTTCTGGGGTCTGCGTTTCTGGCTCCTATTGCCTTCAGAGTGCCCCCCATAGCAAGCCGCTTCCTATATGGGCACCCATGTGGGCTCAATCCTTAGCCCCAATGTGTGCTTCTGTTGACACATGCACTATGGCTTGGCCCTACCCCTTGGCTCCCTCCTCACAGACTGCAATTAACAGCAGGAGGAGCCAATGGCTTCGCTGCATCTGAGTTCAGTGAGGAGAGAGCTGCTGCTCTCAGACACAGTGCTGGATCAAGATTGGGGTAAGTGTATGGGGGGCTGGGGGTGGGGAGCTGATCACAGAAGGTTTGCATTAAGGTAAAAAACCTTCTGATATTAGAATCACTTTAAATCACTTCCTTCTCCTGCCCAGGACTACATGTATCATGAGACATTGCTCCCCAAACATTCACAAGTTCTCAGGCACTTACTGACATGTATGGACGGTTTACTGAGCTGTATTTGTGCTCCACTGTACATACTGACACTAAACAAATAATGCATTCTGTATGTGGGTGAAAATGTAGCGCTAGTGAAAAAACAGTGATATGAAGCTGTGTAGATACATGAATAAACATATACATGGGTGATACAATCTAAACGTGAATAAGTCCCAATTGTAAAACAATGGAAACCAAATAATAAATCCCAAGTGGGTCAATGGAAGTGGCAAAACCAAGGCCTACGCATTTCGTACTGGGGCATCAGATGTCCCAGTAGAAGTCCTAGTAAGTTGAAACGCGTAGGGATTGGTTTTGCCGCTCCTCACATTGCTTTTTTTATCTGTGATCACATTTTACCTGTATGCTGTTTTTTATGAAAATAAACATCCAATTTTTTTTAGATCTGCACCATTGGAAGCCTTTTCTTTTTTGCATATCCTTTGTATTATAAGCCTGCCTGACTCTTTCATCTGGCCATCCATGGCCCAGTGGCCGGCTCCATCATTGTGACTCCATTGGGAGAATACCGGACCCTCAAGGACATCGCTGACTGCTCCTGTCCCTCTGTTGGATATTTCAGGATCCTCTGAACTGTTCCTGCCATACCGAGGTTTCGGTTACCCATGCCTGTCTGACCTGGTGTCGCTGACATCCAGGTCCATTGGTTCCGGTAAGAGTACCCACTCTCATTTTCTATTGTTGTCATCCATTACCTATACGAACCCTGGTGTTCCTGGCTCTTTATATGAAGAAACCTTTGTGTGTGGTGCCTTTGGCTCCTTATATGAACAATCCTTCATTCGTGGTGTACCCGCCATCTCTTGGGATTGACCCACTTGGGATTTATTATTTGGTTTCCATTGTTTTACAATTGGGACTTATTCAGGTTTAGATTGTATCACCCATGTATATGTTTATTCATGTATCTAAACAGCTTCATATCACTGTTTTTTCACTAGCACTACATTTTCACCCATTTTCATTCATAAATTTTTGTCACATTCGTATGTAGCTGCTTTTGTTACAGGATAGCGCAATAATTTTTTGCACCTTATAATGCATCCTGTATGCCAGCCAGCTGACCAACTAATCGATAATGAAAATTGTTGACTTAACTATTTTTGTTATTGATTACAATTAATTATGTTGATTAGTTGTTTCAGCCCTAAAGCCGACCACTCTGTCTATGGTCCTCAATGTTGCTTCTTCAAAAGAGCTTGAACAGCACAGTCTGCTTTGAAATCTTTGCCTGGGAGAGTCCTTGCTGATGCAGTATAACTACCTTGTGTCTTGTTGCTGTGCTCAGTCTTGCCATGGTGTACGACCTGTGATATGAAACTGTCTTTCACAACCTCACCTTAGTAGAAGAGTTTGGCTGTTCCTTACCCAGTTTTAAGCCTCCTACACAGCTGTTTCGGTTTCAGTTAATGATTGTGTTTCAGCCTACATATGAAATTGATGATCATTAGCACATGCTTGGCATAACAGGTTAATCCTACACCTAACTCTAATCCTACAAAACCCCTGACTTTGTGCAAGTGTACAAAGTGTGCAAGAGTAAGAATTGATGCTGGTTTAAAGCCAAAGGGTAGTCACACCAAATATTGATTTGATTTCTGTTCGGTCACTTTGCATTTTTTAGGCTGATAAAAATAAACAATTAAAATATATGTTTTTGAAAGCATTCTTAGTTTACAGCATTTCTTCACACCTGCTTAAAACTTTTGCACGGTGCTGCACACACAAATAAACACACACAGTGAATAACTTTCCTGGGGGGGGGTCATGGGGGCCAAATGTGTATCAGGTCCTTTGATGACTATTTCTGCCACTCACCCTACGGTGACCAGATCTTTTCCAGGGAAACAATACAAACAATGCCCACTTTTAATGTGGAGTCAGAGGAGGGGCTGGTACTTCGCTCCCAACTGTCCCTAAATTTGAAGGACTGTCCCTGATATGTCCCTCTGTCCCTCTTTCCTCCCCATTTGTCCCTCATTTTGATCTGATCTATATAGTTGCATATAAAATGCACTTTATCTTTCGAAAAGTGTTTCCCAGTGCTAAACCCGTCATTCAATTTCTAAATTGCTGCATTGCAAATGTCAAAAGACAGTATAAAGGAATAGTAGTGGTAAAAAAAGCACTTTTGGGATTAACTAATTGTTTTTTTTTTTTGCATAATTCTCCTTTAAGGGGGCATGGCAGGAGGTGTGTCATATGCCTACATACTTTTGCTAATATGTGTCCCTCATTCTCATCTCAAAAGTTGGGGGGTATGCTAGTAGCACACTATGGTGGGTGTGGCCAAATTGTGATAACAATGAAGGTCCTAAAGTGGTAAATAAAACCTGAGCCTACTCTACTCCCAGTCAAGAGTGCATAATGCTTGAGTCCCAGGATCATGATAACACAGAATGCAGGGGCCATGAGTAAGTAATACACAGAGTGTAAAGGTCAGACGTAAATAGAGTGAGTACCTCTTGAACAAAAATTGCACTCTCCTTCCAATACACTCTCCCTACCCTATATTATAAAACCATCGCCAGCACTTCTTGCTTCCTTCCTGAATTGTACTAACCAAGACTTGGAATTGCTTTACATCGACTGGTGAGTTCCCTGGGTCCCGATGCCACTACCGCCCATGTTTGTTTTCTTCTCACATATGCTGCAATTGCTACAATAAATGGGCAACAAATCAGTAATAATGGCAATTTATGAGTAAAAACAGTAGATTGCAACATTACTCAGTCATAAGAGAGAGATGGGGAGGGTAGTGATAATGTGCTGTGGCTACCTGAGGGCTCACTGTGGACAGGTCAGGTATGAGGAGTGGGTGTGAGTGCAGAGGGCCAAAGGAAATATAGCAGAGTACAGAGGCAGGTAGTATGTAATGCATAGTGCAGGGGTTAGTGTTAAATAATGCCGAGTTCAGAGGTCAGCAGTAAGTGACGTAGAGCTCAGAGGTCAATAGTAAGTAATGCAGAGTGCAGCTGTTCAGTAGTAGAGTGCAGAGGTTTGGTAGCAAGTAATGCAGAGTGCAGTGCTTCGGAAGTAAGTGGCGCGGAGTTCAGACAGCTGCAGTAAGTGACACAGAGTTCAGACATTAGCAGAAAGTCATGCAGAGTACATATAGGCGTGCGCACAGGGTGTGTTGGGTGTGCCTGGGCACACCCTAATCACACCATGTGCATTAGCATTATCCAGGGGCTGGTTAGTGGTGCCAGTGTAAATGCCACCATTAAAGGCTAGGTTCATCTTTAGGAACACGTTACACCATAAATATAGGTGTAATGTAATAAGCTCCCAATCAGCTGTCTCCCACCACCAGAGCCTTCTCCATGTGACAGCAGGTGGCGCTCATGTTTGTTTGAGCTTTGGGGTGCACACCCTAATGAAATAGGCTGCGCACACCTATGAGAGAACATCATTTAGTAATAAGTGACTCAGAATTCAGACATCAGTAGAAAGTAATGCAGAGTTCAGATGTCAGTAGTAAGTGACTCAGAGTACAGAGGTCAGTGGTAGGCGACGCAGAGTCCAGTAGTAAGTGACGCAGATTTCATAGGTCAGTAGTAAGTGATGCAGAGTACAGAAGTCAGTAGTACGTGAGTCAGAGGGCAGTAGTAAGTGATGCTGAGGGCAGGGGTCAGTTGTAAGTGAACCAAAGCACAGGAGTCAGTAGTAAGTGATGCAGAGGGCAGAAGTCAGTGGTAAGTGATGCAGAGGGCAAGGGTCAGTTGTAAGTGAACCAGAGCACAGGGGTCAGTAGTAAGTGATGCAGAGGGCAGAAGTCAGTAGTAAGTGATGCAGAGTTCAGGGGTCAGTTTTAACTGAACCAAAGTACAGGGGTCAGTAGTAAGTGACAAAGTTCAGAGGTCAGTAATAAGTGATGCAGCATTCAAGGGGTCAGTAATAAGTGATGCAGCATTTAGGGGGTCAGTAATAAGTGATGCAGCATTCAGGGGGTCAGTAATAAGTGATGCAGCATTCAGGGGGGCAGTAATAAGTAATGCAGAGAGCAGAGATTAGTAGTAAGTGACGCAGAGGACATAGGTCAGCAGTAAGTGCCACACAGTTCAGTGGTCAGTAGTAAGGAGAGTCAATATATAACCCCTAAGGTGACTGCTTTTGGCAGGGTCCTAACACATGTTCAGCTATTGCCCTGGATTCCATCTGTTCTTCTTCTGGAACATAATCTTGTTGAGACACAGCCTAGGTGTGTGCTGGGGAGCATGTCCTCCACCTGCACAGTCATGTAGTGGGGGAGCACTTACAATGTTTACCCATTCCTTCCTGGCGTAGGTTGGTTCCCTTAGAATTACTGAAGCACTATGGGCACCAAATCCTCCCTTGAGCGCCATACAGATGGACCATCAGAAGACCCTCACTTGACCTAACTAGCACCACCAGTGGCCCATTCCGTACTTCCATTCATTACAGCAATAGATCCTAAAGCAGCCACGCCCAGCATAAGTTTTACCATCTGAAGATATTCCACAAAGTGGAAGCCTTTTAACTCTTTTACTGAAATGACGTTGACTTACACATATTCGGCCTTCCAGTCATCCCATTGGTGATGGCACATTCCCTAGTTTCAAACAGATAAAGAACAGCAGAGATAAGAGCCCAATTAAGGAGCTGCCCATACCATTAGGAATTTTGCCAGCATCCTCTACATCCCATGACTAAGGGACATGAGTAGTCCCAACAGTCCTGCACCTCTCCTTCCTTGCTTCCCCAAGGGGAAGCTCCTAAAAGCTAGAGCCTCAAAGATGACAACTTTGCATGCCTTGGCGTATGAATTGCTTGCAATGACCAACTCCACCTAGGTGGACTCCCACTAGACTATTTATGCAGAGCCCTTTTACCAATTGGCATTAGGCAGGGTTGACACCTCCTCATTATAAATGGTACACTCCACTCACTATTCTGGGAAGCTGTAGTGGCTACCTATGCAGTTCCACTGCCTTTTCTTCACTAGAGTATTTCCAGCCCTAACTATTGTGACATCTAGTGGCCAATTTGTGTAACTACACTGGGCACTGCTGTGCATCTAAAATCACACTTCAGGGCTGCTATTGCTAATAAAAAAAGTAAGAATAAGACTGTCACTGTAGAATGCTAGATATAGGGGAAAATAATGAGTGCTAAGCTATCTCACTTGATCAACAGTTAGTTATAAATTGTTATTTTTATTTTCTATCTGTTAAGTATCTGAATAGCAGGTTCCTGTATTACTCTTCATAACAAAACTGAAGGACATGCAGTGCTGTCTACTACTTTGTACAGTGATGTGAGTCCAGCTCAATGAATATGTTACAGGACAGAGAAGAATTGGGATGGACTTATCAACATGCTACCGCTCCAATCTAAGGCTGGGGTTGGTCCTGAACCACGTGGTATTAGGCTGGAGTCACACCTATGCATTATTCATGCTTTTTGCATTTTGCAGATTTGCACTACAGTCCATTTAACATGGTTTCCAATGGAACATGTTCTGTAGTTCAAATCTGCAAAATGCAAAAAGCACAAAAAATGCATAGGTGTGAATCCAGCTTTAGGGTTGCCATCTTATCCCTTTAAACACGAACACATATGAATTACACAGATTCTGAGGCTAATTTCATGCAGATAAAGCACCAAGTGAGTTTAATTACCACCTTAATCAGTCACAGAACCCGATTAATGAATTTGTCTTCGGTTGTAAAGGGATTAGGTGGCAACCTTATGTGGTATAGCTTAGCTGTACTACATTTGCAAGGAGGTCCAAGGACTATCAGTGATGTCTGACAGGGACAGCTGGATCACAAGACTGGCTGGACAGAATTACAAATCCTTTGGCAAATAATGCATTACAGCAGGGCACTTAGCAACATGCCTTGCATTAAATTTAATACATTTGCCTACCTTTACAAATGGCTCAGGTAGTCTCACTGGCTACCAGAAAGAGAAGCATTACTAAGGAAATAAAACATCACGATTTTTCCTGATTTTTTTTTTTTGTTTTACAGATATTTCTGTAAATTCATCTGAGTGTTTACTGGTTATTGTGCTTCTTTCTGCCACCTATGGAGACAAAGAAATGTTCTCTTAGACATCGACTGGGAATCAAACAGTTATGGCTATCAGAGGGACTACTGATGCATTACCAAT
Organism: Lithobates clamitans; assembly: GCA_037952925.1. NCBI lineage: Eukaryota > Metazoa > Chordata > Amphibia > Anura > Ranidae > Lithobates > Lithobates clamitans. The sequence goes on along the minus strand of JBBGZY010001323.1, from coordinate 2,220,557 downwards.
TGATGTCCTCTCATCTGAAGAAAGCGGTCATCTTTTCCGCATGCAGAGCAAAATAAAGGTCCAGTGCACCTCCGGTGTCATCCAGAGAATGACTCCAGGCTAGATAGTTCTACAGAGGCCATTAAGGTGCATCGCTGCAAAAAGTGTGTCCGTGTTCCTACCAGTTATTATATCCATAAAAAAAAAATCTATTTTTGTCCTAATTATTTTCTTTGAGGGTTTCTATATATCGCCTGCATTGAGCAACCTTCAAGAAGAGGAAATCATATTCCTTTACCAAATGCTTGCTGCTTACTGTTAAAAAATAACTTCAAACAGATATTAAAAAAAACATCAGTTAAAGACTAAATTTGGGTTCTGTCCCATTGATGCCCCCCATAGTTGTATTTTATGCCTGATTTTTTTTTTTTACTTATCTTCTGGCCAGTCGTGTGATGCACAGGATCCTCCTCAGTCTTCTGGTTGTGGACAGTCCTGAATGATGCAGAGAGTAGAAATGATATGATGACATCAGCACCGCTCTTTGCACACTGAGTGCTCAGAACAGGGGTAGGACCATGGCATCCTATACTCCTAGTGGTTCCTCATGCCGCGTACACACGAGCGAAATGTCCGACAGAACAAGTCTATGAGTAAGCATCGGTTTATGTGAAACGCGTTAGCTATTTTTCCTGTACCATCCACCTGTGATGTGACTGCATTTTGGATTTTATTTATTTATGTTCAATAAAGATTCCTTTTTTCATTGCGTGCGGCCGTCCAGGATCGTTTTCCTCTTCCACAGAAAAAGTCAGACGGAAGCTTTTCATCTTCTATTCCGATCGTGTGTAGGCCTCATCAGACTTTTTTTTTTCGAAAATTCTGACGGACCTAGAAATAGAACATGTTCTAAATATTTCCAACGGAACCAATTCCTATCAGGAAAACCACTCGTCTGTATGCTGTTCCGACAGACCAAAAACGACGCATGCTCTGAAGCAAGTACGAGACGGAAGCTATTGGCTACTGGTTATTGAACTTCTGTTTTCTAGTCCCGTTGTACGTATTGTACGTCACCTCATTCTGGACGGTCGGACTTTGGGTTGACTGTGTGTAGGCAAGACCGCTTGCGCGGAATTCCGTCGAAGAAACCTTTGGAGTTTATTTTGATGGCAAAACCGGTTGTATGTACACGGCATTAGTCTTCTCAGTTGGGTAATTCTGCGTGCATAGCATACTAGCACATTATGAGAGACTTACCTTAGAACAAAGCCCTCCAACACCACGCTGTTACCGCTGAGAGGGCTGACATCGTCCCCTGGTCTTCCTTCCGGGTTCGTGTCCTCCGGCCACATGAGTGGCTGGGGGCGCGATGACGTCACTCCCTCGCATGCACGTGGGAGTCACCGTTTACCGTTTAGCAGTCTGAATAGATACCACTGAGTATGTTGAAAGCAGACTTCTGGCATTGGTGAACAAACACTTCCATTGCATTTTGTATATCTTTTTTTGTAGTACAAATAGTATTAAAATTGACAAAGTTTGTTTGTAACATGTGAAACTCCTTATCACCCATTCCACCCACCACCCTTGTCTTACTTGTCTGCTACAATTTATTATAATTCTCCCTCCCCAAAAATCCTAGTTTAACCGCTTCCCGACCACCGCGCGCTGATGTACATCGGCAGAATGGCACGGGTGCGCTAAAGGGGCTTCATAACCCTGGGTTAGCGCGCCCGCATGCCCCGCCGGAGTGTGCCCACAGGTCCCGTGGACTCGATGTCCGCCGGTGGCCCACAATGGCGACGAGGAGAGGCAGAGCGGGGAAATGCCTATGTAAACAAGGCATTTCCCTGTTCTGCCTTGTGACATGACAGGGAGCTACTGCTCCCTGTCATCGGGAGCAGTGATCTCTGTCATGTCCTAGTGAGCCCATCCCCCCTACAGTTAGAACACGCTGAGGGAACACATTTAACCCCTTGATCGCCCCCTAGTGTTTAACCCCCTTCCCTGCCAGTGACATTTACACAGTAATCAGTGGCTATTTTTAGCTCTGATCGATGTATAAATGTCAATGTTCCCAAAATAGTGTCAAAAGTGTCCGATCTGTCCGCCGCAATGTTGCAGTTCTGATAAAAATCGCAGATCACCGCCATTACTAATAAAAAAAAATTATAATAAAAAACGCCATAAATCTATCCCCTATTTTGTAGACGCTATAACTTTTGCGCAAACCTATCAATATACACGTATTATGATTTTTTTTACCAAAAATATGTAGAAGAATACATATCAGTCTAAACTGAGAAAGAAATTTGTTTTTTTATATATTTTGTGGGGATATTTATTATAGCAAAAAGTAAAAAATGTTGCATTTTTTTCAAAATTGTCACTCTTTTTTTTGTTTATAGCGCAAAAAATAAAAAATGCAAAGGTGATCAAATACCACCAAAAGAAAGCTCTATTTGTGGGAAAAAAAGGACGTCAATTTTGTTTCGGGACAACGTCGCATGACAGCACAATTGTCAGTTAAAGCGACGCAGTGCCGAATCACAAAAAATGCTCTGGTCAGGAAGGGGGTAAAATCTTCTTGGACTGAAGTGGTTAAATACTACAAAATCCTAGTTTAAATACTCCTCCATAAACATCTCTCCAAGCATAAGGTGATCAGATTTTCAAAATGAAATCGGGGACACCCTACAGCCCATGCCAACTTTTATTGAGGAAGGGGATAAGAGTGGAACAAAAAGCTTACCATACCAAAATATTGGGTGTGGCCAAATAGTGATATGTGTAGTAGTAGACATCAATGGCACTTTGTAACATGGCTTAAGTGGCTTAACAGGGTATGGTTCAATAACACAGACGCTACTTCACTTTGGGTCAGGAGTGCAGAAAATAGAGGCCAAAAGTAAGTAACTCACAGTACCACCCAAAATAAAATTCCTCTCTCCTTCCAATACAATCCGCCCCATAAGAAAACAACCTCCAGCACAAATTCCCCCCTCCCTGAATTGTATTTACCGGACGTTAGCATGACATTGCCCCACAGTCCACCATCTGCTGATTAGTTTCCTCCCCTCATTGCCAGAGGTATCACCTGTACAGCTGCAGAAGGCATCATATACTTGCAGAAAGCATAGTTGCCAATAGTCCCGATTTTCCCGGGACAATCCCGATTTTGGGACCCTCGTCCCGGGATTTTCCATAAGGAAAATCGGGAATGTTTTTTTTTTTGTTTTTGGAGCAACTGGCTCCAGCAAAATGGCGGCCGGCGCCGCTGGTCGATCTTCCCCCTAGTGACAGTGTGTTGTGTAGTGGAGAGAGGAAGGGGGCTCAAACCGTGCAGCCAATGAAGCGGCTTCTTTAGCTGCACGGCCCCTCCCCTCTCCCTCGTAGGAGAAGACAACGGCGGCGGCGCCGTGTCTTGCCGAAAGTTCCCCAGCCCCATACTGCGCAAGCGCTGTGCCTGCGCAGTACAGGGGGTCCATACTTGCCAAGGGGAACTTTCTCAGCAGGCAGAACACCGGACGGCCGCACCTGCACTGAGTGCGGAGTGAGCAGGGGGTGAGCGGGGGCTGCATTGAGGGGGGGTCTGCACTAATAGAGGGGGGGCTGCACTAATTGAGGGGGGGCTGCACCTAGGGGGGTCTGCACTAATAGAGGGGGGGCTGCATTGTGGGGGGGTCTACACTAATAGAGGGTGGCTGCACTGAGGGGGCTGCACTAATTGAGGGGGGGCTGCACTGAGGGGGGGCTACACTGAGGGGATCTGCACTGATGGAGGGGGTCTGCACTGAGGGGGTCTGCACTGATGGAGGGGGTCTGCACTGATGGAGGGGATCTACACTGATAGAGGGGATCTGCACTGATGGAGGGGGTCTGCACTGAGGGGGTCTGCACTGATGGAGGCGGGTCTGCACTGATGGAGGGGTCTGCACTGATGGAGGGGGTCTGCATTGATGGAGGGGATCTGCACTGATGGAGGGGGTCTGCACTGATGGAGGGGGTCTGCACTGAGGGGGTCTATACAGACTCTGCCGGGGGCACCTGATGCAAGGACAGACTCTGCCGGGGGCAACTGATGCAAGGCCAGACTCTGCCGGGGGCAGCAGATGCAAGGACAGACTCTGCCGGGGGCACCTGATGCAAGGACAGACTCTGCCGGGGGCACCTGATGCAAGGACAGACTCTGCTGGTGGCAGGCGACGTGGCTAGTGACACGCTCAGGGATCCCACTGATTCGGCATTATGGTGAGTTGAATGATTTAATTTTATATTACAATGTAATAATAGAAATAATGCGCTTCAATCATCCTGACACCATAACAAACATGGTGCCGGGATGATTGAAGCGTTAACACCTGGTGTTTGGGGTATCTTTATCTGCTGATTGTTAAACTTTCGTGCGCCGCACTTGTGATTTTTGCTAGGCCACGCCTACAAACGAATGCCCCGCCCCCCAATTATTGTACGGCTCCGCCTACAGCCAAAAAAGTGTCACACATATTTTTTTGCAATGTTGGCAACAATGAGAAAGTGGAGGAGTTTGTGGCATCAGATGGAACATGTCATCTCTACAACACCTCCCCTACTTCTCTCTGCACAGGCAATTGCCAACACACCAACATGCTTTAGAGGTGGCTGCCAACAAAGGGCTCTCCAGTCACAATGCATTTCAGTATAGTAATGTTACAAAGTGCCATTGATGTCTACTACTACACATATGGCAGGGGTTTGCACAGGCTGGGATTGCATTGGCAAATATCATCTTGGATAAAGTATTCATATTGGAGTAAGTATTACACTTCGGCTCAGCCCTATCTAACTCAACTCTTCTCTACCCCTCCTACAGGTATGTATCAGCTCAACCACATCTTCCACCTTTAATTGAAACTGAGATCTGCTTGCTAATTCGGTGTATGTGCTTTTGGTGATCTATGCTGCCTTGAAATTCTTTACCTCTGTCCATATCACAGTAATGTTTATTTTACTTTCTTATTGTCTATACCTAAATTATGAGCTGTTCCTATCTTTATGGCTGTGACCTTTCTGCTCTCTTGCTGTGTAGTGAGCCTTGGTGTGAGAAGTTCATTCTGTTAGCCATGTGTTCCTCCTATGCAATCCTGACTAAGTAATTGGCAATACCCCCACCCAAATTCAGTATAAATGTAGGCCTTATCTAGGGGATGCACAGGCAGGGATTGCATGGGCAAATATCATCTTGGATAAAGCATTGCTATTGGATTAGGTATTACACTTCGGCTCAGCACTTCAGCGAATGTACAAAGCGAACATACACAACGGACTTCTGCAGAACACTAAACAGACTACAGGTGACCTGATTCTCCATCAAACTTTTTCACTTCTCATTCAGGCTTCCTCTCAGTTTCACCACTCTGTATCTGTATCATGCACTCCCTATTTTTCCTTCTCACAGTTGCATCCTCTCTCCTTAAATTCTCACTCCTTCACCCATCTTCTCCATCCCACAGCTTATATATATCACCCTCACTCCTGTTTTCACCTTATTATTGCACGTATCAGTTCCTGCTAATTCTGAACCCATATACCAATAAAACCTGCAGGACACTGGGACGTGTCCCCCCACATAAGTCACACTCCCATATCACCTCTCTCACCCTTCTGCTTCTCCTAACTGCTGGAGATATTTCCCCAAATCCTGGACCGCCATCATTTACCTTCGGCCAACATACCCAGCACCCCCCATCCTCTGATAGCAGCCGCAATCCACACAATCTCATTTCTATGTCTCTTCAGCGTAGAACCAGCCTCCCCTTCTCCTGTGCCCTTTGGAATGCCCGCTCTGTTTGTAACAAACTCACCACCGTCCATGACCTATTTATCACAAAATCCCTGAGCCTACTTGCAATTACTGAGACCTGGATTCAAGAATCTGACCTTCCTTCTGCTTCTCTCTCCTATGGTGGCATCCTGTAGACTCACTCTTCCAGGCCTAGTGGATGGAAAGGAGGTGGTGTTGGAATCCTCCTAACCCCTCAAAGCACTTTTCAGGTTCTTCATCCACCCCCCTCTCTGTCCCTCTCCTCATTTGAAGCTCACTGTATTCGTCTATTTTCTACAGTTTCATTGAGAATTGCTGCGATTTATCGCCCCCCTGGACCGGTATTAAACTTCCTTGATGACTTCTCTGCCTGGCTACCCTACTTTCTCTCTTCTGAAATTCCAACAATCATTCTTGGTGACTTAAACATCCCTGTTAATCTTAATGCTCCCGCTACTTCTAAGCTGCTGAGCCTAACCTCCTCTTTTGACCTAAAACAATGGACAAGCGCTTCTACTCACTCTGTTGGCAACTGCCTTGACCTCATATTCTCCTACCTATGCACTCCACGCAACCTCTCCAACTTTCCTTTTCCTCTCTCTGATCACCACCTTAATAGTTTCACTCTCTCCTTGTCTGCCTCCTCCTTGCCTTCCAACTACCAAACTATTACCCGTAGAAACCTTCGCCATCTTAACTCTTCTCTTCTTTTTTCTGCTACAGATTGTCTCTATGACAAAATCTCATCCTTGTCCTGCCCCAACTTGGCCACTTCTGTCTACAACAGTTCACAGTCATCCACCCTGGATACCTTCGCCCCCCTCACTACGCACAGAATCAGGTCCCAACCGCTACAACCCCGGCAGACAGACAATACCAGAAGCCTCAAAAAATGTGGCCGCGCTCTTGAGCGTCTGTGGCGTAAAACTAAGTCACAGCAAGATTTTAGCCAATATAATCTGCCCTCCAAAAATACCATTCCTGCCTCCACACTGCCAAACAGACCTACTTTGTCACTCTCATTAACACCCTCTCACGCAGTCCCCGTCAACTCTTTTCTACCTTTACCACTCTACTTCGTCCTCCATTACCCTCACCCACTAACTTACTCACTGCCCAGGAGATTGCTAATCACTTCAAAAATAAGATTGAGACAATTTGTCTCGAGGTCTCCGCTCTACAGACATCTCCCTCACTTTACACTCCTTGTCCTCCTGCACAATTAATATTTCCCTCTTTTAACCCAGCTACTATAGAGGAAGTCATTAAACTTTTTTTTTCTAATTCCCACCTAACCTCTTTCCCCCTGGACCCTGTTCCTTCTCAAATACTACGGTCACCATCTGACTCAATCCTACACTCCTTAACTCATATCTTCGACCTTTCACTCTCTACTGGCATCTTCCCCAACCCTCTAAAACATGTGCTAGTCACTCCCATACCAAAAAAGGCCTCACTAGACCCCACCAATCTTAACAACCTAAGACCCATCTCTTTGCTCTCTCTTGCCTCCAACCTCCTTGAGCGTTTAGTCTACAACCAACAGAGCGACCACTTCTTTGAGAATAACCTTCAGTCTGGATTTCGCCCACAGCACTCCACAGAAACTGCCCTCCTCAAACTCACAAACGACTTACTAACTGCCAAAACCAATGCTCATTATTCCGTACTCTTACTCTTGGACCTTTCCGCTGCCTTTGATACAGTTGACCACCCCCTCCTCCTCAAAAAACTCAATTCGCTTGGTCTCCATGGCTGCACTCTCTGTTGGTTCAAATCTTACCCATCTCACCGCTCTTTCAGTGTCACTTACAACTCCACTTCCTCTTCGCCAACTCCTCTTATCGTTGGGGTCCCCCAAGGTTCTGTCCTTGGACCTTTACTATTCTCGATCTACATGTCTTCCCTGGGTCAGCTGACAGCCTCCCATGGCTTTCACTACCATTTATATGCTGATGACACCCAAATCTGTCTTGACATGGACATTCATTGTACTGTTCATTTAAGCACAAGAGAATCCATTTTGTTCTCACTGTTGAAATGTGTTCTGTAACCTTCACCTAACACACAGACACTTCTCCTACTAAACGCTCTCTATTGCCCCCTCCCTTCTCAAGGTTTTACTTTTGAAATTGTTCTATTCGCTAGTTTTTAATAATATATTTCTATTTGTTAGCTTTTAATAACATATTTCTATTTGTTAGTTTTTAATAACATCTCACACCACCCCTTTCTTATCTATGTATAAAATAACATGTAATAATACATTTTTCACTGAACGGACATTTTAAACACAGTGATTGAGTCCTGTGAATCTGTTCCTGCAGCTGCAGTATTAACTTTGTTTTAGAGTCCCAATCAGAAATCAGTCATATCAATCTCTCTGCCCCTCAGCTCACCCCATCAATCTCCTCATGCATCACTGATTTACTAACAGACATATCAGCCTGGATGTCAAACCACTTCCTCAAACTGAATCTATCTAAAACTGAGCTCTGAATATCCCCCCCCCCCCCGTGCCCCCTCCCCTGACTTCTCTGTCAAGATCAGTGACACATCTATCAGTCCGTCCCCACATGCCAGGGTGCTAGGGGTAACCTTAGACCCTGAACTGTCCTTTCAGGCCCACATACAATCCCTGTCCAAATCATCCCGCCTTAGCCTCTGCAACATTTCCAGAATACGCCCCTTTTTAACTAATGACACCACCAAGCTTTTAATTCACTCCCTGTTTTTTTCTCGCCTCTACTACTGCAACTCCCTCCTCATTGGATTACCTTTGCATAGACTATCCCCCCTTCAGTCCATAATGAATGCCGCTGCAAGACTCACCCACCTTACCAACCATTCAGTGTCCTCCACCCCTCTCTGACAATCCCTCCATTGGCTTCCACTCACCCAATGAAAAAAATTCAAAGTACTAACAAAAAATTTACAAAGACATCCATGCCCCCAGCTACATCACTAACCTATCATGCTTCAAACTAACACTGTTTTACTTCCTCCATCAGCTCATCCCCCCACAGCTATTAACTTTTGTATCAATTGACCCTTCCTTTTTAGATTGTAAGCTCTAACGAGCAGGGCCCTCTGATTCCTCTTGTACCAAATTGTAATGTAACTGTACCGTCTGCCCACATGTTGTAAAGCGCTGCGCAAACTGTTGGCGCTATATAAAACCTGTATTATAATAATAATATTAAAACTGTGCACAGGGCAGCTGCTCCTCATGGATGCCCACCCACCCCCTTGTTCTGCCCCTGTACTCTAGTGTTGACTTACTTGTCAGAAACCATGAATCAGACCGAGACAGAAGTACAGTTAATCACACTTGTTTAATAATAATAAAAAGGTAAACAGAGTAAACGTAGTCAATACATAGCCAGAGTTCAGTAACCGGATTGGGTAGTCAGCCAATGCCAATGTCAGAGAGCCAGAAATCAACATAGTTGTACAGCAAGCAGGATCAGGAGCCAGAAGGAACGTCAGCCGGGCAAGTCTTCAACAGGAACACAGGAGAAAGTCTCTGAGATGTGACCAAAGGCAAAGGCAGAGATGAAGTGAGCTGGACAGCTTTAAGTAGCCAGGTCTGACGAGCAGATCATCAACAGCTGAGTCACTGTGGAGAGAAAGGAGCTGGCAATTAGCCGACAGCTGAACGTCCAGCTCAGAGAAGGAAGGGCTGAGCCCAGCCCTGACACTTACTGACTCAAGGCCCACATGTGCACTGAAGGTCACCATCACATAGAAGAGGAACGTTGCAAATAATCTTTCCTGACAGGCTCCATGGCAGCATATGTGTGGGGATTGACCCCGCTTCCATAACTACCCAATAGGACCCCTCCCTATACATTTGAGCTGTGACCTCCCAGCCGTGTTCCTTTTTTGTCCTCCTCTGTAGGACCTTATGTTTGGTTCTCCTACTTGAAGACAATGTCCTGCGATCGTATCGGCCAACCGATGTGATGTCACGTCCCTCCGATAAGCCTTGACTGTTAGCAGGGTATGGAGTATATTGCAGAGTAAGCGATGAAGAGCTGGAGTCATTTGGAATAAAAAGCATGCACAGGCCTATTACCTAGCAGTATGCAGGTGGCCATTATCTGCCTGAAAGCCCGGTGTGTGTGTATGGACGTTCCTGGACGAATCGATCGTAGGTGGTGGTAAGCATGTATCGCCTTCATGGCAGCAGTGTTTTTTGTTTGTAGTTTGTTTTTTCCTGCATTGCCTGTCCTTTTTTTTATGCCTATGCAGCGGCTGGTTCCCTGTGCGTTCCAGCCGCCGCTCCCTCTACTTCCGGGTTCCGTCTGCGTTCTGCGCATGTGCGGTCCCCGAACGAAAGCGAGGCCTGGTTCGCGCATGTGCACGAGGATCGCGGGCCTGGCGCGGCCATGACGTCACGCGGCGCCAATTTTAAAAAGCCTGGGGAGGCTTGCAGATCTCGGGAATGATCGTGGGCATAGCGGCAACTTTCCTGAGCATCTGCAGAGCCTATCCCAGGTAAGGGCAGTACAGATGGGTCTGAACTTTGCCTGTTTTGCTTTCTGGTATATCTGATGTATTCTGTGTTCACCTGCAGTGATTCCAAGCATCAGCCATGGACTCTTCACTGCCTCCTGGTGGCCAGTCCTCTCCCAGCAGGTAGGATTGGAAAGTGTTTCTTTACTTGCCTGCTGAGGGGAAGAGAGTGGAGTGTAGGCCATTATTCTGACTTTGTGCCTTTCTCTCTCTGTATTCCTGTCTTTCTTCTTTCCTCAGCCCTTCTAGGTCTGACCAAAGTAGTAGTTCCCGCAGAAGGAGCGGGTCTTCTAAATCACACCGCCGGCATTCCTCCTCTGGCTCTAGACACCATGGTTCATCCTCTAAGTCTAAAGACCATAGTAGAGGCTCTCCTCATCCCCCTTCATCTCATAGTAGGGGACCGGAGAAATTATGTTGGGGATGCAGGGCCCCAGTTCCTGCTAGCAAGTCTCTCTGTGACCGCTGTTTCTCCAGAGCAGCTAATGAGAGGGAAGGTGCAGACCAACACCTGGAAACACTAAACATGAAAGAATCGCTGCAGGAGAAAGACGCTGCAAAGCCTCGTGATTCTCCTCCAGATCCACTGATTCCCCTGCCAGAAGAGGGTCCAGTCCATGAGACGTGGGAGTCTTCTCAACCTAGTCACCAGTCAGCTCCCCCTTCAGATAGCGGGTCAGAAGCAGATGATCCTGGGATGGGCTTTGAATACGCCCTGGTTCCTTCTCTGGTGAAAGCTGTTAAAGACACTTTGAATTGGGAAGACCCAGTTATTTCTCCTCCTAAACAGAGAAAGTTTTTCATACAGCCCAGCAAGGAGCATCATTATTTTCCTTTCCTCACTGAAGTAGGAGCTATAATATCTGAAGAATGGGGCAAGTTGGATAGAAAAAGTTCTATGCAGTCTAAAATCTCAAAACTATACCCTTTCAAGGAAGAAGAGGTTAAACACCTTGAGTCAGCTCCCTTGGTAGATGCTGCACTAATGAGACTTGTGAGGTATGTGACTCTCCCTCTCGAAGATACAGTCTCATTTAAAGATCCGCTGGAGAGACGGATTGACTCCGACCTAAAAGGGATTTATTTTGACAGCAGGCACAGTGTGCAAACCTGCTCTGGCCTTAGCAGCAACCTCTAAAGCTTTGGAGGCATGGTCAGACAATGTGAATGATTCTCTTAGAGGTATCTCTGAAGAAGCGGCTAAGAGCTCCCCTATTCAGGAAATCAGGCTAGCCTCCACCTTTCTGGGGGAGGTCTCTATTGATGTTATTCGCCTAGTGGCTCGGGTGATGTTGTCATCGGTCACCGCCCGTCGGGCCTTGTGGCTCCGACCCTGGTTGGCGGATCCAGCTTCTAAGCAAGCTTGGTGCCGTATTCCATTTGGGGGTTCGTCTCTCTTCAGCAACAAGCTTGATAGCACCATTACCCAGGCTACAGGTAGTAAGTCGGGATTCCTCCCTCAAGATAGGCATTTACAGAACCAGAAACGCACCTTTTCAAGAACGCAGAACACTGACCGTGCAAGGGAAGCACGCAGTTACAGGCCTGGTCGGGAATTTTCAAGATCCTGGAAATCCAGGCAGTCCTCTTTCAAAAAGCCCACAAAAGGGGCTTCTACTGGTAACCAGGACTCCACTAAGTCCTTTTGAAATTGGGCCCGCTCAAGCATGTCAGGTGGGGGCTCGTCTGCTCCACTTCCGGCATGTTTAGGCGGCCTCAATTCAGGATTTCTGGACTGTCAGGACGGTGTCCTCAGGCCACACCTGGGTTTTCAACAGCACTCCCAGATTAAGATTCATACCAACAAATCTTCCAAGTTCAGGGGAGAAGTAACAAGTTCTTTTAGCTTACGTAAGCTCTTTATTAGCTCAAAGCGCAGCCATTCCTGTTCCAGATGGCGAACAAGGTGAAGGCATGTATTCCCCTTTATTGCTGGTGCAGAAGAAGAATGGCACATGGAGGCCTGTTATAGACCTGACTCATCTCAACTGGTTTATCCGAAAGGAAAAATTCAAGATGGAGTCACTATTAACGATTCAACAGTCGGTTCATCTAGGAGAGTGATTGGTGTCAATAGACTTGAAGGACGCCTACTTCATGTTCCAGTGGCGGCAGACTTCCAAAAGTTCCTTCGCTTTGCTGTAGGCGATCAACATTTACAGTTTACCTGCCTTCCATTTGGTCTCACAACATCACCTCGGGTGTTTTCCAAGGTTCTGTTGGCTGTCGTTGCTTTGCTCCGAGTCAAATGAGTTCGTCTTCACCACTATCTAGATGACCTCCTCCTCCTAGCCCAGGACAAGGGTCAACTTCTAGAGCACAGGAGTCTAGTAATTGCCACTCTCCAAGAGTTTGGGTGGCTCCTGAATTTGGAGAAAAGTCACCTGAATCCATCTCAGTCCCTCATATTTCTAGGTGCCCATTTCAATACACTAGAAGGCACCATCTCGCTACCCGAGGGGAAGATTGTGGTGATCCGGGACAGGATCCGTTCAACACTCGCTTCATCTCACCTGTCCGCTCTTCAATGTCTGAAGGTGATTGGCAGCCACCATTCCCATGGTGAAGTGGGCACAATGGCACACTCGCCCATTTCAGAAAGGGTTTCTCCAACAGTGGGATTCTCCCAGCAAGAGTCAGCGCATCCTCCTCACTCCATCAATGAGAGAGTCAATCCTTTGGTGGCTCCAAGGGAAGAATCTCCGCAACTGCCACTCGATTCTCCCCATCACATGGGTCACAGTAACCTCAGATGCCAGCAATCGTGGCTGGGGTGCTCATTGCCTGTCGGAAGTGGCTCAGGGCAAATGGAACTCGCCATCTCAGAAGGTTGTATTCAATATTCTGGAACTTCAAGCAGCCTTTCAAGCGCTCAGATCCTTCCACCATCTGATAGAAAACTCCTCAGTGATGCTCCGGTTGGACAATACAACCGCAGTGGCCTATATAAGGAAGCAAGGTGGGACTCGCAGCTGGTCTCTCTTACGGGAGGTCGAGCCAATCATGAACTGGGCTCAGAGAAATCTGCCCAACATTTCGGCAGTCTACATTCCGGGGGTCCAGAATGTACAGGCGGATTTTCTGTCCCGTGTTCAAATGGACAACAACGAGTGGTCCCTGCACAAAGAGGTGTTCAAGTGGCTCCTGACACTGGGAGTGTCTCCAAAAGTGGATCTGTTTGCATCCCCGTGCAATTACAAACTGACCAAATATTATTCGAGGTTCCGGGATCCCCAAGCCTATGGGATAGATGCCCTCACGGATCGGTGGAGGTTCAACAAGGCGTATGCTTTCCCTCCGGTACCTGTGATACTCCAGTTACTCCGCAGGCTCAGAACAGAGGAGGTGGAAGTCATAGCAGTAATACCGTTTTGGCCCAACAGGCCATGGTTTCCCCTCTTAACTCTCCTCAGTTATCGGGATTCAATTCCTCTGCCTCTCAGGCCAGATCTTCTGTCCCAAGGCACAATCCTGCATCCATGCCCTGCTCATCTACATCTCAGGGTCTGGTTTTTGAGAGGGGAAGCCTTAGGTTGTCCAGAAGAAGCCATTCCGACTCTTCTTAATGACATACGGAAGAGCACTAATAGAGTTTATGAACGTATCTGGTCCAAGTTCACAGAACACATGGCCTCTAGACCTAGTCCTTGTGGTTCTCCAGAAGTCCAGGATATCCTGAGCTTTCTGCAAACACGCTTGGATTTGCCTCTAGCAGTAAGTTCCCTTCTTGTACAAATATCAGCCATTTCGGCGTTTACAGGAACTTCATGGGCTAACCATGCCCTGGTTCGCCAATTCTTCAAGGGTGCTATCAGGTTAAGACCTCAAAGAAAACCAAGATTTCCTAAATGGGATCTTCCCCTTGTTCTAGATTTTCTTTCCACACTTGGAACAGATCCTAAAAAGCCTCTATCAGTTAAAGACCTCACACTCAAGACCGTCTTCCTGGTGGCAGTAACTTCAGCCAAAAGAGTGTCTGAAATCAGAAACTTAGGTTCTAAAGAGCCTTTCTTGACCTTTTTTCCGGATAGAGCAGTGTTAATTCCCATGTTGGGCTCAAACCCTAAAGTGACATCTATTTTTCACAAAAATCAGGAAATTGTGTTGCCTACCTTTAGCACAACAGAAGGTCAAGATGTCCAACCCCTTGATGTGGGACATACTTTGAGTCAATACTTGGAAGTTACGGAATCGTTTAGACAAACAGACTTTCTTTTTATTCTTCTACGGGGAAAAAATAAAGGAAAACGGGCCTCAATTAGATCCATCTCTGCTTGGATAGTACAGACCATTCAAAGGGCTTATAAAGCGAAGGGCTTGGCTCCTCCAGAGGCAGTGACTGCACACTCAACTCGGAGTATCTCAACCTCGTGGGCGGCTTCTCTTCATGTCGCACCCGAAGTTATATGTAGAGCGGCTTCTTTGTCATCTATTAATACGTTTGTTTCCCACTATTGTGTTGAACCAGCCGCCTTGTCATCCGTTAATTTTGGTTTGAAAGTGCTGTCAGTTGACAGTGTTATTTAAATTTATTTTTCTTGCTCAGCATTGTGCCCACCCGGGTGTGTTTGGCGAGTTATTTCCCACATGTATGCTGCCATGGAGCCTGTCAGGAAAACGGAAAATTTATATCAAATACTTACCGTAATTTTCCTTTCCTGATAGGCTCCATGGCAGCAGGAGTCCCTCCCAATGCTGGAGTAGGCTAGTTACGAAACACGGCTGGGAGCTCACAGCTGAAATTTATAGGGAGGGCTCCTATTGGGTAGTTATGGATGCGGGGTCAACCCCCACACGTATGCTGCCATGGAGCCTATCAGGAAAGGAAAATTACGGTAAGTATTTGATATGAATTTTCCGTTATATCCTTAACTTCCGCAAAAAACGTGTACACAAGCCGAGAGGGGACAGACCGGGTAGACCTTATAAAATTACATGTGACATTATCAATAACCCTGGATACAGTCAGGAGCAGACACCCTCCCCTCCTCCAGGCCAATCACAGAACTGTTGCTAAGATGCATTACCCTGAAACTACCCGGGGACACCATTTTTAAAGCTGGAAAGAAATCCAGGACCTGTTCTTTTAACCGGGCACAAAATCTGGGACACTTTTTCCCCGAGTACAGCCCCTTAAAATCGGGGACTGTCCCCTGAAACAGGTGACATCTAGTCACCCTATTACAGAGAACATATCCCCAGACCATTCATTTCAACAACAATATTCCCATAAGGTTATATGCACATTTAAGGTATTTTAAGCATGTGATTGACCTGTAAAATCCTCCCTAGTGCAGACATCCAAAAGCCCTGAGACTGCTGCTGGGTCCCACTATATTAGATGTAATGTCAGCAGCCCCAGCAGACTCAAGGTTTTCACTCAAGTGACCCTCTATAGTGTTGCACTTTGCTCCTAAGGGGAGGGGCTGAGGAGCCAAACCAGCATAGGCAGTTATTAGACATTCCCTGTGGAGGAGAGTGCAATACTGGAGAATGCTGTGCAAGGGCATTTTTGAAGTAGTTAAATATGATGCCAAGTATAAAGGCACATTGCAAGTCAATAAAAATAGTTTATGGAAAGGAAAAAACTATAAAGTTCTATTCACACCTAAGCGTACTGCTGCGACAGCTGCTGCACAACTTTTTTTTTTTTTTTTTGCTTTTTTGTGACGCGTTTTTGGAGCGGCACCATTAATTTGAATGGGCCTCCCTCTGCTCCAAAAACACTCCAAAGAAGCTTATGTGCCAAACTGTTGGCACAGAGGCAGGAGCGTTTGGCAGTGCGTTTTTTGCTGCGATTTTAGTGTGTTTTGTCGCTCAACAATTGTGGTAAAATCGCATCTCATTTGGGGAGCCGTTAAGAAATAATGGCATTGCAAATTTGTCCCCTGTTTTGCAGTGAATCGCAGGTGGAATCGCAGCCACAATTGCGCAATTCCAGTACTCTCAGGTGTGAACGCAGCCTTAACATTTAAATGCTTGATTTTTTTGTGCCTTGTCCTGCAAATTTTAAATTCGGTGACAGGGTGTTTAAGGTACCCATTCCTTCCCCCCATGTGTACTAACAGAAGATATCTGTTACAATTAGACTAGACTAGATATTAGTTCCGTAAACTTGCAGTGCTTGTGCCAATATCCAAAATCCACTATAATAAAAAAAAGGCAAACTTGCCAGATAATTAGAATCCAAACTATATATTATAGGTCCGTATGCGCCTAAGTTGCGACCATGGGGAAAAACACTCCACAATCCCGCACGTCTTCAATTACATCCACGGATGAATGACGTTATTTTCAATGTTGGACTATACAGTGGGGGAAAAAATATTTGTTCCCCTGCTGATTTTGTACGTTTGCCCACTGACAAAAAAAAATGATCATTCTTTAATTTTAATGGTATGTTTATTTTAACAGCAAGAGACAGAATAACAACAAAGAATACAGAAAAACTAATTTCAAAAAAGTTATAAATTGATTTGCATTTTAACCACTTAAGGACCGCCTCACGCCGATGTACGTCGGCAAGGCGGCACGGGCAGGCAAAATCACGTACATATACGTGATTTGCCTCCCGCGGGTGGGGGGTCCGATTGGACCCCCCTGGTGCCCGAGGCGGTCCTGTTTTGTCCCCCGGCGATCGGAGGTGAGGGGGAGGCCATCCGTTCGTGGCCCCCCCTCGCGATCGCCGCCGGCCAATGAGAATCTTCCTTTGCTGCTGTATGCTAAACAGCAGCAAACGAAATTATGTCAACTTTTCTCGGCTTGGGACTTTCCGTTCCAGCGCCGAGGAGAGAAGACATCTATGTGAGTGTAAAACACAAACATACACAGTAGAACATGCCAGGCACACAAAACACCCCATTCCCCCCCCCCCCCCCGATCGCCTCCCAATCACCCCCCCCCATCACAAACTGACACCAAGCAGTTTTGTTTTTTTTCTGATTACTGCATTGGTGTCAGTTTGTGACAGTTACAGTGTTGGGACAGTTAGGATACCCCCCTAACCCCCCCTAATAAAGTTTTAACCCCTTGATCACCCCCCGTCACCAGTGTCACTAAGCGATCATTTTTCTGATCGCTGTATTAGTGTCGCTGGTGACGCTAGTTAGGGACGTAAATATTTAGGTTCGCCGTCATCGTTTTATAGCGTCAGGGACCCCAATATACTACCTAATAAATGTTTTAACCCCTTGATGGCCCTCTAGTTAACCCTTTCACCACTGATCACTGTATAAGCGTTACAGGTGACGCTGGTTAGTTCGTTTATTTTTTATAGTGTCAGGGCACCCGTCGTTTATTACCGAATAAAGGTTTAGCCCCCTGATCGCCCGGCGGTGATATGCGTCGCCCCAGGCAGCGTCAGATTAGCGCCAGTACCGCTAACACCCAGGCACGCAGCATACGCCTCCCTTAGTGGTATAGTATCTGATCAATATCTGATCAGATTTATACTGGCGTCCCCAGCAGTTTAGGGTTCCCAAAAACGCAGTGTTAGCGGGATCAGCCCAGATACCTGCTAGCACCTGCGTTTTGCCCCTCCGCCCAAGTGCAGTATCGATCGATCACTTACACTTACAAAACACTAAATGCATAACTGCAGCGTTCGCAGAGTCAGGCCTGATCCCTGCGATCGCTAACAGTTTTTTTGGTAGCATTTTGGTGAACTGGCAAGCACCAGCCCCAGGCAGCGTCAGGTTAGCGCCAGTACCGCTAACACCCACGCACGCAGCATACGCCTCCCTTAGTGGTATAGTATCTGAACGGATCAATATCTGATCCGATCAGATCTATACTAGCGTCCCCAGCAGTTTAGGGTTCCCAAAAACGCAGTGTTAGTGGGATCAGCCCAGATACCTGCTAGCACCTGCGTTTTGCCCCTCCGCCCGGCCCAGCCCAGCCCACCCAAGTGCAGTATCGATCGATCACTGTCACTTACAAAACACTAAACGCATAACTGCAGCGTTCGCAGAGTCAGGCTTGATCCCTGCGATCGCTAACAGTTTTTTTTGTAGCGTTTTGATGAACTGGCAAGCACCAGTGGCCTAGTACACCCCGGTCGTAGTCAAACCAGCACTACTTGGTGACGTGGCGAGTCCCATAAGTGCAGTTCAAGCTGGTGAGGTGGCAAGCACAAGTAGTGTCCCGCTGCCACCAAACAGACAAACACAGGCCGTCGTGCCCATAATGCCCTTCCTGCTGCATTCGCCAATTCCACCACTTCTGCAGCGCCCGTACTTCCCCCATTCACATCCCCAACCAAGTGCAGTCGGCTGCATGAGAGGCATTTTCTTTATGTCCTCCCGAGTACCCCTACCCAACGAACCCCCCAAAAAAGATGTCGTGTCTGCAGCAAGCACGGATATAGGCGTGACACCCGCTATTATTGTCCCTCCTGTCCTGACAATCCTGGTTTTTGCATTGGTGAATGTTTTGAACGCTACCATGCACTAGTTGAGTATTAGTGTAGGGTACAGCATTGCACAGACTAGGCACACTTTCACAGGGCCATCGCATTTTGAGAGACCCGAACCTGGAACCGGTTGCAGTTATAAAAGTTAGTTACAAAAAAAGTGTAAAAAAAAAAAATATATATATATAAAATAAAAAAAAATAGTTGTCGTTTTATTGTTCTCTCCCTCTCTATTCTCTCTCTCTATTGTTCTGCTCTTTTTACTGTATTATATTCTGCAATGTTTTATTGTTATTATGTTTTATCATGTTTGCTTTCCAGGTATGCAATTTTTTATACTTTACCGTTTACTGTGCTTTATTGTTAACCATTTTTTTGTCTTCAGGTACGCCATTCACGACTTTGAGTGGTTATACCAGAATGATGCCTGCAGGTTTAGGTATCATCTTGGTATCATTCTTTTCAGCCAGCGGTCGGCTTTCATGTAAAAGCAATCCTAGCGGCTAATTAGCCTCTAGACTGCTTTTACAAGCCGTGGGAGAGAATGCCCCCCCCCCCACCGTCTTCCGTGTTTTTCTCTGGCTCTCCTGTCTCAACAGGGAACCTGAGAATGCAGCCGGTGATTCAGCCAGCTGACCATAGAGCTGATCAGAGACCAGAGTGTCTCCAAACATCTCTATGGCCTAAGAAACCGGAAGCTACAAGCATTTTATGACTTAGATTTTGCCGGATGTAAATAGCACCATTGGGAAATTGGGAAAGCATTTTATCACACCGATCTTGGTGTGGTCAGATGCTTTGAGGGCAGAGGAGGGATCTAGGGTCTAATAGACCCCAATTTTTTCAAAAAAGAGTACCTGTCACTACCTATTGCTATCATAGGGGATATTTACATTCCCCGAGATAACAATAAAAATGATTAAAAAAAAAAAATGAAAGGAACAGTTTAAAAATAAGATTAAAAAGAAAGAAATAATAAAGAAAAAAAAAAAAGCACCCCTGTCGCCCCCTGCTCTCGCGCTAAGGCGAACGCAAGCGGCGGTCTGTCGTCAAATGTAAACAGCAATTGCACCATGCATGTGAGGTATCAACGCGAAGGTCAGATCGAGGGCAGTAATTTTTGCAGTAGACCTCCTCTGTAAATCTAAAGTGGTAACCTGTAAAGGCTTTTAAAGGCTTTAAAAAATGTATTTATTTTGTTGCCACTGCACGTTTGTGCGCAATTGTAAAGCATGTCATGTTTGGTATCCATGTACTCGGCCTAAGATCATCTTTTTTATTTCATCAAACATTTGGGCAATATAGTGTGTTTTAGTGCATTAAAATTTTAAAAAGTGTGTTTTTTCCCCAAAAAATGCGTTTGAAAAATCGCTGCGCAAATACTGTGTGAAAAAAAAAAATGAAACACCCACAATTTTAATCTGTAAGGCATTTGCTTTAAAAAAATATATAATGTTTGGGGGTTCAAAGTAATTTTCTTGCAAAAAAAAAATAATTTTTCATGTAAACAATAAGTGTCAGAAAGGGCTTTGTCTTCAAGTGGTTAGAAGAGTGGGTGATGTGTGACATATGCTTCTAAATGTTGTGCATAAAATGCCAGGACAGTTCAAAGCCCCCCCAAATGACCCCATTTTGGAAAGTAGACACCCCAAGCTATTTGCTGAGAGGCATGTCGAGTCCATGGAATATTTTACATTGCGACACAAGTTGCGGGAAAGAGACAAATTTTTTTAATTTTTTAAATTTTTTTTGCACAAAATTGTCACTAAATGATATATTGCTCAAACATGCCATGGGAATATGTGAAATTACACCCCAAAATACATTCTGCTGCTTCTCCTGAGTACGGGGATACCACATGTGTGAGACTTTTTGGGAGCCTAGCCGCGTACGGAACCCCGAAAACCAAGCACCGCCTTCAGGCTTTCTAAGGGCGTGAATTTTTGATTTCACTCTTCACTGCCTATCACAGTTTCGGAGGCCATGGAATGCCCAGGTGGCACAAACCCCCCCCAAATGACCCCATTTTGCAAAGTAGACACCCCAAGCTATTCGCTGAGTGGTATAGTGAGTATTTTGCAGACCTCACTTTTTGTCACAAAGTTTTGAAAATTGAAAAAAGAAAAAAAAAATGTTTTTTCTTGTCTTTCTTCATTTTCAAAAACAAATGAGAGCTGCAAAATACTCACCATGCCTCTCAGCAAATAGCTTGGGGTGTCTACTTTCCAAAATGGGGTCATTTGGGGGGGTTTGTGCCACCTGGGCATTCCATGGCCTCTGAAACTGTGATAGGCAGTGAAGAGTGAAATCAAAAATTTTCACCCTTAGAAATTCTGAAGGCGGTGATTGGTTTTCGGGGTCCCGTGCACGGCTAGGCTCCCAAAAAGTCCCACACATGTGGTATCCCCATACTCAGGAGAAGCAGCTAAATGTATTTTGGGGTGCAATTCCACATATGCCCATGGCCTGTGTGAGCAATAAATCATTTAGTGACAACTTTGTGCAAAAAAAAAAAAAAAAATGTGTCACTTTCCCGCAACTTGTGTCAAAATATAAAACATTCCATGGACTCAATATGCCTCTCAGCAAATAGCTTGGGGTGTCTACTTTCCAAAATGGGGTCATTTGGGGGGGTTTTGTGCCACCTGGGCATTCCATTGCCTCCGAAACTGTGATAGGCAGTGAAGAGTGAAATCATAAATTTACACCCTTAGAAATCCTGAAGGCGGTGATTGGTTTTCGGGGCCCCGTACGCGGCTAGGCTCCCAAAAAGTCTCACACATGTAGTATCCCCGTACTCAGGAGAAGCAGCAGAATGTATTTTGGGGTGCAATTCCACATAGGCCCATGGCCTGTGTGAGCAATATATCATTTAGTGACAACTTTTTGTAAACATTTTTTATTTATTTATTTTTTGTCATTATTCAATCACTTGGGACAAAAATAATAAATATTCAATGGGTTCAACATGCCTCTCAGCAATTTCCTTGGGGTGTCTACTTTCCAAAATGGGGTCATTTGGGGGGGTTTTGTACTGCCCTGCCATTTTAGCACCTCAAGAAATGACATAGGCAGTCATAAACTAAAAGCTGTGTAAATTACAGAAAATGTACCCTAGTTTGTAGACGCTATAACTTTTGCGCAAACCAATAAATACACGCTTATTGACATTTTTTTTACCAAAGACATGTGGCCTGAATACATTTTGGCCTAAATGTATGACTAAAATTGAGTTTATTGGATTTTTTTATAACAAAAAGTAGAAAATATCATTTTTTTTCCAAATTTTCGGTCTTTTTCCGTTTATAGCGCAAAAAATAAAAACCGCAGAGGTGATCAAATACCATCAAAAGAAAGCTCTATTTGGTGGCAAAACCCTTGTTGGCAGAGAGGTCACACGTTTCTTGTAGTTGGCCACCAGGTTTGCACACATCTCAAGAGGGATTTTGTTCCACTCCTCTTTTCAGATCCTCTCCAAGTCATTAAGGTTTTGAGGCTGACGTTTGGTAACTCAAACCTTCAGCTCTTTAATGTGCTTCTTATTGAGCCACTGTTGCCTTGGCTGTGTGTTTTGGGTCATTGTCATCCTGGAATACCCATCTACGACCTATTTTCAATGTCCTGGCTGGGGGAAGGAGGTTCTCACCCAAGATTTGATGGTACATCGTCCCTTTGATGCGGTGAAGTTGTCCTGTCCCCATAGCAGAAAAACACCCCCAAAGCATAAAGTTTCCACGTCCATGTTTGATGGTGGGGATGGTGTTGTTGGGGTCATAGGCAGCATTCCTCCTCCAAACATGGCGAGTTGAGTTCACTTCACCTCTGAATCATTCAGATGTACATTAGCAAACTCCAGACGGGCCTGTACATGTAAAATTTGTACATTAGCTTTCTTGGGCAGGGGGACCTTGCGGGCGCTGCAGGATTTTAGTCCTTCACAGTGTGTTACCAATTGTTTTCTTGTAGACTATGGTCCCAGCTGCCTTAAGTTCATTGACAAGATTCTCCCATGTAGTTCTGGGCTAATTCCTCACCGTTCTCATGATCATTGAAACTCCACAAGGTGAGATCTTGCATGTAGCCCCAGACCGAGGGAGATTGACAGTTATTTTGTGTTTCTTCCATTTGTGAATAATCGCACCAACTGTTGTCACCCTCTCACCAAGTTGTTTGGCGATGGTCTTGTAGCCCATTCCAGCCTTATGTAGGGCTACATTCTTGTCCCTGACATCCTTGAACATCTCTTTGGTCTTGGCCATGGTGGAGAGATTGGAATCTGATTGATTGCTTCTGTAGACAGGTGATTTTTATACAGGTAACATGCTGAGATTAGGAGCACTCCCTTTAGGAGAGTGCTCCTAATCTCAGCTTGTTACCTGTATAGAAGACAACCGGGAGCCAGAAATCTTGCTGATTGATAGGGGATCAAATACTTATTTCACTCGTTAAAATGCAAATCAATATCTAACTTTTTTTAAATGTGTTTTTCTGGACATTTTTGTTGTTATTCTGTCTCTTGCTGTTAAAATATACCTACCATTAAAACTATAGACTAATCATTTCTTTGTCAGTGGGCAAACGTACAAAATCAGCAGGGGATCAAATACTTTTTCCCCTCACTGTAAGCAAAGAGCAATAGAAATTGTTGAAGAATCAACCTTTACCAAATGTATTAAAACAATAGAAAACAAACAAACACTGAGACACTTAAAAACTATAATAGCCATTATCCTAGTGATTGTTCTTATCAGAAAAAAACAGTACAGTTAATTCAAAAGTCCAAAAGATTCAATGTCAATGAAATGAGCAAACTCCACCCTGCATCTTTCACCCAGTAGAGCATTGGGGGCCCCTCAAGTTGTCAGATTGCACCTTCTTATCAAAAACAGTGAAGGTATGGTCAATAGGACTGCAGAAAAAAACAGCCAACCACCGCTGACAATAAAGGATCACAGCTCACGTGCAATAAAGCTGTAAATCCTATAGGTATCCTCTTTGTTTAGCCATTTAGTAGGTCCGTGACCAAATTGTCTGATGACTTTACAATTCAACACAATGCTCAGAGAATAATTCTTATTCCACGGAGAGCAGCAAACTAATATAATGCAGAAGATAGAAGCAGTTATGTGGAGGATCATGTAGGATCAAGAGCTTTACTACATACAAGAAATTTGTCAGAACAGGAAGGTCAGACTTTTATCTGAAATCAAACTCAATATTTCTAGAGGCCTTAGTTCTCCAGTCATCATAAAAAGAGGCCTTTAGTAATAAAAATTTGTTTTTATCCTGCATTTGTGCGGTCTATTGACATTATTTGTGAGGAAAATGAAACTCACTGAAATATTTATCTGTCTGACCTTGGCAGAATATGTGCACAAAACTCACTAACAACCACTGCTGAGCCAAAAATCACAATGTAATGTGTGCAAATGTCAGCTGGGATTTTCCAGGAAGCGGACCACTATATTTCCGTAATGATCAGATGGTGCGTAGCATGAAATGTCTAGAGGAGAAATGATTTTGACTAATACAGACAGTTTTCCCCTTTGGGAGATGCCATATGGGTGATTTTAAATACAACCCTCCTCTTTACAGAAAAAGCTGCATGCAGAGTTTTTGAGAATTGATCAATCTACCCCCCTCCTGTGACAGCGATTCCCTTGTCGCAAATCAGGGAAGGAGGAGACGTGCATTGCTTTCCTAAATGTTGCATACAAAATCACCCACCTGGTATCTATTTTAATTGAATAAATGATGTGAAGTGAGGGTTATGCCAATTCAACACATTTTTTCTTAATATATTATCAGCAGGATAAAGGTCTTATTGACTCTATGGCGGTTATTTAAGTGAAACTCAACTCATAAAGTAAAACATTTCTATCTTATAGGGAGCTTCTAGAAATGTTAATTGTGCATAACCACTACCCTGAAATCTTTATTTTCCCTGGAATTCCTCCTGAAAAAAGACCTGTGCATGTCCTGCCATATGAAATCTCTTTCTGTGGCCTCATACCTGTATATCTGCAATGTGAGATAATTTAAGCACTCTTGCCTCTGATGCAATATCACTACTGAGCTGCTTCTCACTTTTCTTGCTGGAGAGGAAGATGTACCTGAGCACCTGCAGTGAAAGCATCTGCCTGCTTCTGCTTCCACCAACCCTCCTGATGCTTCTTGACCATTACCACATTTCTGGATGAGACACTGAAAATAAAGTTAAAGGATAACTCCACTTTTGTTGAGAAAAAAACATTCCCCTCTGGGTGATCTATGTTCATCGCAAGGATTATAAGAAACTTTGTTGCAGATTCCTACCTTTGGTTATTCTGTGGTAATCCATGTGTGTTTGTCTGTGCTTCTGTACTGAGTGGGTCTAATGGGAGTGGTTTCATACTTAACTTTCAGGTGTGGAGCTACAAGGCACTAATGAGGAAATCTGCTGGGCCTGCATCCCTTTAGTTTCTTTTAAAAGTATCTCTTGAAAAATGACATTTTTGTTGCAAAGGATGCCTGAAATCTGACTTGTATCTTAGGCAGACTTCTGGGAAAATTGGTGAGCCAATCACACAAGAAGGAAATGATGTTTCTGGGGAGTGGTCAGTACACACTCTGTGTACAGAAAACTCCAGGTAGCCATATTGCAACGTATTCTCAGAAAATTACATTGGCTGCAGATTAAAAAGGAAAGGTTCCATTACAAAATGATTAGTGTTGCAATTATATGCGCTATATTATTTTTTCTTTATTTGCTATTTTTTTCCCCACGAAAGTGAAGTTACCCTTTAACTATAGATATGCAGAAGCAGATTTACAGGACACAATCATTGTGTTTAAAGCATCCACTGTGACAAAATGTATTATTGCATTCTATTTTATACAGAAGATAAAAAAGGGGTTGATGTGAGAGGTTATTAAAAACTAGCAAATAGAATAATGTCACATTTCATAAGTCATCAGCTATGTCTAACAGTTGCAAAACTAAAAGCTTGAGAAGGAAGGGGGAGAGAGAGAACTTCTAGGAAAGCTGTGTGTTAGTCTGTGTACTTAGTTGAAGGACACAGAGACAGTGCAACGTTAAAAGCAAGATGGAGTCTCTTGTGCTTAAATGTACAATATAGTGAAAGTCCATATCGTTTGCATTAGGAAGCAGCTCCGACATTTGGAAGAAAAGCCCTGCACCCCTACAATGATGGCTGCCTCCCCACAGAGATACAGAAGGGATTAGGCATAGCAGGTTCACCCTAGGAAAAAGATCAGTTGTATGGGGTCTTTAAACAAACAATATTGGCGCACTAGAGGTAAGGTTGAAACTGACAAATGCCAAAGACAAGTGACTGAGATAAATCAATAATAAAAAAAAAAACATTCATCCAGTTCATAGGGTATAAAAGTTCTTGGTATTAGTATATACTGTATTTATTGGCATAAAACACGCACTTTTTCACCCTGAAAATTGGGTGCAAATAGTGTGTGCGTGTTATACGCTGATACTGAAATTTTGGCTGCCTAGGAGGGAACGGGGGGGACGAACGAGAGCCATTAGATTACATACAGCGAGAATCTCCTGTTTACTCAGCGGCCTCTGTAATACGAAGTCTCCTGGGCCAGCATTGGACCAGTGTTCTGTCTATAATAGAAGCCGGTCCAGGAAGCAGGACTTTGTATTAAAGAGGCCACCGAGTAAACAGGAGATTCTCGCTGTATGTAATCTGACGGCGCTCGTCCCACCCCCCTCCCTGTCCCCTCTGAGGCAGCAGTAATCTGAAGCTGCAGATGGGCACTGATCAGTCTGCATTCATGGCAATGGTGAGACTGCATATGAGCATTGATCAGGCTGCATTGATGGCAATGGTGAGGCTGCAGATGGGCATTGATTAAGCTGCATTGATGGGCAATTGTGAAGCTGCAGATGGGCATTGATTAAGCTGCATTGATGGGCAATTGTGAAGCTGCAGATGGACATTGATCAAGCTGCAGATGGGCGATGGCGAAGCTGCATTGATGGGCACTGACCCTTATTTTGCTTCAAAGTTCTTTATCTAAAATTTACGTTTTTTTTCCCTGAAACTTCCCTCCTAAAATGAAGGTGCATGTTATATGCCGATAAATACGGTAAATACAATGTTGCTGGTTTCAGTGGCTGTTGACTCTAATAAGAGCTAGAAAGGCAACTTCCAGGAAAAAAAAAAGCACTTTGTAAGCTAAGTTACTTTGGCGCTGGATCTGGATTCCGTGACGCTGGTGGTTATAAAGCCCCATACACACTGGCCGAATGTTGGGAGACAACAGCCGGTTAAAAAATAAAAATTAATGGCCGACACTCAGTTTGTGTGTATGTCAGTCTGTCGGACGTGCATGCTAAAAACCAGCAGCCGACCGAATTCTGATCAGCGCTCTCAGCCAATGGCAGAGAGCGCTGATTGGAGTGTTTTGGTGGGTGGGGCCGCCCCTCTGTTAGCACACAACAGCTCAGCAGGGGAGATCGCTGGACTAACCTTGCATTGTTAGTATAGCGGCTCCGACCGGAGCTGTTAGCTTTAGACCAATTGATCCACTGGTGCTGGTGGCTCCCAGCATTTCCTGGTGGCTCAGGTACACTTGTAAGATAGAGGTGGCATCACTGCCTGGTCAAAGGTGAGAGGGTGGGGTGTGCGTTCGGAGCATACATGCTCCTTCTTTAGGCATGACCGGGAGCCATCTATGGGTATATATAGGGAATGGTGGGGGCAAATAGGAGTGTCAGTCCTCAAACAGCATGGTAACAGTTATAACAAAGCATGCCTAATATCGGTTAATATAAGCAATACAAAAAGCACTGGATAATTTAACAAGAAAAAAAAGATCAATAAGACAAATAAAATAACAATGAAAAAGCCTTACAATTGTAGTCAATCAGTATGGAAAAAATACCTTAAGACCCCTTTCACACCAGGGCTGTGGCCGTTTTAGCCTTGCGCCGCTTTTAACCCCACAAAAGGGTTTGAAAACTGTTTTGCGGCACTTTAAGCGTTTTTCAGGCACTTTGAAAGTGCTGCCCATTCATTCCAATGGGCAGGGCGTTTTGGGAGCACTAAATACAGTGCTCCCAACCCGCCCCAAAGATGCTGCTTGCAGGACTTTTCTTAACATCCCGCAAGCGCACCGCTTGAGTGTGAAAAATCACACTGGAATGAATGGGAGGTAGTTTTCAGGCACTTAGCAGAAGCTATTTCTAACACTAAAGCATCTGAAAACTGCCCCAGTGTGAAAGGGGTCTAAGGGTCCTACATAAATAGATTCAAATTTATATATTTATTAACTAGAAACAGACCGTAAATACATATCATTCTGCATTTGGTATTTAAGCAATACTATTGAATAACTCTGCCCCTGCTTGCCATTTTTGGGAACAGCTTCCACTTTTCCAGTCCCCTTTAAGTAATAACATACTGGTTCTCTGTTCGTGCACATTCATATGATACATTGAATGACCCGCCAAGCTCAAATATTGAGCATCTGGTTACATAATATATTTTATCAGTGGCCCACCACTGATTTGCATGGAGAACCTGCAGGTTTTTCTCTTTTACAGTAGGAATTTTAGATATGGGCCCCACCTCCATTCTGGCCAGTTTGCCTGTTCTGCATTGTGGGGAGGGCCACCTAGTCAGATACATCTTGTATTTATTCAGCATCTCCCAAATTCCCCTCCGGTTTCACAACCTAAGCTCCCATGCTATGTTGTTCCTTCCATACGTCTCATGATAGATGAAGATATGTGTATATGTATATGTATATATGTATGTAGTGGGCACCTACTTTTAGGTAGGTGACCTTTCTTGTTAGCTTTCTATGACAGGTAAATTTAGACAGGCTGATGCTATTACAGCAGGCCTGTTTTGTTGATTTCCATAGTTCAGTGACAGGTAGTTTATGTGTTGGGCTCGGCCAATCATTAATTTGCTTGGTAATCCCGGGACTCTCATATAAAAGCGGGGTCACATGGTGCGGGAGGGAGAGGAAGAGTTCGAGTCCGGTCCTGCTCTGAGGAGCGAGAGAGCCAGCCTGGTTCTCAGAGGGGAAGTTGGAGGTTTCCCCCTCTGGGGAGCCAACGGAGCTTCACCTTAGCGAGAAGGGTGGAGATCCGATCCTCATGGAGGAACAGACAACATCTTACAGTATGTAGTCGTGGATGTTGTAGGCCGCCCCTGCGGGGAGGGAAGCGGGCCACAAAGAGGTAGAGAAACTGAGAATCATTGCGGATGAAGTAGCAACAAAACGGAAGGAAACTGGGCGATCAATCGTTTATGAGTGGCACGTGGACTATTGATCACGTGAGTGAAAGCCCAAGGGAAGGGTACTACCAGAGACTGAGGGTTGTTGGTGCACAAGTCAGTGAGATGGGCAGTAATGGCCTATGACTTTGAGTTCAGCATTTCCCCGGGATTCCAATCAGTCAAGCAGGAGGAGTTATTCAGAGTGGCTCTCCTTTAGCTTAATTTGGAAGTACCATGTCGGTGGGAAGTAGTGGTAAAGAGGTAGCGGTGAAGCTGCAAGCGCCTCTGCAGAGGCGCATTGCCGGCGGTATAGCTGCGCCGTCCCATTGATTTCAATGGGCAGGAGCGGTAAAGGAGCAGTATACGCACCGCTCCTTCACCGCTCCGAAGATGCTGCTGGCAGGACTTTTTTTACCGTCCTGCCAGCGCATCGCTCCAGTGTGCAAGCCCTCGGGGCTTTCACACTGGAATGCAAGGAGCGGCACTTTCGGGTCGGTTTGCAGGCGCTATTATTAGCGCAATAGCGCCTGCAAACCGCCCCAGTGTGCAAGGGCTCTAAGCGCTACATATATATATATACACACACACACAGTATCTCACAAAATGAGTACACCCCTCACATTTGTGTAAATATTTTATTATATCTTTTCATGTGTCAACATTGAAGAAATTACACTTTGCTACAATGTAAAGTAGTGAGTGTACAGCTTGTATAACAGTGTAAATTTGATGTCCCCTCAAAATAACTCAACACATAGCCATTAATGTCTAAACCGCTGGCAACAAAGGTGAGTACACCCCTAAGTGAAAATGTCCAAATTGGGCCCAAAGTGCCAATATTTTGTGTGGCCACCATTATTTTCCAGCTCTGCCTTAACCCTCTTGGGCATGGAGTTCACCACAGGTTGCCACTGGAGTTCTCTTCCACTCCTCCATGACAACATCACGGAGCTGGTGGATGTTAGAGACCTTGCTTGTGTTCGAGGTGATGTGTAGTGTTAGTTTTCCGCCACACATAGAGTTTTACTTTTGGGCCAAGAAGTTCAATTTTGGTCTCATCTGACCGGAGCACCTTCTTCCACGTGTTTGCTGTGTCCCCCACATGGCTACTCACAAAACTGCAAAGGGGACTTCTTGCGGCTTTCTTTCAACAATGGCTTTCTTCTTGCTCTTCCATAAAGGTCAGATTTGTAAAGTGCACGACTAAAGCCCCATACAAACAATAGGACTTTGTACAAAAATCCACAGGAAAGTTTGTACAAAGGGCGTTGGCCATAAGTTTGTATTGCATACAGATGGCAAAAAACGCTGAAAAAAACGGCGTAGGGGTCCTCCCAAATCCACACCAGACCCTTATTCGAGCACGCAGCCCAGCCAGTTAGGAAAGGGGGTGGGGACGAGCGAACGCCCCCCTTCCTGAGCCGTACCAGGCTGCATGCCCTCAACATGGGGGCGGATGCTTTGGGGGAGGGGGGCGCCCTGCGGCCCCCCCCACCCCAAAGCACCTTGTCCCCATGTTGAGGACAAGGGCCTCTTCTCGACAACCCTGGCCATTGGTTGTCGGGGTCTGCGGGCGGGGGGCTTATCGGAATCCGGGAGCCCCCTTTAATAAGGGTGCCCCCAAATACTGGCCCCCCACCCTATGTGAATGAGTATGGGGTACATCGTAGGATAAAAAGTGTCAATAAAAAAAACACACTACACAGGTTTTTAAAGTAATTTATTAGGCAGCTCCGGAGGTCTTCTTCCGACTTTGGGGGTTCTCTCTGGCCTCTTCTCCCGATATTCGGTTCTTCTCCCATTGTTTGGCCTTTTCTCCCGCTCTCCGGTTCTTCTGCCGGGCTCCTCTGCTATCTTCTGCTCTTTTGCCGCTCTTTTACTAGCGGTGGCTTGGACTTCTGCGTCGCCTGCTTCCCTCTTCTCTTCTTCCGATGTTGACACAACGTTCACACTGGTGCGGAGACCCACCAACGCCAGGCGCTGTGTTTGGCATGAATCTTGAGGGGGAACTCTACGCCAAATTTTAAATAAAAAAACGGCATGGGTTCCCCTCCAAGGGCATACCAGGCCCTTAGGTCTGGTATGGATTTTAAGGGGAACTCCTACGCTGAAAAAAACGGCGTGGGGGTCCCCCTAAATCCATACCAGACCCTTATCCGAGCACGCAAGCTGGCCAGTCAGGAAAGGGGGTGGGGACAAGCGAACGCCCCCCTTCCTGAGCCGTACCAGGCTGCATGCCCTCAACATGGGGGCGGATGCTTTGGGGGAGGGGGGCACCCTGCGCCCCCCCCTCCCCCAAAGCACCTTGTCCCCATGTTGATGAGGACAAGGGCCTCTTCTCGACAACCCTGGCCGTTGGTTGTTGGGGTCTGCGGGCGGGGGGCTTATCGGAATCCGGGAGCCCCCTTTAATAAGGGTGCCCCCAGATACTGGCCCCCCACCCTATGTGAATGAGTATGGGGTACATCGTACCCCTACCCATTCACCTAGGGATAAAAAGTGTCAATAAAAAAAACACACTACACAGGTTTTTAAAGTAATTTATTAGGCAGCTCCGGAGGTCTTCTGACTTCGGGGGTCTCTCCGACCTCTTCTTCCGATATTCGGTTCTTCTCCCATTGTTCGGCCTCTTCTCCCGCTCTCCGGTTCTTCTGCCGGGCTCCTCTGCTATCTTCTGCTCTTTTGCCGCTCTTTTACTAGCGGTGGCTCGGACTTCTGCATCGCCTGCTTCCCTCTTCTCTTCTTATGATGTTGACACAACGCTCTCTCCGGCTCTAATGCTGTCTGGGCGCTCCGCTATGACTTATATAGGAGGTGACTCCGCCCCCTATGACATCACAGTCCCGGGCATGCTGGGACTGTGAGGTCATAAGGTGGTGTGGTCATGTCACCCTATGGTTGTCAGGAAGAGGCCCTTGTCCTCATCAACATGGGGACAAGGTGCTTTGGGGTGGGGCGGCCACAGCCATGTTGCAGCCATTTGCTAAAATCATTTAAGTTTTTTTCCTCATTAATGTACACACAGCACCCCATATTGACAGAAAAAACACAGAATTGTTGACATTTTTGCAGAATTATTAAAAAAGAAAAACTGAAATAGCACATGGTCCTAAGTATTCAGACCCTTTGCTGTGACACTCATATATTTAACTCAGGTGCCGTCCATTTCTTCTGATCATCCTTCAGATGGTTCTACACCTTCATTTGAGTCCAGCTGTGTTTGATTATACTGATTGGACTTGATTAGGAAAGCCACACACCTGTCTATATAAGACCTTACAGCTCACAGTGCGTGTTAGAGCAAATGAGAATCATGAGGTCAAAGGAACTGCCTGAAGAGCTCAGAGACAGAATTGTGGCAAGGCACAGATCTGGCCAAGGTTACAAAAAAAATTCTGCTGCACTTAAGGTTCCTAAGAGCACAGTGGCCTCCATAATCCTTAAATGGAAGACGTTTGGGATGACCAGAACCCTTCCTAGAGCTGGCCGTCCGGCCAAACTGAGCTATCTGGGGAGAAGAGCCTTGGTGAGAGAGGTAAAGAAGAACCCAAAGAACCCAAAGATCACTGTGGCTGAGCTCCAGAGATGGGAGAAAGTTGTAGAAAGTCAACCATCACTACAGCCCTCCACCAGTCGGGGCTTTATGGCAGAGTGGCCCGAGGGAAGCCTCTCATCAGTGCAAGACACATGAAAGCCCACATGGAGTTTGCTAAAAAAAAAAAACACCTGAAGGACTCCAAGATGGTGAGAAATAAGATTCTCTGGTCTGATGAGACCAAGATAGAACTTTTTGGCCTTAATTCTAAGCGGTATGTGTGGAGAAAACCAGGCACTGCTCACTCATCACCTGTCCAATACAGTCCCAACAGTGAAGCATGGTGGTGGCAGCATGATGCTGTGGGGGTGTTTTTCAGCTGCAGGGACAGGACGACTGGTTGTAATTGAGGGAAAGATGAATGCGGCCAAGTACAGGGATATCCTGGACGAAAACCTTCTCCAGAGTGCTCAGGACCTCACACTGGGCCGAAGGTTTACCTTCCAACAAGACAATGACCCTAAGCACACAGCTAAAATAATGAAGGAGTGGCTTCAAAACAACTCCGTGACTGTTCTTGAATGGCCCAGCCAGAGCCCTGACTTAAACCCAATTGAGCATCTCTGGAGAGACCTAAAAATGGCTGTCTTCAATGTTTACCATCCAACCTGACAGAACTGGAGAAGATCTGCAAGGAGGAATGGCAGAGGATCCCCATATCCAGGTGTGAAAAACTTGTTGCATCTTTCCCAAAAAGACCCATGGTTGTATTAGATCAAAAGGGTGCCTGTACTAAATACTGAGCAAAGGGTCAGTATACTTAGGGCCATGTGATATTTCAGTTTTTCTTTTTTAATACATCTGCAAAAATTTCAACAATTCTGTGTTTTTCTGTCAATATTGTTTTATAACTGTATTGTCTCCCTTTTATATTGTAAAGCGCTGCGTAAACTGTTGGCGCTATATAAATCCTGAATAATAATAATAATAATAATAATAAAGACTGCACTCACACTTCCACCATAATGTTTTCTAGTATATAACTGAATATTTATATACTGCAGCATGTGGATATTAGACTGTTTTAGAATACAGTCTAGGGTATTCAAGCACAGTTTCTTTTCATTATTAAAGTATCATATCTTTACCAAGTACCACTAGACAAATTTGTATTCATCAACCGTTCCATCCAATAACAATTTATGTTTAAACAATTCAAAACGATTAATTAAGATCTTTTTTTATATCAGAATTATTATGCGCTAAAACAATACATGCTATGATGCTTTTGCTTTAACAAGACAAAAAAACCTCTAATAAAAAAATAGTAGATGTAACCCCAGGGGTATATGCAGTACTGGATCCTCAATTATTGAACCAGAAGGATCACAAAGTTTTGAAAGTCACACTACTGTTTTTTAATACAGCACTGCCATCTACTGGCTGGTTGCAGTGCTACAAACCTAGCATAGAATATATTGTACTTATGATAGTTTGGTCATTGGGGTTGATTTACAAAAGGCAAATGGTCTGTGCGCTGTAAGTGCAGTTGCGCTAGATCTGAGGGGAAGCTCTGAAATGAGGGCAAGCTCTGCCGATTTCTATCATCCAGTTATGAGCAAGCAAAAATGCCGTTTTCTTATTTTTCTTGCAGTGCACAGACAATTTGCCTTTAGTAAATCAACCCCATTGTGTTTTTAGGACACAAGTCAACTCAGCATCCTTCAGCCATGAGCGGGAGATTCAGTGAGATCAAGGGATAAATAAGACAGCCTATTATACAGGACAATGCACTTGCTACAACTGTTTATAAAGGACAGGAACAATTAACAAGCAGTTCTGTGACCTGCAATAAAAAAAACCTGCCCAGTGTTCTCATTATTTTTTATGGCCATTGAGCCTTAAGCCCAATCTTAGTAAGAGTACTAATGCACCCAAGGTAAGGCAGCCCATATAGGCTTTTTAATGCAGCAAAAAGGTGCATGGTCTATTTGTTAGCGATGCAGTGCTCCATGGTACACAATAGCGAGTTACAATGTGTTGTGGTGCATTTAGAAGGGTGAAATGGAGTGCCATTGAATGAATGGCAATAAATGGCACTGCAGTGCACCAATGCTCATACAGAATGTTGCTGCAACACAAATGTGTAAATCCAGGTTAAAGGTTTAAGAATGCAAAATGCTATGAATTATAGATTATGACCTTACACACAGCACTTTTTACAAACAGATCTGCATGGAGCACTTTGGGAAGCGGCAAAAAGAAATTTGGATATCTGGACTGGAAATATATGGTGTATGAGCACAGAAGACACTGTGGAACTCACCCTAGAAGATCATTGCTATAAGTGCTTCCCCAGTTTACAACTTCCTTCTCATTGACCTGCCTTTACCCTGGCTATCCACCTTTAGTCTACCATGAACTCTACTGCCAGACTCACCCATGACACTAACCGATTGCAGCTGCAGTCCCTCTCTGCTGATCCCTTACTGGATTCTGCAAGCCCAATGTATAAAATAAAAATGACTATCAACCACATACAAAGCCATATGCAACTTTACCCCCAGCTATATCACAAACCTCATCTCAATATAATACCCAAAACCTCCCACTCCGCTTCTCCCAAGACCTTCTGCTCTTTAACCACTTCAATACCAGGCACTTTCTCCCCTTCCCGTCCAGGACAATTTTCCGCTTTCAGCGCTGTCGCACTTTGAATGACAATTGCGCGGTCATACAACACTGTACCCAAATTACATTTTTATAATTTTGTTCCCATAAATAGAGCTTTCTTTTGGTGGTATTTGCTCACCTCTGCGTTTTTTTTTTGCTAAACAAACTAAAAAAAGAACATTTAAAAAAAAAAAAAGTTTTTATTCATTTTGGTTTGGTTATAAAATTTAGTTTTCTGCTTCACTGACGGGCACTGATGAGTTGGCACTGATATGTAGCATTGATGGGCACTGGTAAGCGGCACCGATATGCAGCACAGAAGAACACCAAAAGGCAGCACTGATGGGCACTGACTGGCGGCACTTACAATGTGAAAGTTTAAAAGTAGCAAAGCAGGCGGCCGTCTGTGCAAAACGCCCATCTGCTTAGACACCCGCACACGATGATGTCAGCACGTCAGCTCCTCCTGACGTACGTTTCATCAAATAGTAACGTTGTCTGGGGCACAGACGACGTCTTTTAAACTTTCACATTGTAAGTGTAACTTTTATTACTTTAATAAATGATGTCTTATCGGAATTATGCTATGGTGAATTCCTCTTTCATTCTGGGCAACATCTGACCATCTTATAGGAACCTTCCTGATCAGGGGATCTGTACCGTTTTGCTGGCCACATTCCTTGGATCATTTGGAGGCACTGGTTCATATGTCTGGATAAAGGCCCTGACCGGGTATTTGGTCACAAGCTTATCTAGCTTGCCATATGGTAAGCGCGCATTTAATGTGGTGTTCACATTTTGGTTGCAGTGGAGGAATCGTCACTTTTTCAACTTTTATATATATTTGTTTCACGGATTTTGGTTGTGATTGAATTCACAGTAGAAGAGTTCTATCTTACACCATATTATAAAGTTTTTTTTCTTGGGTTTATTTTTATATACACCTTGGACTCTTATTTTTTTTTCCACTGATTAATTGGTTTTGGATGTATTCATATTTATTTTTATCGGTCAATACATATATTATTCATTCATTCTTTTTTGTGGTTCATATTTAGCGCTGCTACAATTTTTTTCATCTTTCTCCATTTATTTCATGTGTGTATCTCACTTTTAGTGGCTGCTTATTGTTATTTTTATATTTATATTTAATTTATTTAGGTGTTAACAGTGCGGTATTTTATTTTGATATATTATATAAAGAAACAAGTCATTAGGAAAGTCAATGGGGTTGATTTACTAAAAATTGGAGAGTACAAAATCTGGTGCCACTCTGTATAGAAACCAATCAGCTTCCATTTTTTTGAGAGAGCTTAAATTGAGCAAGCTGAAGTTAGAAGCCGATTGGCTACCATGCAGAGTTGCACCAGATTTTGCACGCTCCAGTTTTAGTAAATTAACCCCAATGTGTTTCAAGACTAGCTGCGCCTCTAACCGCATTAAGAAAAATGGCTGAACTTTTCTAAGCCTCATTTCACAAAAGCACAAAACATGAAGCATTTTCATTCCTGTATAGAATTAGCTTTATCTTTATTGTTTTGAAAATCTAAATGTAAAAAAAAAAAAAAAAGGGGGGGGGGGGGCGTTCTGGAGTATGAGATGGGGAGTTTGGAAGGACTTACAGTATACTGAACCTGTAGGCAACATCTGAAGCTCTGATGCAGTGATTTGATTGAACCTTGCAGGCAGGACACCTACCATGTACATATGTGCCATTATTAAATAGACTGACGTAAAATAATAAGACAAGATCTGGGCTCCGGCACTCTGCATATGATTGTTTGCAGAAGACCTTATTCACTTTACATAACCAGTCTGAAATCTGCCAAAACACAGTAATTACACAAACATTTAAAATTAAGAATTATTTTATTAAAATTTTCCTTCAATAGACAAAAATCATCAGGCACAATGCATGTGTTTTACATTTCAAATATACGATTAAACATTTTACAAGCAGTTCTTTGCAATGACTTTTAGCAGGTAGTATCTTTCTACATTACATATTACCACTTCTTCAAATATGCAACAGCACAACTTTGAATTAAATCACATTTTTTTTCACTTTTTACTGTGAAAACAAGAATAGAGCACATTTTCTAAAATTATATTTTGAAAAAATAGAATGGTATACTAGTAATAGCATTAAAGAAGCAATGCCCTTTAGAACAAAGAATATAAAAAATCATATTGGTCATCTACCGTGCATTTTAACGCTTGCCTCCAAGTTTGCCACTAGATGGCAGTGATGAAAGCCATGTTTAGGAGTTAATATGCCAGAGAAGCCGCCCCATATATTTTGCAATACAGACGTGCAATCTCATTTTCAGTAAATTAAGCATTTACGGTTTACTGGGGCTGATGTATGAAATGCTCATTCTTACAGCCTGCTGCTGTACGGTGACCTTCCAACATTTATATATGAAATCAATCATACATTTTTCTCTGTACTCTGTGCAGAGCTACAGATTTTCGCACATTTGACTTGTTGGGCAACATTTTATACATGTTGCAATCATGGTCCCTGCCCCATTTTTCATAGTCACGTCTGTTACAAAACACTGCGTCACAATGGCTCACACAGAGGGCACATTTAGGATCAGGCAAGCCTACTTTCTACAGTTTGGATCTGTCCAGATTTTTGGGAATTAACATATGAACTATAAACTACACTTAAAAAGTATCTAAATAGTAAAATATGTGCATTTTAAAACTTAAAGGTGCCACATTGTCTGAACAATTCAACTTGAAAATAATGTAAGTACAGCCCTAAGGCTAAAAGATTGGAACCACGTCCAATTTAAATGCTTACAGTAGATCTAAACCCCAAGCAAAAATATCTAGGATTTGGTATTGATGGGATACCTCCTTTTTTTATTTTTTTTAAATGTATTGTTTTCCTCTTTTTGTTCCTTGAAGTCAATTCTGCTCTTTTGGCAGGTTACCGCGACTGTAAATGTCCCATAATGATACTGAAGGGCTGGCTCTTCTTCAGGTTTAGTGTATGGATGCAGGCTGAATGTGTAGGTGTCACATCAGCCTACAGTTAACACAAGGGTGAGCAGCCAATGGTGACAACGCTGGTCCTCCATACATGTACAGTGAGTGAGCGTTGTCACTTTAAGACAGGTAGGCAGCCCGCACACTGAGGAACTGGTAAGCTGCAATATTTACATTTTTGTTTTTCATTTTGGAAGAACCAAACACAGTCTATGCAGATCAGAGAAGACTTCACTGACCACTGCAAAGACATACATTTAAAAAAAAAAAAAAAAAAAAAAAAAAAAAACACGAGTTGAACTAAAAACGAGGTAACCACTTTGAATAATTTCCGAATATATGTGAGGTTCCTGACAAAACCAGGGGAGAAATGGCCGAGGAACCTTATACTTTCCAACAGAAAATCTGAAAAAAAAACCTCTTAGTTCCTACACAGTGAAAGATATAGATTTTATAAAAATTATAGTCTGGTTTTACCATGTGGCAATTTAAAACACAAAACATAGCTAAGCAGAGATCTTCCCTAAGTGAAAATTATTTTATAAAGTTTTGTAAGCTCAAAAAAAAAAAAAAATCCATCAGGTGTGCAAAAAGATTTTTTTTAGACTTCTACACATTTATTCCTTTAAGATAGATGATAAAGTACTTATCGGAGTCATCCACAGATAAATTAAATAAAGCTACTCAAAAAAAGGGGTGAATTCAAGCATGTCTGCACAATTATACTAATTTAAAGTGGATCTAACAATTTTACAAATCTGCATGAATAAATTCCAGACATTACACAATATACAGAAACAGTAAAAAATAAAATAAAATAAAAATAAAAAAAAAGGCTAAAAATGATGTCATAAGCCTGCTAATGACAGGAAGATACTTTTTCTTAGTTTCCTCTTCCCCAGTGACCCATGTAGTGTTATGGCAGATCACAAGGTAGGGGCCAGCAGGGGTCTAATCAGTAGGAGGCTATGAAAGTTGTTTTGACATTAGCCAGTCACTGTGTGAGAGGCAGAAGAAACACTGAGCTGTGCGGGTGGGATGGATTCTTACAATGGCTGGTCCCAGGTGGAGAGGGAGCAGTAGAGGGCTGAGCTTTGTATGACCTGTTTATACAGACAAGAATAAAAAAGGTCCACTGAAAGAGTACTGGATCATCTATGGGCCATCATCTAAAGTCCTCACTCTAAACAAAATTCACTTGCCCTTCTGGGAAAAAAAAAAAAGATG
Source organism: Lithobates clamitans (assembly GCA_037952925.1). NCBI lineage: Eukaryota > Metazoa > Chordata > Amphibia > Anura > Ranidae > Lithobates > Lithobates clamitans. Next base: position 2,181,153 of record JBBGZY010001323.1, on the reverse strand, counting down.
AAGGCATTGTCATGGTGGGTACTGTGATTTCTTGAATATTTTAAGTCTGCTTTAAAGCTGGCCACATATGGATTGAAATTTGGCTGGTTCAGCAGGGACCGCTGAATTTTCCATCCATGGTCATACAGAAGTCTCACTACCCTATTGGACTTTCCCTGCATGATCAGTGCTGCAGAATACAGCTGGCTGCGCTGACCAAACCTTCCCACTGTCATAATACAATAGCTCAGCAGAAAGGATTCTCTTATCCACATCGAATGTGTGGATGGGGGAAACAAGTAATTTTTTTTCATTTAACCCATTGAAAAATGCTTCTGTGGGCTGCTCAACACTGGTCTTTAAATCCATAAGCCCAGGACTGCTTCTCTTCTAAGTGCAATTGCTAGCAGCAAGGTTTTGTATTGCAGAAGAGACTCTGATAGTCTTTATCTGTAACAAAAGTTTCCTACCTGGCTGATAACGAACATGCAAAATGTGCAATGAATGAACTCCCATACACCCAGGCTGGCCAATCAAAATGGCTGAAGACCCCCAAACTCAGAAAAAGACATTTTAAAGGGCAACAAGGGAGCTTGCAGACTCTGTAATAGACCATGAGTGATTAGCAGGTTAGGGCGATTCCAGTAGTACATTTTGTCTGTCTATGGTGTTACATCATGTGTGAACAGATTACCCATCAAAATATGGCAAAAAATGAATCTGTATGTTGGAAGTTACACTGGTTTAATGATGTCTTCCCCTCCCTTTACAAGACAGGCTTGAAGAGGTCAGTACAAGCAGTTACATTCTCTTTGTACCTCAAATCATGGGGAATTCTGCGGTGGAGAACAGCACTGAATGAAAGCATTGAGGGGGCTGGGCTATAAAAAATCAGTCACTTTTCTTAAATTGGCAAAGTGACAGTCTGCTTAAAAAAACGAAGAAAAAAAAAAAAAACTGTTGCTTACAGTCTCTAATCAGCTTCAGACTTTCAGAAGCAGAGACTGTACTTATTTTAGAGACTTACAAAAGAGGCACATTGTTGAGAACAGTTCCCATAACCATAACATGCAGCATTTTCTTTGTCATTTTTAGGATTAAAAAATTGATTTTTCAATTCACTTTAACAAAAACTAAAAAAGTGACTGTAGTTAGACTCTAAGTGCAGAAGAGTTAGCCTTTTTGTCTGTGCCCCATTAGGAAAATTTTTACCTGAACAAGAAATGGTGGGAATGGTTGTCACTGGAACAGAAGTCACAGACAGCTGGATAGTATATCCCCAAGTTATATCAATATGTTTTACTGGCTTTTGTCATTTTTAAAGAACTGGCTCCTCTCGGGCTATTTGACTACCGAGTGATTATGTAGACCAGGGGTGCTTTTGAAGAGCGAGGGCCACTTAAGGAATTTGGTAACCGGTCGTGGGCCAATGAACTATGGGGTTTTACTGCCCCCAAACCGTGAATGTAAATGAGCCCTTACTGTCCTAAACCATCTAATAAGGCTGCTTTCACACTGGTGCACTGCAATATACCCGCACCTGAGGCTTACCTGCAGGTAAGCTGCACTGAGTCATAGATTTCTATTACATATTGCGGGTGTAGTGCACTTTCAGAGAGCGCACCAAACCCGCAAGATATAATAGAAGCCTATGGTTCAGTGCAACTAACCCGCAGGAAAGCCTCAGGTGCATTGTGCTGCACCCTCAGATCTGTGTGAAAGCAACCTAATAACCCTTTAATATTCCAACAAGTCCATTGCAAAAGTGCAGTGTATGTGATGTTTAATACTCTGACCTTTTCCTCTTCTAGCTTCTGCTGGAATCGCTCTCCAGGCTGCTAGAAAGGTCCCAGGCGAGGTGCACTTTGTATTACTCCTCCTGGGACAGGAGCCAGTGCTACAGAGGAAGCATCGGCTTATGCGGCGCCTGCATCTGCTGTGGCTGCCTCCATTACCAGCGCTGGCTCCATACACTCTGATGCTCAGGAATGGCGGGTGGGAAACCCGTTGATCGTGATCTGGGCTTGCCGACTCATCACCCAAGAGCAAGGGCATGTGCTTCCCTGGTTTGAGGTTGCGGGCCACATCAGAGGGCTTCACGGGCCATGGGTTGAGCACTCCTGATGTAGACCCCAAGATTGGGGAGGGATTTAGGGAAACACAAATTGCCATGCTCGTCCACTGAGGGATGCCCATTCAAAGGCCTGTAAGCATGACATGGAAGTGTATCAGTGGCTGCTCTGCTTTAACTTACATGGGCAACTGCACCCAGAGCCCAGAGATATTCAGTGGGGGAAACAAAAGGATTTGGATATACAGAGCCTTGGAAATCATAGGTAAAAAAATTTGCAGCATCTATAACTAGTACAAATCTAAATTAAGTTTTCTTTTTTTATTAATCTAGGTAGCAAATAAAATACCACTGCCTTTTGACTAAAGGAAAAAAAAAAAAAACATGCTTGGTTCTATTAAGTGCCTGCTAAGTAGTGCAGAAAAGGCTCCTTATAGCAGAAGATTAAAAAACAATTCATGGGAAATCTCAGCATTCTAATGGGCAGTAATTGATTACTGTGTTTTGTGCCCCCTGTTGCTGAAAAAAAGATCAGGTGCAGTTTTTGGTACACTGGGGTGTGATGGCAACACCTTCAACTCAACATAAGTTAGTGTGCATGTGTTAAAGCACCACAGGTTTAACCTGCCCACATTCTCAAAAGAGTGTATCAGCTTTGAGTATAGTGTTCCGCATCCCTTCTAAAAGTGCTAGACCAGGAGGAACCTGGAGCAGCTCATGAGTCCCCTGATAAATATATTCGCCCCGAATACCAAGATTTGATAATAAAAAGTGCACATAAGTAAAAGCAAGGTGTGCAATATTATTCTGGAACTCTTTAAGTCTGTAGTACCATATAGTTACAGTACAAAAGCATCTATTATATTTATATGCACACTATTTAGTGTAAAGAAACAGGGAATACAACAAAACAATAATAGTAAGTTTCAGATAAAACATATTTGGTCTTCTCACCTGTACCATGGTCCAGCAGAGATACATTTTCCATAAACATTTAAACTACCAGAACAAGTCCTTTTAAAATACCCTACATCATCCATACACAAAATTACTAACAGAATAATGAACTCCATTTAGAACTGGAAAAGGTCAATAAAGTGCTGTGGAGAGACCGGCGTAAGACATCTACTGGGATCATTAGCAGTGCAAGGATGTCCAGAGTCCTGACAGGAGAAAGAAAACCATCAAAAACATAAAATTACACACATACAAAGAAATGGAGGGTCTAAAATTTTTATCATAGGTGTATTTTAAATGATAGAAAAGGAATATCAACCAAAAATTAAAAAAAAAATACATTATACAAAATGTAAATTGAATTGCAGTTCAGTGAGTAAAATAAATATTTGATCCCCAAGCAAAACATGACTTAGTACTTGGTTGAGAAACCCTTGTTGGCAAGCACAGACGCGTTTCTGGTAGTTAGTGACCAGGTTTGCACAAATCTCAGGAAGGATATTGGTACACTTTTTTTTTTACAGATCTTCTCTAAATCCTTAAGGCTTCTTGGCTGTCGCTTTGCAACTCGAAGTTTCAGCTCCCTCCATACATTTTCTATAGGATTAAGGTCTGGAGACTCCATGACCTTATTGCGCTTCTTCTTGAGCCACCCCTTTGTTCCCTTGGCGGTATGTTTTGGGTCATTGTAATGCTAAATGGCCTATCCATGACCCATCTTTACTGTTCTGGCTGAGGGAAGAAGTTTCTCATCCAAGATTTTACAATACATAGCCCTGTCCATTGGCCCCTCAATGTGGCAAAGTCAGCCTGTACCTTTAGCAGACAAACAGCCCCAAAGCAAAATGTTTCCACCTCTGTGCTTGACTGTAGGGTAGTGTTCTAAGGATTCAGTCAGCATTTTTCGTCCTCCAAACACAACAAGTCCCCCTCCTGAAGAAGGCACATGTACAGTCATGCCAATGAACACCTAAATGATTCAGAGAAGGTTTGGGAGAAAGTGCTGTGGTCAGATGAGACCAAAATTGAGCTATTTGGCATTAATTCGTTTGGAGAACAAAAATGCTGACTATGACCCTAGGAACACCATCCCTACAGTCAAGCACGGAGGTGGAAACATTATGCTTTGGGGCGGTTTCTCTGCTAAAGGTACAGGCCAACTTTGCCGCATTGAGGGGCCAATGGACAGGGCCATGTATTGTAAAATCTTGGATGAGAACCTTCTTCCCTCAGCCAGAACACTGAACATGGGTCGTGGATTGGTCTTCTAGCATAACAATGACCCAAAACATACCACCAAGGCAACAAAGAAGTGTCTCAAGAAGAAGCACATACATATATATATATATATATATATATATAATTTTTTTATTAGTCATGGCCAAAAATATTGCCCCCCCCCCGCGCATTTTTGTTGCATAAAATTGTTGCAGTTACAAATGTTTAGACATCGTCGTGCTTATTTCTTTTGTTTGTATAGGTATGGGAGAAAAAAGGTGGAGAAGCAAAAAGCCAAATCTGACACATTCCTCACAAAACTCCAAAAATGGACTAGACAAAATTTTTGCCACCTTCTCAAAATTGTAGGAAATAATTGCATTCCCAGTTTGTGATGCTCCTGTGATTTGTAATTAAACTCATCTGTATCAATTAACAGGCTCTCTGCATCTCCACCCTAAACACCCCCCCCCTTTCCTGCATCTCCACCCTAAACACCCCCCCCCTTCCAGCATCTCCACCCTAAACACCCCTTCCAGCATCTCCACCCTAAACACCCCCCCCCCTTCCTGCATCTCCACCCTAAACACCCCATCCTTGCCTCCCCAACCTAAACACCCCCTCCTTGCCTCTCCACCCTAAACACCCCCCACTTGCCTCTCCACCCTAAACACCCCCCCTTCCTGCATCTCCACACTAAACATCCCCCTCCCTGCATCTCCACCCTAATCACCCCCAATCCCTGCTTCTCCACCCTAAATACCCTCCCTCCCTTCCTCTCTACCCTAAACACCCCCCTCCCTTCCTCTCTACCCTAAACAAATAACCTCTCTGTGTTTAATTATGGGGTTAGTATGAAGGAGGGGGTCCTGTGTAACAATGGGGGGTAGTTTTGAGGAAGGGGTCCTGTGTAATGATGGGGAGAGGGATGGAGGTAGGGGGGATTGGTTTTGTTTAAGCATGGGAGGTATGTACTCTGTCCTGTGATGCTGGGGCTGTATACTCTGTCCTGTGATGCTGAGCTGTATACGCCTGACACTATGGGTGGAAGTTAGTGGAATAGAGGGGACGGAGTGGGTGAATTCTATAGTGGGTGGGGCTTAGAAGTGGGATGGGTCAAAAGGGAGGGGCGGGGTCTGGCGCCCCCCCATTCTAAAACTTCCCCAGCTGCCACTGGTACTGAAATGAACTGGCCAGCAACGAGTGCAGATCTAAATCCCATAGAGCACCTGTGGCGAGATCTCAAAAACAACAGTTGGAAAAAGGAACCCTTCCAATCTGAGAGACCTAGAGCAGTTGGCAAAAGAAGAGTGGTCCAAAATTCCAGTAGAGAGGTATAAAACGAATTGATGGTTACAGAAAGCGATTGATTTCAGTTATTTTTTTCCAAAGTGTGCGCTACAAAATAATAAATTGAGAGTGCCAATAATTTTGTCCAGTCCATTTTTGAAGTTGTATCTGAAGAAATGTAGGCGTGCCAATATTTTTGAGTATGACTGTATATCTAATGTTTTTTTTTTCTAATATAAAAATGTATATGCCTTGTATTTATATCAGCCTTTCACAACTTTTATACCTCTGGAAGAACCCTTGAACTAAATTTCAGGTCTCCGGGGACACTGAAAACTTTCGTGCTTTTAGATTCTAACCATTCCCCATTTCTTTATAGATCTCAATTTATACAGCACTGATTATTAAAGCAAACACACATGCAAACAATAAAAGATGTCAATCTGCCACTGCTCAAGAATTGCAACCTCTGCAGAGACCTTCCTAGGATTCCACAGATCACTAGCTAAGAAAGGCAGATTTAAATATACAGAAAATGAAATGACTCTTCAACTAATATTTTCTCTGATTCTATTGTTTTGCAATAAGGTCCCCAACAAAAAATCTTCCCATGCTGGATTTATGTCTTTCTGAGCCAGTAATGAGCTGCAGTCTGCATAATCAGCAGTAACAGTGGGTTAGGGCAAAGCCATGTACCAAGTCCTATGGGCACTTACACTGAAAGATTATATTAATGGCAGCCAACATTTTCATTTGGGAGAGATGAAAGGGGACACATCACACGATGGAATCATGAATAGGTGGAAAGACAAGTTAAACATAACATGCATGCATGCAGTTAATATGCTACAAATTAAAAAAGGTAACAGATGGGATTAAAGAATGACTCTAGGCAACAAGTAGAATAAGCTGCCACTTTACCCAAGGCAAAATCTTCTCTAGGGCTTTTGGGGGATTGATTTTTCCACTATCTCTGGGCATACAGAAGCAAGAGGCATGAAAAGTGTAGTTAAAAGGACCAGTGAGGAAATGGGGGAAGGCAGGAAAGGTAAGGATATATATGGAAGGCAATAAAGGGCGATAGCCAGGCCACCAGACCCTCCAAAAATAGAGAAGAATACATGGACTGGGTAGGAAGAACCCCACAGCCTTTCCAAAGTGGCTACTGAGTAGGCATGAGCTTCGGGCAAACCCAGCCTGTTCAAGGTTTGCAGTTCGGTAAACTAAGGCAGTAGCTTGGCCACCAAAATTCTTAACGCACAGCAGGGTCTCTGAACCTCTGTCAGCTGGCTTGGATGTGCCAATAATGATGCTTTGTTATGTACTAGGCCCCTCACTATAAAAAGATATTTCACATTGGTCTGCTTCCTGGAATAAGATCTAGACATCCCAGGAGGCAGCGAGCGGCTAGACACAATATCCTTGCCTAGGCGAGGATTCAGGAAGTGCATCCATTTAAAAAATAAAAATGTTTTAAATTTTAAAAAGAAAAAATCTAAGAGCTTAAGAGGGATGGGAAAGAGACAGAACAGAACAGAGAAAGTACTATTTGTAGGTGAAGGTATTGCTTCCTTTGTGTGAAATCCCTGGTGTTCCTGCCAGTCCCTCTGCTTTCCTATTAAAAAAAAAACTGATATGCCCCGTACACACGGTCGGACTTTGTTCGGACATTCTGACAACAAAATCCTAGGATTTTTTCCGACGGATGTTGGCTCAAATTTGTCTTGCATATACACGGTCACACAAAGTTGTCGGAAAGTCCGATCGTTCTAAACGCGGTGACATAAAACACGTACGTCGGGACTATAAACGGGGCAGTGGCCAATAGCTTTCATCTCTTTATTTATTCTGAGCATGCGTGGCACTTTGTCCGTCGGATTTGTGTACACACGATCGGAATTTCCGACAACGGATTTTGTTGTCGGAAAATTTTATATCCTGCTCTCAAACTTTGTGTGTCGGAAAATCCGATGGAAAATGTGTGATCGAGCCTACACACGGTTCCGTTTCCGTTGGAAAATCTGACCGTGTGTACGGGGCATTATGGACATTAGAGCACAGTGTGCTGGGAACTCAGCCTGCTCTCCTCCAATGATCAGGCTTGTTCTTACACTCCCCCTCCCTGCACAGCACTGGGAGGATCAGTGGGCTGCTGCTTCTCCTCTCCCAACACTTATGCAGCCGAGAACAGAGGGAAAGTGATCGCATATGTATTTTATATCTTTAAAAAAAAAAAAAATTATTTATAAAATTTATTTTTATCTATACGCAAATGTTTTCCCTTTCATGTCCATTTTTTTAAACTGAATGTTTTTTTTTTTACAGTATGAGGGTTTACAATCACTTTAATTTGAAATCGGTTAGGTCCATTATTCCAGGTTAAATTTTCTGCTGGTCAATTTTAAACTGCTCTATCACCTGCAGTCTCCTAATTTTGGTGGTAGAATCCCTTTGTATTCAATAAATGTGTCTAAAATGTATATTTAAAATTGGCCAGCAGCAGGAATGTTTTAAACTTCTGTGCCATCTGTGACTCATTCATGGCCAAAAAGGAGCAAAACAAAGCAAAACAAAAAAACCCCAAAAAAAACAGGAAATCGGCCCATATAGAATTAATGGGGTTTGGCACCAAATTCAATGTTTTTGCATTTTAGGCAAGATTCAGCTAGCCCTATGTGACCTGAATACAGACAAATTGGTGGTAGTACATGAAAATTAAATTCCATCATGTAAACAATATACAAACATGCATATGGAAACAATTTTTTTTTATTTCAGGCAAAACTAGCAAACCAATAGGCTTCGTGACTGAAAAAAAAACATTTGTAATTAAAATGACTGAAAAGCCAAAACTTTATTTTTCACATTTGTATAGAATATTTAAGGGTTAGAACTTAGCCAGGTTTTCATTCTATGTGTCCCCCAATGGCGTCACCCTTAGAATGGGTTATGAAAAACATTGTCTTTAGTACAGAAACGGAGGGGGAAAAAAAATCTAAATATTTGAGTTGTCACCATAAGAGAAGAAATCTCCCAATGGGAAAACTTGTTCCAGTGACAACTATATAAGTTTCAGCTGTGTTTCTAGCATAGGCAGTGAGCAGAAATCTATCTAAAGCTATGTTGCAAAACATTCTCTCATTGGAATTTAGATGGGAATATGGAAGCAAAATGCTCCAATAGCGTGCACAAGATGACGTCCTGTGTGACAAAGCATGTAGGGTGGAGCTGCATGCTAACACTGCATTCTCGTGATCCCCGAAGCGCGGGTGTTTGTATACTATTGGAGCATTTTGTTTCCATATCTCCATCTAAATTCCAATGAGAGGATGTTTGGTGGAGAACTACCATAAATGCACTGTCCCCTGGAGAGATTGTATGAAACCGTTCCTCATGACCTATAATTAGACGATTCGGTTCTGTGCCTTTTAGACCCTTCTAGAGTAGAAGGTAATTTACAGTGGGTAAGCGTGCACTTTTTCTACAAGAGGTGGTGGTTTTTCACAAGGCTGATGGATACCCAATAAGTTTGTGAACCCTTAAGAAGAATTCTCTATCACTTACGTGGACTTTTATGATGTAATATTCTTTAATTATTTTTTGGTGCATAATAATTGAATATAATATATCTATTTTGATAGTGCGGCTAAGAAATGAATAATTTATCACACTGTGTCAAATATCTCACGGTTGGGTTGCTGTTTTACACATCATTGAATTTCTTTTTGTATATTGTACATTACTCAAGTGCAGTTTTTGCAGGAATATTATATTTAATTACTTTCTTTTGTTTTCTTTCATTTTTACAGCTATAGATCTTTTTGGTGAGTTCTCTGCAATTTTAACTTTGACTCCTTAAAATCTTGCATTTTTTGTCAACTGCATATGTATTCATTTGAAGCGATTCCTGACCATATGAATACTGGATTTCCTTATCATTGGTTCAATGTTCTTGTTGATCTCCACCTGATGCTTATTTTTAATTCTTGTGACAGCAGTAGCTGATGATGTATTTATTCTCCCCAGTCATATGGAGACCCACCTCCATGACTAAACCCCATAGGCGGAGTGAAACGCGTGGGGGAACATGACCTGGACGAGCCACGCTGAGGCTGCTCTCATTACCATAACTATCAGGATCTGATTGTGTGTGGCATTTGAGGCTACTTCCTTTCTCTATATTGAATAGAACACGCCAGGACGGGCTCCTTCCCAGCCTGCACCCCAAGTGCCACCGGACTTGGGACATACTGGAACCTGGAGTGGCACCCCTAATTTTCTGAGTGTGGATATTACATTATTGGAAGAATGCCGCTTGAACCATTGCCCAAGCTTAAAAAGCTGTGTTGTAGACTACAGTAATCAGATGACACTGAGAAAAACAGCAATGTGGTAATTCTGGATGAGCAGCTCCATCTTTGCTCTGATATGTTGCTCATAACAAGATCATTCTCTCCCCTTTATGCTTGAAAATTAGGTTACAGAGTGAAAATGAGAAGCTTGCTGGTTGCTAGGAGCACCTCAGACAGTTATCAGTTCAGAAACTTTCACTCATAAGGCCTTAAACATATATGGAACATACACACCATGAGATATCCCAATAGAAACATGCACCAAATACCTTAAATATAAGAGCTAGCTGACAGTCCTTTACACATAAAGAAGACAAGCAGAAGAGGAACAATGAGAACCTTCATATTATAATTATCATGCTATCATAAATTATAAGGCTGTAATAGATTACCACTCAAGATCTGAGGATGGCTAAATAATTAGCAATAGTACCTGTAGTACTGATGACATGATCTGCATGGAATTTGTATGTTCTCTTCAGAATACAATTAGATATACAATTGATTTGATAGACTTTTAGGAGGTCCACAATAACACTACTCTACCCTACAAAACTAAGTCTTGTACTTGAGTGATACACTTTACACTAAGCTTTGCTGGTCGCCAAGCAGAACACAGCACATCAGGGAAAACAAAACACTGTATATATATTATATGAAGGAGGAGAGGAGGATAGGTCAGTTGTTGCAGAGAGAAAGAAGAAAGAAAACAGGACAAACAGCTTATCCTCCCTAAGCCCTGTGGGCTCCTTACTAGCTGCCGAATACAGTGTGAGTTACAGCAATGCACTCAGAATGTGTAAAAAGCAAAATGCTAATGAACCAAGTTATCCTATCACTTTTAGGTTACTGGTGCCATTATTACACACTAGCACTAGAATAAAACACCTACTTAAGCACCTATCACTATGACCATAACTCTGTTCTTTGTTTGGAATCAAATCTATAGTCCCTTTGCCCTCTCAATTGTCCATCTTGTCTGATGAATAGATCTCTATAATTAGATGTATTTTCTAAATGTTATGAATGTACTATTAATAAATCAGAAATACATATTTTTTCATTTATTGTGAGGCACTTGCTGGCAGGATTGTGGACTGTGCGTATGTGTCACCTTGATTTCTCACATACACATCCACATGGCTATTGTGATGAAAAACAGACTCTTGTTCTGTAAATCTTACATTTGTAATATGGGCCCTGGAGCCCAGAGGCTTTGCAAAAGTTTGAGGTAGTATAAAGCCTCCATTTCTAGGTTCACATCTAACATGGTAGCTAGACCACATTATTAAAAAGGAGCTCCAGGTTCCCACCAAAAAAAATTAAAGTCAGCATCTACAAAGCTGGTAGTTGCTGACTTACCTGTCCTGGAATCCAGCAGTGTCCTCTCCCGAGCCAATTTTTCAATCAGCCATCGGGTGCTGGTGCCACCATCTTGACTAAGGGAAACTAGCAGCGAAGCCTAGTGGCTTCACAGCCGGTTTCCAACTGCTGGGCCTTGTTAATGGGCCAGCTGCGAGGGAAGGAGGGGGGGCCAACTTCTGTCTCTGTTCAGAGCCAGAAGTGGGTACCTGTCTAAACCAGGTACCCACTCCCCCCCCCCCCCAACATGCCAAAATGTGGCAGCGGAAGGGGGAGGGGGGGAGATAGACAAGTGAAGCTTCGCTTTAAGCTAGGTAAACATGGTTCCTGATGAACCATTCAAAACTTGATCAGTGGGTAGCCTTGCCAACAGTTTCCCCATTGTCATAACCCTAAAGAAAAATGGCATAAGCCAGGTGCAAAACTGTCCATTCAGAGGTAGCTGCCATTAGGGTATATTAACAGCCAGCAGGGCTGACTGTTAAAATATAACATCAGCAGAACGATAACCTGTGCCAAGCAAGCTGTGTAGATATAGATTTTATGCAGGCGAAACAGAAAAAATATATGTGTGTCCAGCTTTAGTATAAGCTCTGCAGAGGCCTTTATATAGGCGAGCTGACTGACGTTCACGTTTTTCTCTCGCCTTCTCTGCTTTTGGGTAAAAATGCTGACTGTTTTAGTGAACTTATTAGGGGACACCCTGACAGTTAGGAACCGGCCTTTTGTTTGAGAGAGAGAGAGAGAGAGAGACACTAGGGCTTTACTGAAGTCCTGAGCTGGGTGCTCTCGGTCGGAGTGTTGGTGATTGAGGTATCGGTGAGGAAAGAGGGTGGTCATGTTGGATGACTTCTAGTGCTTCCATTCCCACTGGTTGTGGATTGGTTATCGGAAGTGACCTCTTTTCCTGAAGGTGTAGGGAGAGCCCCATAGTATGAGAATTATTTTTTTTTCCTCTTGAGATAATGTCGATTGCATGAAGGCCTGCCATCTGAAGTAGAAGCGTGCATTGGATGCTTCGTGTTTGAGGTAGTGTTGAGTTTGCCTTTGTGCAATAAGTGTAAAAGTTCCTGTTTGATTTGCGAGATCTTTGGATTTTTTTAAAATGGCTCTTCTGGCGATTAGGAGACAGATCAGGGCACAGTCCTTGTATGGTGGGTGGGTGTTGGGGGACCATAGTAGTAGTTGATTGTCCCAGTACCCGGAGATGAGGAGCAGGGGGTCTTTAGGTAGTTTCAGTAGGGTTATATCAAATATGTAGGAGATGACTTGGTTCCAAAAGGTGGAGATGAAGGAGCATGCCCAGAAACTGGGAGTTAGGGATGGTCTTGGCTGGTGGCACAGGGGGCAGTTGGCAGTGCCTGGTCAGTCTTGTCCGAGAGGAGAGGTATATAGGCACGGTGAAGAATTTTTAGTTGGGTTTCTTTCCATGATTCGTTGGAGATCAGTTGTTAGATTTGGTTGTATCCTAGCAGAAGTTTCTCTACTATTTCTGTGTCAGGAAATTCTCTACCCCAGTTGCTGCTGCTGAGGATGCGATCGCAGGAGTGGTCTTTTGTAGGAGAGGTTTGTAAATGTCACAGATTGTAAAGGAGTCGTCTTGGAGTAGTAGGTCTGTAATGGTCACTTTAAATCTCTTATGTTCCTCTCTGCATGAGTTCCGTAACAAGTTGACAAATTGCCCAAAGTGGAAAGCATGAGATTGGGGGAGGGAGAATGTTTCAGCGATGACTGAAAAGTTATGGGGGCACCCTGTTTCCACATCGCATAGAGCGGAGAATTTTGTGAGGCCTTTTTGTTGCCAGATGGAAAAAGGTTTATGCTCCATTCCCAGTGGGAAGTTTGGGTTACCCTGGATCGGGAGGTGCCTGGACATAAAGGGAGAGAGTTTTAGGCTTTTTCTTACTCTCTCCAGGCTATGGCTGTGTCCCATAGGAGAAGGTTATGTTGTAATGGTGAGGGAATAGATTTCCATTTGCAGTGAAGAAGGGCCACCAAAGAGTAGGGGTGGGCCATTAGAGATTCCATGGAGTAGTTTAAGTATCGGGAGGATTGTGATATCCAATCTATACCTATCCGGAGTAGACATGCTAGGTTATAAGCTCTGACATTTGGAAGACTAATACCCCCTTCGCCTCTGGGAAGATATTTTTTTTTAAAGGCAATGCGTGGTCGTTTATTTTGCCAGATAAATTTAGAGATGGCTTTGTTTAAGGTTTTTATATCCTTGTGTTACAGAAGTAATGGAATGAAAGTGGGTATAGTGAGAAAAACTGACCATTTTCACTAAGTGACATCTTCCCAGGAACAAGAGGGGCAGATCCATCCAGTTTCCCAATTCCTGATATATTTTTTTGACCAGAGGGAGGTAGTTGAGGTGGTAAACAGAGAAGGGTAACTTCCCTATTTTGATGCCTAGGTAGGTTATGTGTGATTTGGCTACTGTGAAAGGTGAATGGTGGGCCCAGGGAGGGTTGGAGAGGGTGCCTATGGGGAGGATTTTGCTTTTGCTATAGTTTATGCGGAGACCCAAACACAATCTAAATTAATTGAATATGGTTTTAATAGTGGACATGTCAGAGGAGGGATTAGCTGAGAATATGAGAACATCGTCGGCGAAAAGGGATGTGCGTATTTCATGTTTGCCAATATTGATTCCATGTAGTGGGGCCTTTTGAGTTAAGTACCGAGATAGGGGTTCTAGCGCAATATTAAAAAGGAGCGGGGATAGGGGGCATCCTTGTCTCGTGCCCTTGTGGAGGCGGAATTCATCCGAGAGGAGGCCAGCAGCCATCAGTCTGGCCGCGGGGGAAGCGTTCATAGCGTTCACAAGGTGTTTGAAGGGACCAGTGAACCCCATTTTAGACATGGCCATTGAGAGCCATTTGAAAATAACACTGTTGAAAGCTTTCTCCGCGTCCAGAGTGATGATGGTGTAGTCCCCCACCTGGGTTGCATTTAGCATGTTCTAGGACCATCATTACCTTTCGGATATTTAAAGTGGTTGTTCTCCATTTCACAAAGCCTGATTGAGTGGAGTGTATCGCAGAGGGAATGATGGTGGCTACAATTTTAGAGAGTATTTTAACGTCCAGGTTTAGGAGTGATATGGGTCGGTAGGAACACGGTTCTTGGGGGTCTTTGCCCTTCTTTGAAAGCAATTTGATGATGGCCCGATTCCCCGTAGGTAGGTAGCCTGACCATATACCACTGTAAACCTTGAGAAGGGTGGGTTCTGCTATGTTTTGTAGGGTTTTATAGAATTCCCCTGTAAACCCACCAGGGCCCAGTGGCTCTAGGAGGGAGCTAGATTGCGAATAGTTTTAGATATTTCGGATAAAGAGATGGGTGCGTTTAGGGCCTCAAGTTGGGAGGGGGGTGACTGTGGTTATAGATAGTCTATCGAGGAAGGATTGTACAATTGTTTTGTCTATGGGATCCGAAGCATACAATGATGAATAGTATTGTATTGTGACTTTGTTGATTTCCCGTTGCGAGGATTTTATGGTGCCTGAGGCATCTCGTAAGGAGGCGATATATGTTGGGCGGAAAGGGCATTTTCAAAGCCTTGCTAGCAATTTGCCTGCTTTGTTGCCAAATTTGTGGAGAGTGGCGTCCATATGGGCCCTTTTTGTCAGTTTGAGTGTGTCTGCCCAGGTGTCAAAAGCACTTTTTGCTGCCTGACATTCATTTCTGTTTTTATGGGAGTCCACGGTATATAGAGAGTGTTGTGCCAGTCGGAGTCTGGTACTAGCCGTCTTATAGTTTGCTAAGGTATTTTTTTTTGGAAAGAAAGAATCAGCATAGGAAATTATCCAGTCTCCAAGGAAGGCCTTGCCAGCTTCCCAAAAATGTTTGGAAATTGAAAAAATTCTGTTCATGCTTTCTCCATGTATTGTTGAAAATCAGAGTTGTTTTGGAGATAGGGTGGAAAACGCCATATTTTGGGGTTGGGATGTAGGTAAGGGTTATCTATCGTTGCCGAAATGGGTGCATGGTCTGATATGGTTAGGTCATGGATATCTGCTCCGGAAATCATTAGGATGAGGCTCTCAGTACAGGAGAGGTAGTCGATTCTGGTAAAACACATAGGGGTGGATTTACTAAAACTGGTGCATTTAGAATCTGGTGTAGCTGTACATGGTAGCCAATCAGCTTCTAACTTCAGCTTGCTTAATTAAGCTTTGACAATAAAACCTGGAAGCTGATTAGTTTCTATGCACAGCTGCACCAGATTTTGCACGTTCCAGCTTTAGTAAATAAACCCCATTGCTGTGGCCGCCAAATGTTGTGAAGAGAGTCCATGGTGGATGCGAAGTGCGTAAAATCAGCGGTTTTTGGTGGTTCTCGAGGACGTTTTGGTGTGGAGCTGTCATCTGTTGGGTGAAGGGTGGTGTTAAAGTTCCCCCTCAACTATATGTAGGATGTGTGGGTTGTGTAGTAGCCAGGTGGAGATCTTGGTAAAAAATTGATTACTAGGGCTTTTGGGGGCATATATATTGGAAATCACTAGATCTCTGTTCCCTAGGTGAATATGTGCTGAGACGAAGCAACCTCGACTATCGGTGTCTACGGATATGACTTCACAGGGGAGGTTTTTGTGAATCAAAATGAGAACCTGTGCTTTGCGACTGACTGCATTTGAGCCTACGACAGTGCCTACCCAGAGCTTTTTCATGCGGTGAAAATCTGGGGATGATAGGTGGGTCTCCTGGTTTTCAGTCTCTTAAGATGGCGAAGAATTTTAAGTCTCCAAATGGCGGACCCAAGCCCTTTCACGTTCCAAGAGGTGATTTTCATAAGGGTAAAGTTGTTTGGGTGATTTGGGCTGGTATTATGATTGTATCAGGTTTAGATCTGAAGAGAGGAGCTGTCACTTTAGTGTGGAGCAAGGTGGTATTCTTATTGTAAGTAGGTGGCGCCTGAGTGTCTGGTGTTTGACTGGTGGCATAGGGTAGAGATGTGTGAGGTGGGGAGGTATTTGGGGGAGAAAAAAAACAAACATACTACTAAATATTGGGAGAACTTCACTTTTTCGCGTGGAGTCACTGTATAGGCCAGCTCCCAGTACTGACCCGAGCGTTGTAGCGGACGTATGCCCATAATTCTATGTTACCATTCGAAGCAAGGTCGGGTTGTGTATGGAGGAGGGAGGTGACCGTAAGCAGTAAGGCCATAGGGGGTGTTTCAGAGCAAAGAATATGGAGTAGGGTTAACAACAACAAAACAATACATAGTCAAGGCCTGTCAGTTAGTTGGATGCCATAACAGAGGAGAACGTTAGTGAAGGTGTAGCCCAACCTGGGATAGCTTATTAGGGAGCATTACATGTGCCCATTGGTGATCAGAGTGGGTTTTGCTTCTACCGGATCAGTGAGGGGTAGAGCGATGGTCAGGTCCAGAGGGTCTGAAGCATTTTGGGGTGTCTTTCCTCTGGCTTCTTTGGTCCAGAGGGCGATTATTTGGGGCGACCCTGGACGAGGAATTGGAGTGCGAGTCAGCGCGAAGTGTACGCAGGAAGGCTTCCACTTCAGAGGGATCTTGAAAGGAGAGCTGGTCACCGATGGGGGCCTTGAGGCAGAGAATTGCAGGGAAAGCTAAAGTGAATTTCACCTGTCGCTGGTGGAATTCCGTGCATATGTGTTGAAAGGCTTTCATTTTCTTGGAGACTTCGATGGAGTAGTCCACAAAAATCAGAACTTTGATTTTGTCTATTTGAAGGGATCTGGACTGCCTAAACTTTTGCAGGATGATGGCCTTGTCCGAGTAGTTTAGGTATTTAGCGATGATCGGGCGGGGAGTTTTGTGGTCGGAGGTGAAGGCTCTCATGTCGTGGGCACGTTCTACCGTGCAGGGGTCTGGAAGGCTTAAAGCTTCTGGGATGTGTCTGGTGCAGAATTCAGTGATGGCTAATGTTTGTAGGGATTCTGGGATGCCCACGAATCGCAAATTGCTCCTTCTGGATCTATTTTCCAAATCGTCCAGTTTTTGGAGTACATACTGGTTTGTCCTGTGCCTGCTCCGTGGTCTGTGCCTGGTGTAATTCTTCCTCCGCGTTGGAGGAAGTAATTCTTCCTCCGCGTTGGTGTAATTCTTCCAACCTCGTTGAGCCTGGTGGCGTGTTCCCCCAGTTGTTGCTTAATCTGCTTCATCCCTGCATTCACTGCCTTCTCCACTGAGACAGCTATCATGGGGGACAGAAGTGCGGATACCGCCCGAGCTATACGCTCTGTGCTGCTGTCTCCCTGGTATGAGGAGTGAGAAGCATGGTGTGAAGAGGGAGAAGCTGTGCAGCTGCTTACCTCCATGTCCAGCGCATCCGCCGCCTGATCCGCCAAGGCCGAGACCAGGGCCTCGATTTGCGGCCCGGCTGTCAGGGCCGTCTGTGATCGCGGGTTGGTTTTTTCGACGAAGTGGTCCATGGGTGTGCGGGGATCACCCGAGGGGCCTGCAGGCAGCAGTGGAGGGTCGGGCAGGTATTTTTATGCCGATTTGAGGGTCGTGCTGTGGGAGTTGAGGAGAGATGCAGCTACTCCATGTGGCACCAGAACCGGAAATGACTTGTCGATTTAAAGTGTAGAAAAAAAACTGTTCCTGGGAGTCCCATCTTGTGCATGGATTATTGCTGCTGACACCATTGGAGTCTGTCTCCCTTGCAACATATTTACATATACACATACATATTATAATGTATATCAATTGGTTCATTTCAAAATTCCACATTAAAGCGGTAGTAAACCGCTAGATGTTTTTTTTGTACCTTGCAAGGTAAAGGCATAATGTGCTAGTATGCATCGCATACTAACACATTATGCTAAACTTACCTTAAAACCAAGCCCTTCCAGCGCTCAGATGTCAGAGCTGCAGGCGCTCCCATCTTCACCTGTCTTCTTTCCGGGTTTGCGGACTCCGGCTGTGTGACTGGCCTGAGCCGTGATGTCGTCACTCCCGCATATGCTTGTAGGATGATGGTACTTATGGTTATAAGATATTCAAGCACAGTACTGTAGTGCCATCCTAATTATCCGTTAAACAGATTGGCATCTTAAATCTCACTCCAAAACACCAAAAATGTAAAAATCATAAGCCATTTTTATTGTATTGTGGCCAGAATATCTTAACAAACCACCAGCTTGAAAAGCCCTAAAGTCTGGTGAGCCCAATCCTGAACTCTTTCCAACGAGGAAAAAAAGTGTCACTTTATAAGGGTCCCTTGAGCTTAGTCCCTGACCACATCAAGCAGGACGTGTATTGTAGCAAGGAAAGTGTTATCAGGGTGTAATTTGGGCCTGAGCTCAGGTCACCTATATATAATTTGTGTAAGTACCAACTGTGTGTTGTATTTTGTGAGAATCCCACCAAAGTGTAAAACACATTTGTTACAATGAAATGGCTATTAAATCTTTTACCTTCCAAAAAAGAATGCTGCAGTGACGACACAAGTGCAGTGTATCTCCATATTCTTCCCTTTTTGGATAGAACTTTTGGAGTCTGAAGAACATCTGTTTCCAGTCAACGACACCTTTTTCTGTCAAGATCAAGTGTTGGTGAAACTAGAAAAAGTAACAAAAATTGAAAGTAAACATACGTATCGCTTTATAAATAAAAATGCATACATCTACCACAAATATAATTGACAGCTGTATTGAAAGCATCTTGGCTAACAATAAATGACAGGGTCATATTAAATAATTTAATAGCTTCAAAAAGTAAATATGTAAATGTTTCATGACCTCATCACCCCCCCCCCCCCCCAAAAAAAAATAAAAATAAAACAAACATACATTAAAAAGAACAAAAACTAAAAACGCACACAACAAAATTAACAGAAACGCTGCACTTCTTCCTGGAGGAGTGGAGGACCTGAAATGTGTGTACACATCCAATATTCAGTCTGCTGTTGGTTTTCTAGTTAAGTCTGGTACACACGGGGTGAATATCGGCCGGTTCAACAGAAACTGGCCGACATTCGACCAGTGTGTTCATAAGCCGGTCAGACAGAAGCTGGCCAGCTTCAGTCGAACGTGCATGATGGAACACCAGCATCTGAACGGCACTTGCATCCAACGGCTGGGAGAGATGACCAGTGATTTCTGCTGGTGGTGGTGGTGGTGGTGGGGGGGGACAGTGCCCCTGTCAAAACACAATAGCTCAGCGGGGGAGATTGCTGTACTACTATCACATAATTAGTACAGGATCTCCACCCAAGCTCTTCAGTTTTTGTACCAGGCATTGGAACCCACATTTTGGAGTGAGCTGCAAAATGATCATGTCACCATGATCACACCAGTATATAGAAAAGAGGGCGATGCAAGACTGCTGAACATGCTTATTCAATATAACATTTTACAATCACTGGAAAATAAAGCATATTGTGATGGTAGTCTGTTACCCTAGAACAAGCACTGTCATGAGCCATGCAAATTTGCTTTTGGTGCAAAATGCAACAATCTCTCCAATGACCAGAGAGTCCTCTCATGCAGAAATAAGTGTTTTCGGCTGCTAGCGGGGCACTTTTAACCCCAAAAAAGGGGTTAAAATCTCCCGTTTTGCTGTACTTTCAAAACGCTTTTAAGGCACTTTGAAAGTTCTGCCCATTCATTCCATTGAGCAGGGGCGTTTTGAGAGCGCTGTATACAGCCTAATCAGCCTTACATAGTTACATAGTAGGCGGGGTTGAAAAAAGACACAAGTCCATGCTATGTGTGTGATTTTATGTCATGTATTTACATGGTATACCCCTGTATGTTGTGGTCGTTCAGGTACGTTTTGTAATAGTTTTCTGAAATTATCGATGCTCCCCGCTGAAACCACTGCCTGGGGAAGGGAATTTCACATCCTAACCGCTCTTACAGTAAATAACCCTCTATGCGGTTTAAGGTTAAACCGCTTTTCTTCTAATTTTAGTGAATGGCCGTGTGTCTTATTAAATTCCCTTACGCAGAAAAGTTTTATCCCTATTGCAGGGTCACCAGTATGGTATTTGTACATCGAAATAATATCGCCTCTCAAGCATCTCTTCTCCAGAGATAACAAGTTCAGTGCTCGTAACATTTCCTCATAACTAATGTCGTCCAGAGCCTTTATTACTTTTGTTGCTCTTCTCTGGACTCTCTGCAGTTCCAGCACATCCTTCCTGAGGACTGGTGCCCAGAACTGGACAACATACTCCAGGTGCGGCTAAACCAGAGTCTTGGAGAGTGGGAGAATTATTGTTTTAACTCTGTAGTTAATCCTCTTTTTAATGCATGCCAATATTCTGTTTGCTTTGCTTGCAGCAGCTTGGCATTGCATGCCATTGCTGAGCCTGTCATCTACTAGGATCCCCAGGTCCTTTTCCATCCTAGATTCCCCCAGAGGTTCTCCCCCAGTGAGTAGATTGTATTCATATTTTTGCCACTAAAATGCATTATTTTACATTTTTCTACATTAAAAACCTAATTTGCCATGTAGTTGCCCACCCCATTAATTTGTTCAGATCTTCTTGCAAGGTTTCCACATCCTGCGGAGAAATTATTGCCCTGCTTAGCTTAGTATCGTCCGCAAATACAGACATTGAACTGTTTATCCCAACCTTCAGGTCGTTTATGAATAAATTAAATAGGCTTTGTCCCAGGGCAGAACCCTGGGAGAACCCACTACCCACCCCTGACCATTCCGAGTATTCCCCATTTATCACCACCCTCTGAACTCGCCCTTGTAGCCAGTTTTCAATCCATGTACTCACCCTATGGTCCATGCCAAGTGACCTTACTTTGTACATTAAACGTTTATGGGGAACTGTATCAAATGCCTTTGCAAAATCCAGATACACCACGTCTACGGGCCTTCCTTTATCTATATGGCAGCTGGCCTCCTCATAGAAGGTTAATAGATCGGTTTGGCAAGAACGATTCTTCATGAATACATGCGGATTACTGCTAATGATACAGTTGTCATTACTAAACTCGTGTATATAGTCCCTTATCATCCCCTCCAAGAGCTTGCATACTATTGATGTTAGGCTAACTGGTCTGTAATTCCCAGGGATGCATCTTGGCCCTTTTTTAAATATAGGTGCTACATTGGCTTTTCTCCAATCAGCTGGTACCATTCCAGTCAAGTAGACTGTTAGTAAAAAATAGGAACAATGGTGTGGCAATTACTTGCATGAGTTCCTTAGGGACCCTCGGGTGCAAGCCATCTGGTCCCAGTGACTTACTAATGTTACATTTTTCAAGTCTATTTCTAATTCTGTCCTCTGTTGGCCATGAGGGTGCTTCCAGTGACGTGTAATGAGGATAAACATTGCAGTTTTGGTTACTGAAGCCCCCCCCGATTCCCTCGTAAAGACTGAGGAGAAGAATAAATTCAATACCTTCGCCATCTCTCCATCCTTAGAAACCAGATTATCTTCATCATTCTTTATGGGACCAATATGATCTTTCTTACTATTTATGTACTTAAGAATTTCTTGGGATTTTTTTTACTCTCCTCCGCTATGTGCCTTTCGTGTTCCATCTTAGCCACCCTGATTGCACCCTTACATTTCTTGTTACATTCTTTGTGAAGTTGGCATGCTGATGATGATGATCCCTCAGCCTTGCATTTTTTGAAGGCCTTCTCCTTTCTTTTATATGCATTTTTATGTTGGAGTTAAGCCACCCAGGACTTTTATTAGCTCTTTTAAATGTATTTCACATTGGGATGCACTGGCTAATGCCCTTATTTAATATGCTCTTAAAGCATACCCATTTCTCCTCCGTGTTCTTTGTTCTTAAGAGTTTATCCCAATTTGTATCTTCTAGCAAGGCTCGTAGTTTAGGGAAGTTGGCTTTTTTGAAATGCAGTGTCTTTGTATTCCCCTTATGTTTCCTATTAGTGTGATATATACTGAAATGAACTGACCTGTGATTGCGGTTTCCTAAATTGCCCGTATTTCCACTTCCGTGATCAGCTCTGTATTGTTGGTAATCAGTAGGTCTAGTAATGCTTTGTTTCTAGTTTGTGCGTTTACCATCTGACCCATGAAATTGTCCTGCAAGACATTTTGGAACTGGCGAGCCTTAGATGAATGCGCGGGTCCTTCCACCCAGTCTATGTCTGGATAAAAGTAAAATCCCCCATTATGACACTTCCCATCCTTGCCGCTAATTCAAATTGTGATAGGAGGTCTGCCTTCACCTCCTCCCTCTGGTTAGGGGGCCTATAGCATACTCCAAGTATTACTTTCTCCTTATTTTAATCCCTTTGCAGCTCTACCCATAAGGATTCCACCTCCTCCCTTGCTCCCTTAGTGATGTCATCTTTCACATTCAATTGTACATCATTTTTGATATACAGGGCTACCGGCCACCCCTCCCCCCCTTTTTACCCTCTGCGATACCTATACCTGCGATATAAAGAATGACCTTTCCAGCCAATCATGAGAGCTGTTGAACCAAGTCTCTGTAATTCCTACAAAATCTAAATCCCCCTCGTACAACAGTAGCTCTAGTTCTCCCATCTTGTCCGCCAGACTCCTTATTCTCCTTCTCCATTTTATTTTCCTGCTGATTTTTTTTCTTTACTAATATTTTATAAACTATTAATAATCAAATCCTTATTTTTTGTTTGTTTTTTACACCTTTAAAACATATATTTACATTTTTCACATTAAAAAAAAAATAAAATAATGTATTTAATTTGTAAATAACCTTCACCTTTAAGGACATATATGACTTTTATTTAACCACTTCGCATCCAGGCCAATTCTGACACTTCGCTCCTACATGTAAAAATCATCATTTTTTTGCTATAAAATTACATAGAACCTCCAAACATTATATATGTTTTTTAGCAGAGACCCTAGAGCAGTGGTTCTCAACTCCTGTCCTCAGGACCCACTAACAGGCCAGGTTTGCAAGATAACTGAAATACATCACAGACAATATCATTTGCTGCTCAGTGATTGCAGTATTCTAGTCTGCATCTCCCTAAGGTAATACATAAAATCTGGCCTGGTAGTGGGTCCTGAGAACAGGAGTTGAGAACCACTGCCCTAGAAAATACAATGGCGGTCATTGCAACTTTTTATCTCACGCGGTATTTGCGCAGCAATTTTTCAAACGCGTTTTTAAAAAAAAAAAAAAAACACAACAGTTCCATGCTTTAAATAACAAAAACAAAACAAAACAGTAAAATTAGCCAATTTTTTTTGCATAATGTGAAAGATGAAGTTACGGCGAGTAAATAGATACCCAACATGTCACACTTCAAAATTGCACATGCTCGTGGAATGGCGCCAAACTTCGGTACTTAAAAATCCCCATAGGCGACGCTTTAAAAAATTTTACTGGTTACGTTTTGAGTTACAGGAGGTGGTCTAGGGTTAGAATTATTGCTCTCGCTCCAACGTTCGCGGCGACACCTCACATGTGTGGTTTGAAAAAAAAAAAAAATTTGATCACTTTTATTCCTATTACAAGGAATGTAAACATCCCTTGTAATAGGAATATGAGATGACAGGACCTCTTTACAGTGAGATATGGGGTCAATAAGACCCCACATCTCACCTCTAGGCTGGGAAGCCTGAAATCAGAAAAAAACAAAAAAACAAAAAACGATCCTGGCTTCCCAGCCGAGGCGGCGCCGTTTTTTTGAACGCAGAGGCTGGGCATGACGTCATAACATCGCGTCCGGCCTCCGAACGATCACAGAGACTCCGGCGACCATCTGGTCCGCTGGAAATTTCTGTGGTCATGGGCTGACGGATCCCGTCTCCGACTCACCGATCGCAGCGGTGAGTCGGTAAGGGGACATCCCCTTTCGCCGCCCGTAAGAACGATCAAGCGGTGGAACAGCCGCTATGATTATTCTTATGGTGTAGGGAATCGCCGGCTGAAAATGCAGATATACCCGCACAAAGTCGAGGCCGCCATATGACGGCCTGCCCACGGCAAGTGGTTAAAACATGGCTATTCTAAATTCCTTGCCTCATGTTTTTTTATTATAAGCTAAAGAATGAAAAAAAAAAAAAAGGGGGAATTAAAAAAAAAAATGCTACATCACACACACACACACACACACAGTATCTCACAAAAGTGAGTACACCCCTCACATTTTTGTAAATATTTTACTATATCTTTTCATGTGACAACACTAAAGAAATGACACTTTGCTACAATGTAAAGTAGTAAGTGTACAGCTTGTATAACAGTGTAAATTTGTGTCCCCTGTACACCCCTAATTGAAAATGTCCAAATTGAGCCCAAAGTGTCAATATTTTGTGTGGCCACCACTATTTTCCAGCACTGCCTTAACCCTCTTGGGTGTGGAGTTCACAAGTGCTTCACAGGTTGCCACTGGAGTCCTCTTCCACTCCTCCATGACGACATCACAGAGCTGGTGGATGTTAGAGACCTTGCGCTTCTCCACCTTCCGTTTGAGGATGGCCCACAGATGCTCAATAGGGTTTAGGTTTGGAGACATACTTGGCCAGTTCATCACCTTTACCCTCAGCTTCTTTAGCAAGGCAGTGGTCATCTTGGAGGTGTGTTTGGGGTTATGTTGGAATACTGCCCTGCGGCCCAGTCTTCGAAGGGAGGGGTTCATGCTCTGCTTCAGAATGTCACAGTACATGTTGGCATTCATGGTTCCCTCAATGAACTGTAACTCCCCAGTGTCGGCAGCACTCATGCAGCTCCAAACCATGACACTCCCACCACCATGCTTGACTGTAGGCAAGACAGACTTGTCTTTGTACTCCTCACCTGGTCGCCCCCACACGCTTGACAGCATCTGAACCAAATACGTTTATCTTGGTCTCATCAGACCACAGGACATGGTTCCAGTAATCCATGTCCTTTGTCTGCTTGTCTTCAGCAAACTGTTTGCGGGCTTTCTTGTGTATCATCTTTAGAAGAGGCTTCCTTCTGGAATGACAGCCATGCAGACCAATTTGATGCAGTGTGCTGTGATCAAGGCTTGTAAGCCGGAACGGTGAGCCACTGTATTTTTTTACTCACTTTTTTTATGCACCAATAAAGAAGCAACAAGGACATTTGGAGTTCTATTCTTTGTATGTCTGTACCGGTGTGAGAGAAAGCATCAGAGCCAGAGCACCCACTGTGGATTTTATTACTAGCCTGCAAAGGACTTACACTGATTTTGAGCATTGCATTATCTGCTTTTAGCAGTGTGCGGCATATGGTCTGAGCACTGAGAGGCAGTGGCGTCATTAGGGTTGGTGTCACCTGGTGCGGTAAAACATAGTGTCAAGCCCCCCCGTGTATCCTGCCCAGCTCCCTGCAGGCAGTGCACGGTCACAGGGCGCACCCCAAACTAGTCCCTGTAAATGATAGTATAGGGTGGTATAGTGGCAGGTTAGGGTAGTATAGGGTGGTCTTTATAAAGAGTGATCAAGTGCTGAGCAAAAAAAACTTGGTAACCCTCCACTGCACTTAGGTGTAAGAAGTGACTGCAGCTGCCAATTTAAAAAGTAAAATGTCAAAGTATTTCAAAATAGATCAATAAAATAGTGGCGCTGTATATAAACTCAAAAAGATCCTAAAAATGGTACTGGTGATAAATTGTGAATAAACCACATAATCAGACCGTCAACATAACAACAAAAATTAAAATAGCTGTCTGAGTGACTGAGTGAAACTGAAAAAATAAAGTATTATATATATCAAACAAACCAACTAACATAGTATTGAAACCCTGTGACTGTATAAATCACAAAAAGTCCAAACTCCAAAAGTAGTGATTGGTAAAAATCCAAGCTTGTGAATAATTGATGAGAAGGGCAAAAGTGCAACTGAAGAAGTGAATGTGCAACAAAATCTTCATCTGCTATACATATACGACTCCACTACACCGATTGTAAATGTGGATCCCCCTAGTGAAGCCGCACTCACCAAATATTTATGCCTTGCATTCTCATGCGCGGCACATAAGATTTGTGTAGGGCCCCCCAAGGGGTGACACGAGCTGGAGCACGTTGGACCCGGACAGAAGGACTTCCTTAGTGGGCTAAGCTAAAAGTGCAAGTGAGGTTCCTGTCTTCTGGGTCCTTGTTTACCTAATTCTCCTCTTCCAGGTCTTTCACACCTCCTCCTGTCTTTCAGCCACTCTACAACCTCTGCCAGCTGTTTTCCTCCACTTTTAAGAAGTTCTCCTCCTTTTCAGCTCTCCCCTTTATTCTTTTCTTTCTACAGAGTCAGAAGGAAGCGCTGCAGAGTGCATCGCTTCCTTCTGACTCTGTAGAAAAGAATAAAGGGGAGCGCTGAAAAGGAGAACTTCTTAAAAAAGTGGAGGAAAACAGCTGGCAGACCTACAAAAAACTTTGCAGCCGAAACATGCATCCGAAGATGCCCAAACATCCACCCTGTAAAACTTGGTGAAAGTGTGCACGGACGACCAGGTAGCGACCTTACACACTTGAGAAAAAAATGCCTGATGTCGGAAGGCCCAGGAAGCACCAATTGCCCTGGTAGAATGCGCCGTGATGGGAACGGGGGCACCCGCCATCTAATAGCATAAGCCTGGACAATAGTCTGTCTGATCCAAAGAGAAATAGTGGCCGAAGAGGACGCCAGGCCCTTCCTCAGGCCATCCATATTTACAAACAGCGGATCTGACTTCCGAAAAGGAGCCGTAACCCACAGACACACACGGAGAGCCCGAACCACATCCAAAGAGTGCAAGGCGACCTCCTTAGGGTGAGACGGTTGAGAACACAAGGCAGGAAGGACAATGTCCTCATTTAGATGAAAGGCAGATACCACCTTAGGGAAAAACGAGGGATGCGGACGCATTAATTACGGGAGAATTACACGACAAGGCCGCCAGCTCAGAAACTCGCCGAGCGGACGTAATAGCCACTAGAAAGACAACCTTCTGAGAGAGCGTGAGTAAGAGGTTCTCCCTAATGTTCTCGAACGGTGGCTTCTGAAGTACAGAGAGCACCAGATTTAGATCCCACGGAGACAGTGGCGAGCGTACCGTGGAAGCCACATGCCGAACCCCTTGAACAAAAAGTACGCACCGAGTGAGCAGCCAACAGCCGCTGAACAAAGGCTAGAGCCGATATTTGTCCCTTGATGGTGCTCAAAGCCAGCTTCTGATCAACCCCACGCTGCAGGAACACAAGGGTCTTAGATACCGAATAGGAACGCGGATGCCACCCCACAGCCTCGCACAAAGAGATGTAGGCCTTCCGGGTGCGATAATAAATCCTCCGTGAAGTGGACTTACGCGCCTTCAACATAGTAGGAATCACAGAAACCGCAACCCGCGGTCTCTCAGCACCTGCCTTTCAATAGCCAGGCCGTCAAAGCCAGATACGGTAAAGCAGGGTGGAATAGATCGGTCCCCGGGACAGGAGGTCCTCCACCATCCGTACCACGGCAGAGTACCATGGACGCCGAGACCAACCTGGAGTGATTAGAATAACCGGTATCCCCTTGGCCTCTACCCTGCGCAGCAGACGAGGGAGGAGCTTGAGAGAAGGGAAGGCATAAATGAGCTGATAATGTCCCCACGGTGCCACCAGCGCGTCCGACGCATCCGCCAAGGGATCCCTTGTTCTGGCCATGAATCTCTGCACCTTCCGATTGAGACGGGAGACCAGAAGATCCATGTCCGGCGTGCCCCACCGCAGGCAAATGAGACGAAACACCTCCGGATGCAGCAACTGACGGCTGAGGTAGTCCGCTTGCCAGTTTTCTACGCCCAGAATGTAGACATCGGAGAGAGCCGGCACTTGAAGTTCTGCCCACGGCAGAATGTGAGAGACCTCCAGCGCTGCTGCTGTTTTCCTAGCCCCCCGGTGGTTGACGTAAGCCACCGCCGTGGAATTGACCGACTGGATCCCGACCGGACGACTGCACAGCAGCTGCGTCCAAATAGAGAGGCATAACCTGATTGCACGCAACTCCAGAATGTTGACCAAAAGACGACTCTTCCGACGTCCAACGGCCCTGGGCCGATCGAAGGCCCAAAACCCCCTCCCAGCCGGTCAGGCTTTCATCCGTCATGATCAACATCCAATGGAGAGGGAGAAACAATTTCCCGGTCCATAGGGCCGGAGACCATACCAAAGAAACGAGGCTCTGGTCAGACGGCCAACGCGGATCTGACAATCCAGAGATGCCGGAGATTTGTCCTTTTTGGATAAGATCTCCCTCTGCAAGACCAGAGTATGAAACTGGGCATACGGGACCGCCTCGAAGGTGGATACCATGAGGCACTGAACCCGCATGCAAAAACGTAGAGACGCCCACTTGCGGGACAGCAGCAACTGCACCGCGGAGTGAAGGGTCTGAAGTTTGATTGGCGGAGGAAATACCCTCCATAATCAACCCCAAGTAGTCCAGGCGTTGGACTGGGAGCAACACGGACTTCTGGAGGTTCAAAAAACAGCCGAACTCTTGTAAAGCTTGCATGGTGATCGCCACATTG